>CP139507.1:123902256-124145103 GCA_021014915.2 Artemisia tridentata subsp. tridentata | reverse complement strand
ACACATGTATGATTATCACAAGTTAAGATGGTTTGTTAAAAGGGTTAGCATGGTATATCAAGTAGGCATAAGTTTGGTTGTGTACGAGTGTGCATACATTTCGCAAGTGTTGATTATTTAGTCTGATGATTGGATAACTCTCCTCTTCCCTCTTTGGCCATGCTATAGCATTATTAGACTCAATACTTAAATATAAAGATCGTACGTAATGTTTGTGCGTGTTCTTCACTTAAATATATCCAAAAAAATCAGCCGACGAACAAACAAATCCAACTGTGTGCAACGCAATAAACTAAAAAAAATGGTAAATATACTTAAAAATTAACAAAATCCTACCGAGGCAGCCCAAGTCATACATTGTTGAATATATTAGCCTCATCATCACGTTAACAACTCAGCAATTTACTCAAACATTACGCAAGCCCGTGCATCGCACGGGTTGTATGAAGCCTCGTTTGAATTAAAACTAATAACACAAACATTCCAATTCCACTGTAGGAAATAATAAGCTAAAAGAACTAAAATAAGTAAGATGATATGTTGCATAGTTGATTAAAGACTCGAACTTGAAGACTAAAAGCAAACAGTTACAAGTTTATAAATACATGTAGGGATACAATTCAAAATTACATGCATTCTTAGCTTGTTATGTAATCAATACATCCAAAAGTTTGAAAACATAATATTTCATCTGTTGCTTGTTGTCTTCTTGGTCCTTGCATTAGTTCAAATCTTCATCTATTGAAGACTCATCCTTACATGGTTTTTTTCCAGTTGAAAAGACCTCTTCAAAAATGTTACATACAACATATTAGTAGTAAAAAAAATAAAACAGTATATAGTTAAATATATAAACTCATACCAAGTTCAATTTTAGCCAAATTCTCCATGAGGTCTTCAAGTTGTTGGCCATTAACTTGCATATCTTCCAAATCAACCGGTGTGGACCGTAACCAATCTTGAGTGCAAATTAAAGCTTCCGCGGTTTTTGGGGTAAGAGAACTTCTAAATTTATCAATAACCCTACCACCGGTACTAAATGCCGACTCCAAGGCAACCGTAGAGATTGGCATTGCTAACACATGCCTAGCTACTTGAGAAAGTATAGGAAATTTCTCCGAATTTTGTTTCCACCAACCTAAGACATCAAATTTGGCATCCCTTCTTTCATTCCCATCACGTAAATAGATATCAATTTCAGTATTCTTGATCCCTTCTCGTTTTTCCATATACTTTCCAGAACCACTCTCAATGTCCACTTTCAAGCGACTAGCAACACAAGTAGGAGTAGAAGATGAAGCAACAGGTGTGTTTTGATTTGTTTCTTTGTCTGCTTTCATTTTGTAATGTTTATACAGCTCGTTTAAAGTAGATTTCACACATTTCACAACTCTTCCTCTTTTAGAAAGATCCTCGTCATCACTTTCAAACCTTTCCTCCTCGCTTTCTTCAGGTTCACCATAAATCAATCCCAAACAATACTTAAGATAATACAACTTATTTCGCGGATCTAAAACCAATGCAACATGCAGCAAAAAGTTCATATTATCCAAATTGTCCCAATATTTGTCATATTTTTTTTCATCGACAAGGCCATTTTTCTCTTTTTTTCATCAGCATGTTCATGTTGGTTTCTGTGTGTGTTGTAGTGCACCCAAACAGGGTATAGATAATCAATCAAGGTACCGGATATTCACTTGAAATCGTGTAATCACTTTCCAATAGAAACTATTCGACCCTATGCCTGGGTTACACGAATATCTCTATGGGATAAGACCAAGTGATGTTCTTGTTTTAGGCACAAATCAAGAACCGATCGTATTCTAGTGTTTAGGGTTTTTATGTCGTATCTTTCATGCCATGTGAAGATCTCTATTTATAATAGAGTTTACTCAAAACCCTAGCCCATGGAATTATGTGTAATTAACGGCCCATTAATTATCCATAATAGTTTCCATAAATGTAGGAGTCGGTGGTTATACAATCAGCAGAGTCTGTTGCCTATCAGCAGAGTCCATCAGTTCAGCAGCAGAGTTATTGTACCATCAGCAGGAACAATAACACTATTAGCAGAATTGATACACTATCAGCAGAGTTGTTCTGTATCAGCAGCAATAAAGCTATCAGCAGAAACAGATAATGCTATCAGCAGGAATGACAATGCTATCGGCAAGAACAGATAATGCTATCAGCAGAATCAACTGCATCAGCAGCATTGTCATTTATACTTAGCAGTACCTTGACTAAGCTAACAGTACCTTGAACAAGCTAACAGTACCATGAACAAGCAGTACTTTGAACAAGCAGTACTTTATCATAACCACTATTGAGTCAAGGGATTCAGTGACCAAATGGGTGTACACTCCGTACCTCCAAACCCATTAACAGGTATGCATTTATCCTTCAAGTGCACTAAATTTTCCAACAATCCTCCCCAAATTTAGTTCACTTCCTTGCATGAAAAATAAACACAAAACAAAATATATGCATAAATGAAAATATCTTGAAGATTGAATTCTCATCTTAGTACCTTACAAGTTCAAATATTCGAGAATCAGGGTGTTCTAAGAATTGAACCCTTCAACCTATTTGAATACTTGAATATAAAATACACATACATTTTCAAACACTAAAATACTCCTGACACTTTACAAGCCATGTGTCCATATCCAATTAATAAATGTTGAAAAAGCTAAAAGTCCTAAAGCTTCCTGAAGCGGCAAAACTTCAACATTTACATAGGTGGTTCATCTTTCAATCATGCCCCTGCAAAGCACTTTTTCAAAGAAAATAAACCATTAAGAAGTGAAGACTTCATCCTCCTTTCCAGCAGGTTCTGAGCACAACCTTGGGATGTAAATAAAACAGTGCTCCAGTCCACTAAATGTTCAGCTTGCCACATTGAACTCAACTCCAAAGTTTCCTCAGGAGGGAGTTGGGTGTCTTTGCATTCAGTGACTAAGGTGGACTTAAACCCATCCCTTTAGCAGACTTAAAAATCAAGTCTCTAGCCAAACCCTTCGTCAAGTGATCAGCTAAGTTCTGTTGAGATCTAACAAACTCTATAGATACCACCCCATTCATGATAAGCTCACAAATCATGCTATGCCTGACACCTAAGTGTCTAGACTTCCCATTGTACATCTGGCTATAAGCCTTTGCCAATGTAGCAGCACTATCACAACGGATAGAAATAGGTGCTATAGGTTTAGGCCACAATGGAATCTCAAGAAGCAAGTTTCTCAACCATTCAGCTTCTTTACCAGCAGCAGCTAAGGCCACAAATTCAGATTCCATGGTTGAACTGGTAATGCAAGTTTGCTTCTTGGATGCCCAAGAAATTGCACCTCCACCAAGTAGGAATACCCAGCCACTAGTAGACGAATTGTCCTCAGTGTTACTGATCCAACTTGCATCAGTGTACCCTTCTAGTACAGAAGGATAACCAGTATATGAGAGACTATAATCCATAGTTTTCTTCAAATACTTCAGTACCCTCTGAATTGCTTGCCAATGATGAGCACTAGGATTACTAGTATACCTGCTCAATTTGCCCACAGCAAATGCAATATCAGGCCTTGTACAAGTCATGGCATACATCAAGCAGCCAATTACCCTTGAATACTCAAGTTGAGATACAGCTTTGCCTTTATTGGGCATTAGCTTCTCACTTGTATCCATAGGAGTACTCACTGGAGTACAATCAAAGTAATTAAATTTCTTCAACACCTTCTCAATGTAATGAGACTGAGAGATAGAAATTTTGTTACCTTCATGTTTAATCCTAATACCAAGGATAACATCTGCCTCCCCCATATCCTTCATGGAGAACCTTGATGACAAAAATTCCTTTGTCAAGTCCACTTGATTTTGATCAGTGCCAAAGATTAACATGTCATCAACATATAGACAAATGATGACTCCTTTACCAGATTCATCAAATTTGCTATGTACACATTTGTCAGACTGGTTAAGTGAATAACCACTAGACAAAACCACTTCATCAAACTTTTGATGCCATTGCTTAGGTGCCTGTTTCAGTCCATACAAGGACTTAATCAGTTTGCACACCTTCTTTTCATTACCAGGCATGATGATGCCTTGAGGTTGGTTCATATAAACCTCCTCATCCAATTCACCATTCAAGAATGCTGTCTTCACATCCATCTGATGTATAATCAGATTGTGAATAGATGCCAAAGCAATCAGCAATCTTATGGTACTGATACGAGCCACAGGGGCATAAGTATCAAAATAGTCTATTCCTTCCTTTTGTTTAAAGCCTTGAATGACTAATCTTGCCTTGAACTTTTCAATAGTTCCATCTACCTTCATTTTCTTCTTGAAAATCCATTTGCAGCCTAAAGGCTTGCAACCAGGTGGTAGATCAGCCAACACCCAAGTGTTGTTGCCCATGATGGAGTCCATCTCATCATTTATTGCTTCTTTCCAGAAAGCAACATCTTGGGACTTCATTGCTTCATCAAATGTTTTGGGATCATCCTCAACATTAAAGCAATAGGAGTGTTGGTCAGAGACCTCATCCCTTGTTCCTTCAATCAAGTACAATTGAAATTCAGGTCCAAATGATTTTGGAGTCCTAACCCTTGTGCTCCTTCTGAGCTCAGGTTGAGGTTGTTGTCCCACAACCTCATCAGGGACCTCATCAGAGGTTTCTGATACACCAACATCATTGGTTCCATTAGGAATCCTCTGACTTGGTCTAGGGACTGAAGAGAATCTATTCTCATCAAAATTTGCATCCCTTGATTCAATTATAGAGTTAATTGAAACAGATTCATTAGGTTCAATAACATAGAACCTATAAGCCTTGGAATGCTCAGCATATCCAACAAAGATGCACTCAATGCCTCTTTCACCCAAAGTTTTATGCTTTGGATCAGGGAGTCTTACAACTGCCCTACAACCCCAAACCTTGAGATAATTCAAGTTGGGTTTCCTTTTAGTCCAGAGTTCATAAGGGGTAGTCTTGTTCCTTTTGTTGGGAACCCTATTTAGCAAATAGCAAGCTGTTAACATAGCTTCACCCCAGAACCCTTGACTCAGTCCAGAGTAGGACAACATGGAATTAACCATCTCCTTTAGCACTCGGTTTTTCCTTTCAGAAATTCCATTTTGCTGAGGAGTATAAGGGGCAGCCGTTTCATGGATAATACCAACAGACTGAAAATACTGAGTATCCATGTACTCACCTCCCCTATCAGTCCTTAATCTCTTGATCAGGGACTCTTGTTGTAATTCAACTTCAGACTTAAATACTTTAAATTTATCTAATGCTTCATCCTTAGTATGCAATAAATAAACATAGCAATACCTAGAAGCATCATCAATAAAAGTAACAAAGTATTTCTTATTCCCCAACGAGGGAGTAGCATGTAAATCACATAAATCACTATGTATTAATTTCAATATCACAGATTCTCGTTTTACATCTTTAAATGGTTTCTTAGTTATCTTGTTCAACATACAAGTATTACACTTTTTAGTGTCCATGTCAAATGCTGGGATTAACCCATCCTTAGACATATCTTGCATACGTTTAAAGTGTACATGGCCAAGTCTAGCATGCCAAAGGGTTGAATCATATTGTTTAGATGACAACATACAAACAGAATCAATCACATCATGAACAATATTAAGTCTAAACATGTGATTACATAAATAACCAAATCCAATAAATACACCATTTTTAGACAAAACAAATTTATCAGATTCAATAACTTGTTTGTAACCACAATTATTCAAAACACCACTAGAAACCAAGTTTTTCCTAATATCAGGAACATGTAAAACATTCAACAAAGTAATAATCTTCCCAGAACTAAACTTCAACTCAACACTTCTTCTTCCATGCACCAGGGCTGTTGACTCATTTCCCATATGAAGAATAGAACCATCATTCATTGACTCGTAGGTCTTGAACCAGCTTCTATCTTTACACACATGGACTGTTGCTCCAGAGTCAACCCACCAAGCCACATCATCATCCTGCACAAAGAACAATTCAAATATATATGTAACATAATAAATCCAAAAAGACTTATTAAATATATTCTGACCTTTCAGGGAATTGGAGTTACCATTCCCAGATCCACTTGTGCCTGAACCATTGGCTTTATTGCCAATTTTACCACCTTTGCAATCCTTCCTGAAGTGTCCAGTTTTACCACACTTCCAACAAGTAGCCTTTGACTTCTTGTTAGGATCAGGTTTGGTATTATCCTGATGTTTACGCTTGCCCTTGTTGTCATTGTTCCTAGAGGAGTTGTTATGCTCCACCATATTGACAACTGATGGACCAGCAGCAGTGCTGCTCTTTGGCTTGTCACTTTCATGCACCTTGAGTGATTCCTCAATGCGCAAATGACTGCCCAACTCAGTAAGAGTTAACTCCTCCTTCTTATGCTTAAGCATGTGCTTGAAATCTTTCCAAGAAGGAGGTAGCTTATCGATGATACAAGAGACTTGAATAGCCTCATCCATGTTCATCTTGTGTTGAGTAAAACGACCAAGTATACTAAGAAGTTCATTGTATTGGTCCATGACCGGTCTAGAATCGACCATTTTGTAATTGTTAAAATTACTTACAAGAAACTTCTTACTTGATGCATCCTCAGCCATATATTTGGCTTCCAGAGAATCCCATAGTTCTTGTGAAGATTCCACATTCTGATAAATATCAAATAGAGTATCAGACATACCATTGAGGATTAAACCTCTGCAGACATAGTCATCGTTCTCCCACTTGCTTCTGGCCCTCATCTGTTCCATGGTAGCATCATCCCCATAATCAGCAGGAATAGGAGTGGTCAGAACATAAGCCACGTTCATGCTAGTCAACAAGAACTTCATCTTCTTCTGCCATCGTCTGAAATCCACACCTTCAAACTTTTCCAACTTGGAAAAGTTAGCAGCTATTTGTCCCATAGCAGCAGCCATTGATTATCACTAAATAGTTTCTATTGATTGTTGGTTTCTGTGTGTGTTGTAGTGCACCCAAACAGGGTAAAGATAATCAATCAAGGTACCGGATATTCACTTGAAGTCGTGGTATCACTTTCCAATAGAAACTATTCGACCCTATGCCTGGGTTGCACGAATATCTCTATGGGATAAAACCAAGTGAAGTTCTTATTCTAGGCACAGATCAAGAACCGATCGTATTATAGTGTTTAGGGTTTTTATGTCGTATCTTTCATGCCATGTGAAGATCTCTATTTATAATAGAGTTTACTCAAAACCCTAGCCCATGGAATTATGTGTAATTAACGGCCCATTAATTATCCATAATAGTTTCCATAAATGTAGGAGTCGGTGGTTATACAATCAGCAGAGTCTGTTGCCTATCAGCAGAGTCCATCAGTTCAGCAGCAGAGTTATTGTACCATCAGCAGGAACAATAACACTATCAGCAGAATTGATACACTATCAGCAGAGTTGTTCTGCATCAGCAGCAATAAAGCTATCAGCAGAAACAGATAATGCTATCAGCAGGAATGACAATGCTATCGGCAAGAACAGATAATGCTATCAGCAGAATCAACTGCATCAGCAGCATTGTCATTTATACTTAGCAGTACCTTGACTAAGCTAACAGTACCTTGAACAAGCTAACAGTACCTTGAACAAGCAGTACTTTGAACAAGCAGTACTTTATCATAACCACTATTGAGTCAAGGGATTCAGTGACCAAATGGGTGTACACTCCGTACCTCCAAACCCATTAACAGGTATGAATTTATCCTTCAAGTGCACTAAATTTTCCAACAATCCTCCCCAAATTTAGTTCACTTCCTTGCATGAAAAATAAACACAAAACAAAATATATGCATAAATGAAAATATCTTGAAGATTGAATTCTCATCTTAGTACCTTACAAGTTCAAATATTCGAGAATCAGGGTGTTCTAAGAATTGAACCCTTCAACCCATTTGAATACCTGAATATAAAATACACATACATTTTCAAACACTAAAATACTCCTGACACTTTACAAGCCATGTGTCCATATCCAATTAATAAATGTTGTAAAAGCTAAAAGTCCTAAAGCTTCCTGAAGCGGCAAAACTTCAACATTTACATAGGTGGTTCATCTTTCAATCATGCCCCTGTAAAGCACTTTTTCAAAGAAAATCAACCATTAAGAAGTGAAGACTTCATCCTCCTTTCCAGCAGGTTCTGAGCACAACCTTGGGATGTAAATAAAACAATGCTCCAGTCCACTAAATGTTCAGCTTGCCACATTGAACTCAACTCCAAAGTTTCCTCAGGAGGGAGTTGGGTGTCTTTGCATTCAGTGACTAAGGTGGACTTAAACCCATCCCTTTAGCAGACTTAAAAATCAAGTCTCTAGCCAAACCCTTCGTCAAGTGATCAGCTAAGTTCTGTTGAGATCTAACAAACTCTATAGATACCACCCCATTCATGATAAGCTCACAAATCATGCTATGCCTGACACCTAAGTGTCTAGACTTCCCATTGTACATCTGGCTATAAGCCTTTGCCAATGTAGCAGCACTATCACAACGGATAGAAATAGGTGCTATAGGTTTAGGCCACAATGGAATCTCAAGAAGCAAGTTTCTCAACCATTCAGCTTCTTTACCAGCAGCAGCTAAGGCCACAAATTCAGATTCCATGGTTGAACTGGTAATGCAAGTTTGCTTCTTGGATGCCCAAGAAATTGCACCTCCACCAAGTAGGAATACCCAGCCACTAGTAGACGAATTGTCCTCAGTGTTACTGATCCAACTTGCATCAGTGTACCCTTCTAGTACAGAAGGATAACCAGTATATGAGAGACTATAATCCATAGTTTTCTTCAAATACTTCAGTACCCTCTGAATTGCTTGCCAATGATGAGCACTAGGATTACTAGTATACCTGCTCAATTTGCCCACAGCAAATGCAATATCAGGCCTTGTACAAGTCATGGCATACATCAAGCAGCCAATTACCCTTGAATACTCAAGTTGAGATACAGCTTTGCCTTTATTGGGCATTAGCTTCTCACTTGTATCCATAGGAGTACTCACTGGAGTACAATCAAAGTAATTAAATTTCTTCAACACCTTCTCAATGTAATGAGACTGAGAGATAGAAATTTTGTTACCTTCATGTTTAATCCTAATACCAAGGATAACATCTGCCTCCCCCATATCCTTCATGGAGAACCTTGATGACAAAAATTCCTTTGTCAAGTCCACTTGATTTTGATCAGTGCCAAAGATTAACATGTCATCAACATATAGACAAATGATGACTCCTTTACCAGATTCATCAAATTTGCTATGTACACATTTGTCAGACTGGTTAAGTGAATAACCACTAGACAAAACCACTTCATCAAACTTTTGATGCCATTGCTTAGGTGCCTGTTTCAGTCCATACAAGGACTTAATCAGTTTGCACACCTTCTTTTAATTACCAGGCATGATGATGCCTTGAGGTTGGTTCATATAAACCTCCTCATCCAATTCACCATTCAAGAATGCTGTCTTCACATCCATCTGATGTATAATCAGATTGTGAATAGATGCCAAAGCAATCAGCAATCTTATGGTACTGATACGAGCCACAGGGGCATAAGTATCAAAATAGTCTATTCCTTCCTTTTGTTTAAAGCCTTGAATGACTAATCTTGCCTTGAACTTTTCAATAGTTCCATCTACCTTCATTTTCTTCTTGAAAATCCATTTGCAGCCTAAAGGCTTGCAACCAGGTGGTAGATCAGCCAACACCCAAGTGTTGTTGCCCATGATGAAGTCCATCTCATCATTTATTGCTTCTTTCCAGTACCTTGACTAAGCTAACAGTACCTTGAACAAGCTAACAGTACCTTGAACAAGCAGTACTTTGAACAAGCAGTACTTTGAACAAGCAGTACTTTATCATAACCACTATTGAGTCAAGGGATTCAGTGACCAAATGGGTGTACACTCCGTACCTCCAAACCCATTAACAGGTATGAATTTATCCTTCAAGTGCACTAAATTTTTTCCAACAGTTCACACATTTGTAAATGCGGTTTGGTGCGGGTATAGCGGTTCGGTTTTTACGGGTAAAACTGAAACCGCAAAATCGGTTTTTCTTTTTTTAAAAAACCAATCCACCGGTTTTTGTATTGGTGCGGTTTTTGCGGGTTTGCGGTGCGGTTTCTGCTCACCCCTAAATTGATGTCCTTGCAATAGTAGAACAAATTTCACTCGGAATCTTTGTACATAAGACCTGAAATAAAGGAATGTACGTAAAACTAGAAATTTTAATTCAGATTTTGTGTTCAACTGGATGTATGCAAGACTAGAAATAAAGGAATGTTCAAAAAAAAAAAAAAAAAAAAGAAAGGTATGCACTCCTTGAGCCAAGGTATCTGGGTCAAACCGTTGTAAGAGCCTAGCCACAATCTTAGACTATAATAGAAGTCAACGAGCATGTAAACCCGCGCTTTGCTGCGGGTCGTTTGGTTAAAGGAGCATTTTAAGCTTCGTCTGCAAATCCATGTTCGTCTTCACATACGTCTCATCCTTCGCATGTTTAGCACCTTCTTGCAGTCATTCCTAACACATCAAATGATAGTCATTAGTTGGTGTATATGGCCTTTAGTTAGTGTATATGGTGTGGCATATAATAATACTAATCCTAGCCAAGTATCTATATTATAATCAATGTTATGTATATAGTATATGATTGTAATGTAAAAGCAAACATTTTAAGCTATCAGATAACCATGCTGGTTATGGCAATTTGACCCATCTGAAAACTTAAAGATGGTCTTGATCCTAAGTGTTCGTTATTTTGTTCACTTTAACTCTAAAGTTAATTGACTTATTTTCTACAAAAACCTTATCTTATAAATACTTGTAAGAAAGGATGGTACTCAACCCCACAAAAAAAGTCATTTGTAGGATGCTAATTAAATTGGACTATTCGCATTGCGTCACCATTATAATTTATAGTGGTGACAATTGACAATCTCTCTTATTTTTTGTTGTTATAGAGTTTGGTATACAACTTTAAAAGAGCAAAGTAAAAATAATTAACGTGGTTTTATAAGTAGAATAAAGATACCATATATGTGCGAGTACTGCAAGTCTAAAATCAATTAAAATTTATTACGTATCTTAATGTTGTGTTGTAGAGCAGTTCACGTCAAGAGCTTCCTCCATTTTTTTTTATTTTTGCCTCTTGCCACTGATGCAGAGCCTTCTTTCACGGTTTCGTAAACCTCGGCCTTCATATTCCGAGCCTTCTTGTTGGCAGAATCTTTTACAGACCCTGCATCACCCAAACACTCCTTAAACAATTATGTTTCCAAACACCCCTTAAACAATTAACAAAATTTCACAACTTTATAGCTAATCTTAGCTCTTTTCTTCACCATTTGATTATTATCATCTTCCTTTTGTTAAACTATAGCTATTTGCATAGATTTTCACACACTGTTAAAAATAAGGTTACCCAAACATCCCTTTACTAACACATACCAATTCACCCATTTCAACCCCAAAGCACACCTATTTCAGACCCCAATTCAACCACGAAATGCACCCACTTCAGTCCCATTTCAGTGGCCAAACGCACCCATTGCAGGCCCACTCTAGCACCCAAACTTATCCATTTTAACCCTCATTTCAGCACCCAAAAGACTCTATAGTGCACCTACTAAATGGCATAAAACATATATTCGAATCCTATCTACAATTCTCAACATACAGCATATAAAGTGCTTGGTCACATACCAGCAAACATCTAAACTAACTAAACCACATCTATAGCCATTGCTCAAATACAATACTTTCAAATCAAATAAAAGAATCAACCAATTTACTACAGAGGTGAATGTTCAAGCTTATTTGTCGGCTTATGAGCTTATGTAATTTTGGCTTATTTTTTATAAGCTAAATTTTCCGGCTTACTTTAATACCTATTAACTAATAAGCTTGTTATGATATACTAAGCTTCTAAACCCATAAATCTCAAAATAAGCCCGAAATTTTTAGCTTATGAAAACCAAGCTGATATAACATAAGCTAATAAGCTCACAAATAAGCTTAAACAAACAGCATATAATCACCAATAGAGTACATATAAACACATAATCAATATAATAATAAAAAAAAAAATATGGGTATACCTGTTTGTTCATTTCAACACCAATGGCACGCTTGGTAACATTCCAGACTTGACCAGTATGACCATGGTAAAACTTATGAGGCATACCTTTATGAACAACACCATTAACCTTAACATGGCGAAAGTCTAAGAGCAAGAGGACAGACTCTGAGTGGCATTCGTGAGGCCCTCTATCCAAGCTTCCAGACCCCGTTTGTGCACATGCTATTAAACAAATACACCAAAACAGTTACATATAGATCAAAATGTAACAATCTAGCTTTGTAATATTGTTTGTTAGTTTTAAATTATTATCAATATATAGAAACGGAAAGGAAAGTGTTGCCGGTACAAATAAACCTACTCAATTCTTGTGAACCCAATTAAGAATACCCGTTTTCACCGAATCCCAACACGCCCGACCAGTCTGTTTCTTCACCTGTAGACATAACACTTAAAATCAGACAATGCAATCATGGAATATGTCATACCTTGTTTACGTTGGTGTTAGGTGCAAGTCACTCTCTTTTAAGTACTGTAAACCATGAAAAGTTCAGGTCTTACGCATCTTTGGTAGATCCATATTTCCAGGTTCAGATTTTTGATTTTTAGCCAAGGAGTGTTCCACCTGAAAAGGAACAAAAAATTATTGTTCATTAAAGTTTGAATACCCACAATCACATACAACCTAACTTCACTAAACTAATACATTACATGGTGATCCAATGGACCCTCAGAAAACAAATTACGTTAATCTAAAGGACCATTTAAAAACAAAAATCGATGTGCCTATGACATCACGGCTACAACCAAGAACAAATACACAGTTACATGCTTGAGCTTGCCTAAAAATATTAATCCTATCTGCAGCACTATTATTACAATCAAATGATTTATGAATATACAACCTAAATCTAATCTTCTTTAAGCAACTCGATGATTTTTTCAATTCATGTTTGCTGTTTCTTATGCACTTAGCATTTCATCAATCACATAATGAGCATCATTCAATTTACCACAAAACAACTTAGATTAGCAATATCTACATCAAACATATATGAAAATTAGCTTTCTTAAGCAGTTTAGAAGAATCAATCCCAAACACACCTGTAAAATAACTGTATGTGTAGGTGCAAAAAATAAATAAATAAATAAATAAAATAAACACCAACTGATTTTGATTATACCTTAAAAAACCACAGAGCATCTTCAATAAATTATAACACCAACTGATTTTGATTATACCTTAAAAAACCACAGAGCATCTTCAATAAATTATCCGGCTATATGAAATATTGATCCGATCTTGTAAAAAAACCACTGCTACCACCTTTTTATCCCAGAAAACCCGGTCGGATGCGCGTCGCCGGAAGAAAACCGACCCACTCGCCGTTGAGATGTTCATGTTTGATTTGGGATTATAGTTTTTTTTTTTTTTTTTTTTTTTTTTTTTTTTTTTTTTTTTTTTTTATGATAAGATTACATTATCCTATAGATAGATGAGAGAGCAGCAGCGAGAGAGAGAAATAGGAGATGTTCTGGAATGTGAGAGAGAGAGTTATTCTAGAGTTGTGCTAAACATCTGGGTTTTAGTAAAGTATATATAATTTGGATACTGTTGAAACAACAGTGACGCACAACTTTTTAAAGCATTATTTACTGTTGAAACAACAGTGATGTACATCATTACGAAGCAGCCCAAAATCCCCCCTTTTAGTATATATGGTAATGTCATATGTGGTCTGTCTTGCTAATATGAGTATGTAGAACACAATGTCACTGGTGATACCAATGAACTATCATTCGCGGTTCAAAAACTTTGTATTCCAATATATTTTCATCTTTGATGGTTCATTCCAAGTGCGCATGATCCCAGCAATGAATATTTCACGCAAAGTGTACATGTCACTGTAGCATCTTTTTTAGTTATCTCCAGAGGTACCAATTTCAACTCATAATTTGCAAGTATAATTTTTTGAATGACCAGAATCAGAAAATAGCAGAAAACTAAAGAGCAAACTAAATATTCATCTTGATACAGCAATGAATCACCCTAATATTTAGGGGGTAGAGAAATTTGAATGTCAAATAATGAACCCCGACTAGTCCTATGATGTTTATGAAGCAAGCCCAATGAATTTAATACAAATGATTGTTTGGATAGTCAAACATGAAGGTGTTTTTTTACCACAGTTTGTGTGTCTTGCGGATAGGGTGTCGTCTATGCTAAGCACTTGACGCTAATCAATATAATCGTTACTAGTTTGTTTTCGTCTTGGGAGTCTTTCGTGATTGACTGAGTGATATCTTGTGTTTCATCCCTATGAAATATAACAATGCTCCCAGCAAGGACATATTCTGCATTCAAAAGTTGAAACCATCAACAACCAATCAAAAATAAAAGAGCAAAAAGGGATTTTATGATCACTTTACATGTAGTTTTGTTGCAAAGTGACCTGGGTACTTGCTAAAATAGGAAGAAAAAAACACTTCAGAGTACCGGATGACGACTTTAGACACTCCATATGTTGGTTCAAAATAGAACTATAAATACTAGAGGTGGCAAGATGGGGCAGGTAGTGAACCCCGTCAAAAGCAGTTCGGTTAAAATTGGTCATTTTTTTACGGGTTGATTTGGTCCGGACCGGGTAGGTTGACCCACAAACACTTTTTGTTCATCTTCTACATTGTTTTGTATATGTAGAATGCACAATATTATCACAATAATAATCTCGTTTTTTTACAAACTGGTTTGGTAGTTGTATGCATTGAAAATAGACGTTGGGCAACTCTCCTTTTTAGCTAAATTCTTTGATTTTGTTTGAGATAATGAAAAACAACCTAATTGATCAAATAGATTCGTTCATAAGAAACGAGTCAAAATTTACGCCTCTAAGGCTCTAACAACTACATCGGCTTAAGTCTTCAGCACTGTGTGCTTTCGTGTTTCTATTTATAGTTTAACAAGGGACAATGTTTGATTTCCAGTAGAACCATAAGTACAATGATAAAATTACTCATTTAACTTCAAAGTAAAGGGGAAAGATAAGAAGAGTCTAACCTGTGTAAATTTAGTGAAGAGTTGACCGAATTCTGGGTGTTGAGCATCATAGTTATAGAAATCATACAACACAGGTGTAAAAACAAGCTGGTGCAGAACCTGTAGAAGGATCAAAGATTTACAGACACGGAAAAACCATGCGAACTTATAATAAGAGCTTGTAGCTATATCAAGAAGTTTCAAAATATGGTTTAATTACCAGCAAAAGTGCACCCGCATAGCTACCAAATACGAAACCAACACCACCAAAGGCTTTAAGAATAATCACGGCCTGAACTACAGTTTTGGTCTGTTCAAAAGAAGGCTCACTTTTAGTTGCATAAATTAGTACATATTATTATATAATGAATGAAGATGGACCCATAACAAGATTTAAGGTTAACTAAAAAGAAATGTAAAATTTAGCTGATTATAGAAGAACACACAACATAAGTGAAGACAAAGAGATCCTTACATCGATTTCAGAGAGTTGTATGCCAGTTTTTGAGGTAATCAATTTAGTGAATGCGTTAAGTTTCGGTTCAAGAACCTTTACAGCTGGCCCTCCATCAGTTCCAAATTCAATATACCTAGAAAATAATCATTAACACAATATCAACACCCAAGATCTCTAAGTAACAATACAAATTTATAGATGATTCAATACAATATCAGCAATTATCCCATGTATACACACGGGCTCATCCCTGTGTCTTTGAAAATATAAAACGACTAACGAGAACCTTTTAAACTGTATGATGATTCGATCCTATAGAATTAAATGGTTGATCTCTTAATATGGTGTTAATCTTTATTGCACAGGCATGTGTTAATCTTTAAGTACGCTAAAATGACTAATTGCATAGTATCACCAATAAGTCATTAACTATTATCCTGCTTTGAATGGTCATCAAGCAACTTATATAAACGATAACGCAAAGCACCATTCTTATGATTTCCGATTCTATGATTTTAATCTACCAGCAAAACTAACCGCAAACCCTTATTCCAATAGAGCTATATTAATTAACCGAAGGGAATAAAAAACTTGCAGGGATTCACCAGTCTTAAGAAGACATAGTCGGTAGAAAATTGCACATAAATTCTGATTTTAGTTTCAAGTTCATAGTTTCACCAAAAAAAAAATAATAATAATAATAATAACAATAACAATAACAATAACAATAATAATAATTGACAATAAGAACCAAAAACTAAATACAGTTATTTGCAAGAATGAGTGGTTTTGTTACATAGTATGAAGATGCAAGTGATCGCATTTGACATTGTTGAAAATTTCCCTTTCATGCAAAATTAACTCTTCTTTTTTGCATTAATAGTTACTGAAAAAGTCAAGCATCCTTAGAAGTTGTATACTGATGATGACCACTTATAATGTCAAAATTTAGAACATCCATGCATTTTCTTCACTTAAAGAAACATTAAGATTCCGGTTCACTAGGGATTTGAAATTAGCATAAGTATATTCAAGGCGAGTGGCTTTTTTGAATAAATGTATCTGGCTTCTCAACAAAAGGAAAACCTACTTCCCAACATAAGCAAAAAAATATTATATATACTCCGCACTAACCTTTGGAAACACGCAACGCAAGTCGGCAATTAATCTTGCACTCAAATTTTCACAAGTTACCTTAGAATGACAAGTTCTCGCAAACTAGTGTTTTTAGACGTTTTTGTAACATAAATCGCTAGTTAGCACTTATAAGTCAAATAGCATGGTTGAAATTTGTATCCCCTATATTGAACATAAGAAGCTTTCAATGGCAAATTAATTAACAAGCAAACTAAGGTTTAATGTAAATCTGGGAAAACAAATCAAGAGATCAGAGTAGGAATATAGGTAATTAATAAACCGTACAATTTAAATAAGAAGCAAAGAGAAGCTACCCATTGTACAACACAAAGGGCAAAACTACATTAGGTTTCAATCCATATATTTAGCTCAAAATTCTCTCTCCTAAACTTGACATAAGCTAATGTGAGACTACAGACGAATTAATAAACCGTACAATTTAAATAAGAAGCAAAGAGAAGCTACCCATTGTACAACACAAAGGGCAAAACTACATTAGGCTTCAATCCATATATTTAGCTCAAAATTCTCCCTCCTAAACTTGACATAAGCTAATGTGAGACTACAGACGAAACTTCTTATCTATGTCAAACTCACAAGTGTCCTAGGGATCAACATCCGCTACCTGTCAAAACGTCTTATTTATGTGTATTTTTTGCACTTTTGAAAGACATATGGTTTGTTCGTGACATGATGGTTCAAAAAGTCAATCACCAACTCACCGTGATACCTCACATAAATGTCTAAATCTCTACTTTCGTCTCTTATGATACATCATAGCTCAAACTTAGTAGGAAAATCCATATACATAAAAGAACATATGCGTATTTAACATAAGTCCTCTGAATAATTAAACTAATTAACCAAACAACAAGCTATACATCAATACAAACTAAATCTACAACGTGGTCATACTGCATTTTTGCAACAACACGATGATGAAAAAAGTCAACCACCCAACATTGTTGGCCAATCAAATGTAGAAACACTGAAGAAACAAAGCATATCAAACATAAATTAACAAATGAGTACCGCTACAAACTAGATCTACCACCATATCAAACATTAGCGATATAAGAGCGTGTTTAGCACACAAACTTATAAGCTTAAGTTTATTTTTTACAAAATATAAGCCTTTTTTTCAAAGTCAACTAACTCAAATGTCCTAGACAGATAGGACATTCTCGCATAACGTACCATCAGATACAAGACCATTGGTTCGAAAACATAAGCTTAACTATAACCTCCTACACACTCCTCCTTTAAGTAGCTTTAAAGTAAGCTACAACAGTACAACTACAACTAGTTTCGCCAAACACACCCTAAGTCTCGCTACAAACTAGATCTACTACGCGCCAGTTGCGCAATTTTGGCACAACATAAATAATCATCTAAAAAACAATTAAAACAAAACTAAACAATCATCATATTACAAAAAAAAAACTAGATCTATTACACTAATAACTAAAGCAATTAACTAACTAACAGTCATTTAAATTAGATCTATGATAAATAAATAAATAAATAAATAAAAAGGATTATAAGATATGAAAGTCCGTACATTTGATGAGCTGAAAGTATGAAGATAGAAGCAAAGAGAAGCCTTCCAATGAACGATGTAAACGCCATTTTTTATGTTGAGTTTTAGATGTGATGATGAAGAAGAAGAAGAAGATACAGTATTAATTATTGTTGTTGTTTATATAGTAAAGTTGATGTTAGTATTATGTTTTAGGTGTAGTTATCGACGTCAATGGTCAGTCAAGTGGATAAGGAGAAATAAATCAATAATAGACGGAGATAATGCTTTGATAAGTATTCAAAGAGTTTTAGGGCCGTTTGGTATACAGGTGGGTTTAGGATTCGGATTTGGATTTGGATTTGATTTAGGATTTGTATTTGGGTTTAATATAAGAGAGAAAATTTTATGAGATAAAAGAAAATAATATAATTAAATTAAAAAGTAATATTTTAATAATTAATAAAAGTATTTTAAAATTATTTTTATTAATTTATATTATAAAAGAAAATACTCATATGAGGAGAGATACATTTTACGATCCCACAATGTCATAAATCAATTTGAATTGTCAGAAATCCACCCCTTGGCCTCATGAATTGAAATAGTGCAACTTTTTTTAAATGAATCCTAAATCCTAGACTTGAATAATCAAACAAACACTTGTTTCAAGTCTTGTCAAATATAAAACCAATCCAAAAGCCCAAACCAAACGGCTTGTTATTTTGAATATCAAGTGTTTGGTAGGTTGGAATCAAAGTCGGAAAGTATGAAATCATGGAGTGAAAATTAATTGTTGTTTGTTTTGAGTTTTGGAATAAATGATACGGGGGGTTTTGGTTTGTGGAGGGAATGATTATGGTTATGATAAGAAGTATAGGTTTAGAAACTGGTCAAATGAGTTTAGAAAATGGCTAGTTTTTAGAGTTTGATAGGTAGTACTTATTTTCAAAAGTAAAACTCATTAACCAAACAGTATTATTAGGAATGAAAGACATTCTTTCATACTCATACCCTCAAACCAAACACCCACTTAATACTTGATTCATTTCGCCATGTCAAGAACCAAAAACCGTTATATTCATTCCACATTTGCCCTATATTTTGTTTCATTACATTTTGAAATGGTATGACATTTGTCATATTTCATTCATTTACTATTATTTTCAACACATCAAACGATATGTGAAGATAGCTCATTTCGTACTAACATGAAGAGTACATGAAAATGGACTAGTAGTGACATTCAATTAACGGTCATTTCATTATATTGTTCATTCATTCCCTTTATTATTTCATTCCGCCTAACCAGCACATTTTTCGCATTAGCATTGAAATCACGTAAATAACGATATTAAATGTATTTTTTTATTACCTTTTAGTTTTTAACGGTTTTCAATTATACATAGGAGTTTTGGGGTTTCATTGTTTGTAAAGATAGAGCATGAGCGTTTATGTTTTGATCGGTGTAAAATATTGGTAATAGAAAACCAAAAAGCTCCTAATCAAGCAGTATTCGTGATATGCTTCCCGAACAAAATATGAATGAGATTTTCCATGTTTAGATTACTTAAAGATAACGAGTTTTTGACTCAGATGTATGTGTCCCAACCAGGGTATCTTCTGGATCCTTATCGACCCTTTCTGTGACACCGCTGAACCCTAAGTGGTAGGGGTGATCATCGGTCCAAAACTGGACCGGACCAAGACCGAACTAGCCCAAAACCTTAGACCGAGGACCGGACCAAATGTGTTCGGTCCGGTCCGGTCCTTCGGTTGGTCCGTTCCAAAAAGGCATAATAGTCGGGTTTTACGTAAGACCGGACTGGACCGAGATCGAAATAAGGAAAAAATCCGAACCAAGACCGGACCGCGGGTCCTTCGGTTCGGTCGGTCCTCTCGGTCTCGGTCGGTTTTTGGTCTGCGATGCTCAGCCCTACTAAGTGGTTGTTTAAGTTACATCTATAACCATTTGTGAGATCGTTGTAATGTAAAATAATTGTTAATGGTGAAAGAGAGAGCCACAAATTTAGTTATTTTCAAAACTGAGATTTGTTTTTGATGTCTGTAATAGATGGTGGATGAGCTTTAAAAATCTTATGGGTATGGCTCGCAAACTGGTGTAAGTTTTTAACTGCAATCTAGGACTAAGCATAATGGATAATGGAAAGAATCGAACTAACAAATTGCCCAAACTGTACCGGATATATTTCACTCTAGTATACAGTCCACCACTTTTTTTCATATTCGGTATGCAATTTGGTTCAGTTCGGTCTTACATACAATCCGCCAATATGTTTTGTTGGACCAGACCTACTAAACTTGAGCAGTAAAACACAATTTATATTTCTATTTCTTTATATTTCTATTTCTTTACATTGAATGTCTGAGTAGAGATAAATAAAATAAGTTGATAGTGAGGTATTTACAAACTAATTATCATTTGCCTATATTGATTGTGATGAATATTGTAGCAAACAATTTCTCTAGGCAAGTGTTTTGATTATGGTTAAATATGAATAACTTCCCATCAAGCAACAAGCATTAGCAACACGTTTTGATAGGGTTTAAAGTATGTGTGTTGAACGATGAGCAGAAAGACTTGGTAAGAGAAATTATTGTGTTCAGTCCAATGCTTTATCAAACAATAGTTTACAATTTTACATGATATTTTTCGATTCGTGTTTAATTGAAAAGACAAACTAATTTGAGATTGATTGTTCTAGTTTTACTCTGTTAGAATTTCATAAACTAAGATTGGTTCTAAATAATTAAAAAGACGATATAAGAACAATATTCCGGGTAAAACAAATAACTTTTTTTTGAGCAAGAGGTAAAACAAAGAACATTACTAGATTTTTTTTCATAACATGATACATTGTTGGAGTCGGGTCAAAAAAGAGGATGTCATTTGATAAAAAATAAATAAATAAATAAATAAAATTAACCAAGGGTTGTGTAAAAAATCATAATTGATATAGCACATCCATTTTTTGAAACACATTTAACAAAAACTCAATACACACTCCTTTTCGTCGTTCTTTAAAAGCTCCAAACTACAAGAAAATGTGAAAAACTATTCAACAAGACATTAAAGAATTGTGAAAAGAAAACAGACAAGATTTCCAATTTGCATAAAAATACCTGACGCGTGAAACACACTTCGAACTTTAATGTAAAGAAACCTATTTTGCGAACAACAAATCTTTATAATTTGACCGATCTTCACAATTTTGACAACACCAAGAAAAAGATACTCCATGAAATGGTTCAGCTTGTAGAAGTAGGTAAGCGATTTGACTAAAACTTGTATAAAGAGATTGTGGAATGCTATCAAGTGTTTGTACCATGTGTAACATTCCGCTTACTCAGATCATAACATTGTCCGCTTTGCCCGCAGGCTCACGGTTTTGCTTTTATGACACTCATGTCACCTAAACCATTACTACTTTCACATGTAAGGCGAATGTTATCTTAAAAAGCTCCAAACTACAAGAAAATGTGAAAAAAAAAAAAAAAAAAAAAAGTAAAAAAAAAAAAGTGTATTGTTTCACACCTTCTATTGGCAGCAACCTCGTACTTTTTATGGATGGAACGCAACTTCAGGGTGCATGTGAAAGGTTCATTCTTGATTCAGTAAGGTTGAAGCTAGCATCTATAAAGTTCAAAAGGAATGTAAGAGTTGGCAAGCTTATGGAAACGTGGGAGTTGGCTAATGGAAGCTGACGTGAATTGATTAGTGTCACATTGTCTAGAGGAATAAGATGTAAAATTCTTTTTATTCTCTCTAACATAGTTTGGTTGTCGTGTTTTGAGCTTGTTCAAAGCACGTAGTTTTTTTCATTGTTAAGAGTAGTTCATAGCTACTCTTTTTTCTTGTACGATCATTCTTTTTTATATATTCTTCACCGGGTACAACCCTCTACCAAAAAAAAAAAAAAAGAATTGTGAAAAGAAAACATACTAGATTTTCAAATTGCATAAAAATACATGACTCGTGAAGCGCACTTCAAACTTTAGGGTGCGTTTGGTTTGCATGAGGGAATCACAATCGGTATAAGATTGATAGTTTAGTGGAATGTGTATAGTTATCATTACTTGAAAACCAATGTTTGGTTTGAGCAAGGGATTGATTGTCAATCTTAAAACCAGTGTTTTATTTTTTTTTAGGAATTGTAATGGTAAATGAGTAAATTAAAATTTTATCAAAAAAACAAAAGATATCTGGAACATTATTTATAAAACAACACAATAAGGTTATTACGCGATGCTATCTACGGAACAAAACAAACAATAACATCAAACTTACCATTCAAAGTTTATAGTATACAAAAGATGATCTTAACAGTTGAGGCCATACATATCCACAATAACAAAAGAGTTATCTTAACACTATTAGCATACACGTACAATATTATCACTAGAGAACCGGACCTTCCCGAGAGCAAAAAGTCTTACCAATGTACGACTATGCCTATATACTAGTTAAAGCATTTGAGAAATACCATTTCTCAAGAACAAAAGGTTGTACAGATCAGAATAACTAGTTACCTGGGAAGCCAAAACCCGTTAGCTTCATTATGTAGGCGATTTTTAGATCATCAGAAAGATTGAGAAATACATCCATTTTCTCTTTATTTGCAGAGAATATATCAGCAGCATCAAGCACAGACAGTGTCGGAATTTTAAGCCTCACTAGCTCCGCAAGCACGTCTTTCAATTTTTCAGAAGCAACTTTTTGGCGAATGTTATCATCTGTCATAGCATTGGCTATGGTTGCAAAATTAGCATTAAATCCTTTCACAAACATTTGAAAACTATGATCAATTCCTTCTAAACGTGCCTCAACATCATGTGATGACGATGTCTTCATTTTCTTTGCAACTTTGTCTCCATTAACTGTATTTTTTTGCTTTCCACCCATGTTTCTTGCATTTGAAGTGTTCGAGGCAGATGGAGTCGTTTGTGCATCATCCCTTTCTTCATCACTTAATGAAACAAAGTATTCACCAACATTATCACCAAATCCTTCAACAACCCCACCTGTAGCTCTATCTCTTCCATACACCAACTCAAGCTCGTTATAGAAAGGGAATTTAAAATCCCACATTCCTTTCGCTTCTTTATGAGTCTGTTAAGAGTATAATGTTCACTACATTAAATACACAAAGAAGAAACCAAATAACATATCGTCATCTACCTAAAGATGCATAAATATATAAAGTGTTACCTTACACTACCACACTTGGCAAATAAAAAACCAAGATCTGGTCTCATGACAAATTCCAGGGTACATACTAAACTCCAATTTTATTGTTTAAAAGACAGTACACATAGCATGCACAACACCAACATCGAAAATTTATCTAATTTATAACTTGGTGTGCAACACAAGCAAAATTTTACTTAAACACTATTCTCAAGAGCACACTTGAGTAAAGAGATAATTCATGATCATATCATTTACATCACTACATAATAAACTCCAATTTTAACAAAAAATTTCTAACATATTCATTAACGATGATTGAGATAGTAACATTTTCATCTCTAAATATATAAAGTGTTGCCTTACAGTAGTCATCATATCAGTCCCTTTCACAAACAACCTTTTTTTCCACATCGTTCCATTGACATCCACTGTATTTCAGCATGTCATTGATAACATGGAACTTCGACTTTAACCATTTGACTTTCGACTCAACATGAGGTGAAACTTGTTTAGAAAAAGTTGGCATCTTAATAAGAATCCTTCTATGAACCTCACACAGATAATTGCTCCTAAAACCACCATCGGTCTTCCACGATGGATCACTAGCCATATCTTGAAGAGCTTCAATTAGTAGTTGTGTTTCTTTTTGTTCCCAATAGCATTTGTTTTTTCCACGACCTCGTAATTCATTCGTTCTGTCATAAAATATAATAAAAGAAAAACAAGTTAAGATATTACAAAAAAAAAAAATGAAACATTTAAATTATTATACGAACTGATGTTAAAAGCTTACGGTGCCACAGTTTGTGTATCCTCAGATATTTGTGACGACTGTGTCGTATGATCCATGGAACTCACCGGTTGAGCCTAAATGAATAAACCATCGATTAACAAGTTTAACAACATTAGTATATTAATATTAAATGAACAAAAAAATTACTACCATAAATCTTAATTCATGTTCTGTGAGTTTGATCTAGCCATATACTGATGCAAGTGCAATTACTAGAACCACATAATTCCTAGCCTGTGTTCTAAATAACATTGGTTACAATCAAAGCACATCTAGTAAAGAAGCCTATGTATGGCTATGAGGACTTAGGCTCAACTGGTCTTAGCTATTGGCCTTAACTCCATGGTTATAAGTTTGGCTCACTATAACATATTACAGGTTTCAAATATTTGAATAAACAAACAAACAAAGCTGGTACATAACACATGATTTCTAACTAAAAGTCATGAAAAATGATTATAAGCAAGTAAATATAAAGTTGCACTTTCAGTGACATTTTGTCAAACATGTGATATGCATACATTAAATTTTACAATCAAATAACTCTTCTCACTGAAACTTCCAAGTTCTCAACTACTATTTCATACAAAATAAGCAAATTGGGTAATGGAGTTGGTAACCAATTATCATATTTCGAGACCCTAGTTCTTGGATTAGGAAAAGTATGTACCATGGAGTAATGATTCTTGGATAGATGATCAGATCCGTATCTGCATATTGTGCAAATATGTTAGCCTTATGACAAAAGGGTAAACCCCCAATACGAAAAGACTTATTGCAAGAAGAGAAAAAAAAAATTTACTTTTTTTAATAAGAACTTGAAAGAAGCAATGAATAAATATGTAGGTGAAATGACCAGAGAAAAATAGCGGGAAGTGTTGGCGGGAAACCAAAGTGGAAGCGGTAAGAGATAGGGGGAATGAATCGAGCCATAGGTGGCTAAGGTGGGGGTTATGGAGTATGGAGCATATTGAACTTTGAATCCAATATGTGAAAGTTATAAATGTTAACCAAACACTTGCATTACTATCAAAGTCATTGTTTTATTCCCCTTAATCCATACCAAACGCACCCTTAATGTAAAGAAACCCGCAACAAATCTTTATAATTTGACCAATCTTCACAATTTTGACAACATCAAAATAACCCAGCATCTCTCTCCGGGCAACATTCTTTTACGATCGGTCAAAATAACCAAGCTCAATCAACCCAGAACATCAACAAGCATGAACATATCAAAGAGTACCTCAACAATAATTTGACCAAAATCGATGAGCACAAAATCAGATTTTCCACAATAAAGTGAATGCTCGGTAAAATGCTCGACTTACCGAACACTTATTTCACTAATGCATCTAGATAACTAGTTATGATAACTTAAAAACAAATAAAACCTAACAATGTTTTAAAATTCGAGTTAAACCGTCGGTTACTCCCGTCGGTTGAACAGCATATTGGGAGCTCGACAGGGTTTTTAAAACTTTGAAAAATGACTTTACAAATGTTTATGATCTCAAATGAGGTTCGCTTATACAAAACAGATATAGAAGTAACTAAAAAACATAATTATTTGAAAATAATTGAAAAAAAGTTAAAAACACAAAAAAAAGTTGAAATAGTTGTTTATCAAAAGAGGGTGAATGATCAGTTAGAGCTAATACTTTTAGCCATCATTCTGGCAAATCAAACCAATAGGGAAATATATCCATCATCATCTCATTCACCCACTTAATCTATCAAACAATTTGAAAACTTGATTAAAGGATTTAAAGCTAATACATCTAGAAAAAAAGAACAAATATGCACATTAATTCCACAATTTGATCCGTTACCACAATTTTGACCACAATTGTGACGAGATACCAAAGAAATGACCCACCCTCAAACAAAGACACGAAGTAAACTTTGTGACTTTGATAAAAATCAGCCATGAACAGGTCTAAACACAACAAGTGCTTTTACAAGCTTTTCAGAATCATATCAAAATCATAAAGCAGTAAAAACTTGAATATCAATGTGAGAGGGCAAGAGAAAACTGAGGGTCCTCGACAAAAAAGTAGTGAAAACCATGAAACTTGATCACAATTGATAAGCAATAAACCAGATTTTCAACAATAAAGTTGACTACTAGTATTGCAACACATATTTCAATACTACCAACTTTTTTTGGGAAAATGTTAGCACAAACATACTCAAAACAGAAACCATTTAAAAGGAAAAACAATTTAAGTTGTTAGGTACCAATTTTAACAAAAACCCTGAGATAAAAGTTGATAGCGTAAACATGGATGAACAAAAAAACAACATAAATAGACAAAAAAAACAAGAACCTAAAAAACTTGGATTTTCAAACACTAAAGGGTGAATGATCAGTTAGAGCTAATACTTTTAGCCATCATTCTGGCAAAATCAAACCAATAGGGAATTATATCCATCATCACCTCATTCACCCTAAAACAATTATAATTATAAAACTATATCAAAACAAACAAATAGCAGTTCTAAAAGAAAAAAAGATCAGATAGAGCTAATACATTTTTGCCATCATATCGGCAAATCAAACCAATAGGGAAAACAATTTCCATCATCATCTCAATTTCTTTATATAAAAAATTAAAAGAATAATAACTAATTAAAAATAGAAGAGATCAGATAGAGCTAATACATTGTTGCCATCATACCGGCAGTCAAACCAATAGGGAAAACAATTTCCATCATCATGTCACTTCTTATAAACTTTTAAATGAATAAAAACATGAAGAAGCCAAAAAAATTGAAGGAAATAAATGATATGTAGCGGCGATTATTGAGTTGTGGGTTTTAGGGTTTGACGGCCTGTGTATATAAAGGAGATTCCGGATGTAGTAGGGTTTTTTGGTTATTAGGGATGTTGCACATATGGTCCTTGTAGATATATATGTTGTCGCTTTAGTCTTTATATCTAAGAGTGTTGGCAATGGGCAGCGTCCTCCCAGCGGCAAGGGGGGAGGCCGCCGGTGAACACCGCCGTCAACCCTCAAGCCGCTAGAATCCTGCCATTTGGAAGCTTACCCAAGCCGAGGAATCATGGTGGAAAAGGACGAAAAAAAATTTGAACGTTGGAGTCAAAATAGCCGTTTGGCTGTTTGATTTAAAAAAAAAAAAAAAAAAAAAAAAAAAAAAAAAAAACTTTATACCACTATATATATAACACTCTATATATTTACACACATATACATATATTTTCTCTCATTTTCTATAAAAAAAAAAACTCTAATCTTTCACTCACAATGACACCAAAAAAACAACTTACCGGATTTGTTCCTCCCCGTAAGAACACGAAAAAGGCTACGTCGCAAGGTTCGAGACAAGGTTCGGGTCAACAAAACCAACCACAACTTTCGGATTTTCTCAACGATCCGAACATGTTGGCGTATGCTAATCTATTGGCTTCCCAGATTGCCACCAACCAACAACTTCCGACTCAAGAAACCATTCCGGTTGATGTACAAGGTTCGTCAATCGAACAAGAAGTCGATGAAATTGAGGAAGATGATCCGAAGGGAAAAGGCAAGGTCGATTGGGATGAAGATGATGAAGTGCGATTGTGTCAAGCGTGGTGTTATCACACGGAGACTAAGAAGGGGGTGGCGTGTAAACGCAAAAATTTTTGGAAGAAAGTTTTGGACCATTACATCGCAAACAGAGGCGACCCCACACGCACTTATCATAGTCTAAACTCAAAGTGGCGAAAGTTGATGGAACAAATGTAACACCCCTTAATTTATTATGTGGCAGCGGAAAAGTAATTAGGGTGTTACGGTGAGGATCGAAGTCATAATTACAGAAAACGACTCGAAAGAGGCGTTTTGAAAGTTATATGTCATTCAAAATAATAATTTTTGACACAAAGGTGAAATATTTGATTTGAAAATCCCATGAAAAGATGTGATAATTTGGAAAGAATGACATATTTGATTTTACACCACGTAATTTATCAGAGTATATAATGCTCGCTCCGTGTCTTGTCCTGCTCCGTTAATTACCTGAGATAAACATGCTTAAAACGTCAACACAATGGTTGGTGAGTTCGTAGAGTTTAATGGAAAATAATTTATGTCAATAAATTTCAAGAGTATTCGGTGGTGTTTGAAATGAGTATAAGTACAAGTAAACAGTGGCTTTTAATAATTTCAAAGGTGAAGTGATATTTGAAATACGTCGCTATCAGTAATGGAAACGTAAATGAGTTACTCTGGGTAAAAATCACAAGTATGTCACATATAAGATCAATCAAGTACAAGTATATGATCATAATCCTAGCATGTAGTGAGTATAATGATGTTATGCATGAAGTTTAAAAATGTGGAGTGGTGAAATACTAATACAGCTGTATCTAAATATATATGAAAACATTCATATAATTATATTGCCCTAACCCTCATGACACGCAAAACGTTAACAAAGTACCATAAAACGGCGGAGTCCACATCAGGTTACTGATGGGTTTGGCCCTCAAGTAATAGGTGATTTGCCAATTCCTATTTTTCTCAAATATAGTGCATCGCGACTAAATACGACTAACCATAAAGGCATTCCGTCAAAGTATTTAGTGGGATAGGTCGTCAGCCTCTAACAGGTTTCGAAGTTGTTCACTATATTCGCGCTCACCGCAGTGATTAATGGCTCATGATCGAGGGACTTTATGGCAATATAGTAAACTTAGGCAATATAGGTTTCAGGGGTTCATAGAATATACGTACTTTAGTCTTGGCAATTATTTCCAGTGAAATGTAGAAATATCATAGTAAAGTTAACTGTACATTCAATTGCTATATGAATGTATATAATGAGTCTCAGTATCATGTTACAACAAGTAGTTTGAAAATGTTATCTTTCAAATTCGGTGTTTAAGCTAAGCAAGCAATTTGCAAGTATAACGAGCATATATCCCTTCCAAAGGGTGATTCAAAACATGTAAAACAGAGTTGATGATTTTGAGTAAATCATGAGAGTTTTCAGAGTATAAAAGTAAACTTAAAACAGTTGAGCATGTATCTCCCCCAAAAGTATAAAACTTGTAATAAATAAAGTGGGGCTACGACTCACCTTGGGTGTATCTGACAAGGTGGAATTACGAAGTCAAGTAAGGTTATGGAGACGATCACTGAAACGTCTTTAATACGAGACCTGAATATGAGGGAAGTCTAAGTATTTGACTTACAACTAATAATGAGTGTGAAAATGAGAAATCGTATAACGATTTGATGATGTGAGTGTGATATGCTTAAAATGCCTCAAGTTTAAAAATAATATTATATATAATATTATCTTGATTCTTATGTCAATTGACTCAAAATATTACCTTCTCGAAATATGATGAAATAATATGCAAAGTGAAGTCGTTAAATTTCTAGTTATAATAAATAACGAAAATTAAATAATACAAAATTAAAAGTATGAAAATGCATATGAAGTGACGGGGTGACGAAAAATGGAAAATGAAATAAGAATGTCAAGTAAAATCAGTTGGTCCTTGTTCTTTCCAGTTTTTACACTTTTTACCCTAACTGCGTTTGCGTTACACCGTTAGTCCTTCGTTGAGTCCAAAGTCCATAAATAGTCCATAACTTGTCCAAAAATGCAAATAAGGCTTGGAATTCAATAATATGGCAAATTACACTCTATATGTTCTGTTTTCACAACCTCAGTCCATATATTTCTCGGATTGGCAGTTTTAGTCCCTCTAGGCAATTTACGTTACATTTTTAGTCCAAAAGTGTCAAAAAGGAGAGGAAAATTATGGCGAATGTTTCTAAGGCTTAGTTAAGTCGAATGTAACTTATTCTAACTGCTTATTAGATCGTTTGCTTATTTTTACCTTAATTGGATTTTAACGAGCCAAAAGGTTAGCCCATTAGTGTTTATTGATCCGTGGGTTTTGAGCTAGTTGGGTATATCAAAAAGGTCACTTTTAACATCTTATTTTCATATTGAAAAGTGTCAAAAGGTCAGCTTATCTCAACAGCTTATAAACTGCTTAATGGGTTAATAAGCCCATGTCGCTACTTTTTAGTTGTTTTCAAAACAGTTTTCTGCGTTGTACTTTGATCATTTTAAAGGGTTGAAACGTGAGTATTGTTACAAGTTGTTTACATGAAAATGGTAGCTAGTCGTGTCGTTTAATAGGTCTTATAAAAATGGATCATGGTCGTTTTGTTGAATCGTGAGATATGGTGTTGTTTTTAAGGCTACTTGAACTGTTTCGCTATAACAAAGCACTTAGAATAATCTAAGTGTTTTTCATATACAATTTATACGTGTGATGTTTAAAGGTTATATAGGGTTCGAATGATGATATGTTTAAATGTGAGAGTGGTATGAGAGTCGACTTCTAGGCCTTCCAAGATGGAGGCTCGTCACCTCATGTGGGTTACTCTAAAATAACGAATGCATGTAAAACATAATAGTGAATATATATACGTGGCAAGTTATACGTTCGAATAAAATAAAAAGTGATGCATGAACGATTTGTGTGCGTGAGATATGGAAGCAAAGGAGTTATTAGACACTTACTACACCTTGTAGAGCTAGTGAAGAATCAGTGAGGTCGAATGAAGCACAAGAGTAAAAACAGTCCACTCGCTAAGATTAAATGCATTTTTACGTATTTCCTTTCTATACCCGTTTGCTTCCCAAGGAGAGACGAAGAGTTTTCTGAAAGCTTGAGGTATCTAGTGAGGTGAGAGTGAGTGAAATATGAGTAGGGTAGAGTGGCTGGAAAGGGGTATGATATAGAGGAAAGAATTCACACGTTTCATGACTTCCATGACTTTCAAACCAATTATTGGTTGCTACTGTGGGTGACCAGTGTGTGAGAGTACATAGCTAACATGATTCTGACCATAAAAGATCTTAGGAAAGATATGAGGGAGTAGGTAAGCTTATCTCTTGTTTTTGAAATGTATATGCACACGTTTGGCTTTTTATACGAGCTCATAATGAACTAGCGAGCCACATCTTTCTCCTGCAGTCCCAACCTCCTTTTAAACATCACGTTATGTTGAAAATGTCATTAGAGGATCGTAGGAAAAAGCGTGGTTCGAATTGGATGTGTTTTGTGATTTTTATCCATGCGTTTTGGGTAATAATGGGACAAACGGTTTGGCTTTGCAAACCACAGTAATTCGTGACATCTTAACCTGAAATTTTGCACGAGTATAGTCTAGTGGGTAGTGGTCGAGGTGATGCAAAAATATGGGCATGTCCCGTTTATGAATTGGGGGAACGAGTGGCATTTTGATGAGGGTTTGCGGATCGAATTCACATGGAGTAACAACAGGTGGCGTGGGCCTGGGAGTGGGCTGGAACCGCGTAAGGTGGTGATGGGTTGGGTAAATGTTTTGGCCTGTTTGGTTCGTAACTAATTAGTGAAAATGAAATTGTAATTAGTGTATTAATTTAGGATAAGTTGTAATTATTAAAACTTGTAATTTGTGAAGTTTTGTGTCTTGTGAAATATTAGTTTTTGTGAACTAGTTATGTCCCGTAATACGTGTCGTGAACTAATGTCGTTATTTGGTAGGTTTCGTGACGTTGTGAGAATAATATAATAAGAAAAAATTTAAATTTCCCCGTAAAAATGGTGATTAAAATAAATGATAGAGATTAACATGAAATTAAACGTTGTTAATTATAGGAATTTTTGCGGTTTGCTACAGTATCCACCCCTCAATTTTGAACTTCGTCCCGAAGTTCAGTCTGTGATAGGTGTTGAAAAATGTGGTGTCCAGGGGTGAGAGGTTACGGAAAAATGTTGCCGAGAGATTTTTATTCAAAAATTTTAGGAATTTAGATCCAGTTAGATTTATTCGCACTAGATGTAATAAATTTAAATGTTTGGTCAACTGATGAATTTAGGGGCTGTGATTAGTGAAAATAACAGTCAAGAATAGTGACAATTTAACGGATAGTGAACAGTAACTCTCAACGGTCGGGAATAGTAAATTCCAACGGCCTTGAATAGTGCCCCAACGGCTAGATTTAGCCTATAAATACTCCACTTAATTTCCAATCTTTCCCAAACACATATCTCTCATTTCACATCTCAAAATGCCGCATCTCATCACCATGCTAGCGATCGTGTACGTCGTCCTCGCGGTGATTTATTCGGCGTACGTTCCTGCTGAAGATTACGCATTCATGGTTTGGATTCTAGCGGTTCTTATGCCTCTCGTGATTCTTGCTATCGGCGTGGACAAACTATGGGGGTAATAGTCTCGCGTTAGGATTGTCGAAATATGTTCTCGTTCGTCCTTATGTTTTAGATCTAGTCTTGTTATCGTGGTTTAATGGTTTGTTTTGTATTTATCGCACAGAATAATGAAGGTGATACATCCGGTGGTGGCTCTCGCTATCGCGGTGTTGGTGGGAATTTTCTTCGTTATGGCGGGTCAATCCCTTGAAGATTCTATGCCTTTTATTGTAATCATTGTAACACTAGTACTTCCGATGTTAATTATCTCGCTATGTATTAATTTCTGTGGTTTTTAATAAGATTTAGGTTATTCGTGTTCTCCATATATTTTTGTGAATTTCTTAGAGTTTCTATGTTCGTACTTTTCTCGGTTTCCTATAATAAAGGTGGTGGGAAATAAGCGTAGATGTTTATTGGGGTTTGCCAAAATTGATGTTTATGAACAATTTATTTTGTCTCAAGATTTTGCTTTTGAATAAAAATTGTTATTAAAGACTCCGAAAAGATAACTGTTCCATTTATAACATGATTCTTCCTAAATTAGACATAGGTAGCTAGGCTATGTATAATTGAGGACCAAATGATGTGATGCTTGGCTCAGTCACAGTGGTGTTTAAGCTTTTCAAAAAGTTTTAGATGGCGTTTAACGTGTTGTTTTTGTAAAATGACAACGTAATTACCTTTTTAAAAGAAAGTAGAAAAAAATTTCTGTTCAGATCATGGTGACGAGTCAGGGATTTCTAGGGTGAGTATAGAATATTTTGGGTGTAAACTTAGGTTTTTGGGTGAGAATTTCTTACAGGGTGGTAACAATATATTGTTTGGTCAGAAATGGTGTTTAATTAAATTTTCTAAGGTGATATCAGTGTATGGTTACGTAGCGACTATAAATAGGGAAGATGGGATAGAAATTGAAATAATGTGGATTATGGTCATTACGGAAATATTACAAGATAGAGTTTTCATACGGTGGGAAGGTAGTTGTTATACTTAGGTTACATCCATCGTACATAAGGTAGAGTACAAAAGGAAATTCAACTTAGAAAGTCTTAAACTAGGGTTTATTTATTACAACAGGGATTTATTCTTCTGTTTAAACGTAGGTGTCATCCTTTGGTGCTGTTAAGGTTCTAAAGAGTTTCCATTCTCTTTTGCTGGTCTTTTTTTCCTAAGTGGTATTCTGGTTTGGGCACTGATCCTTGTAGTGTCCCGTTTAACTTTTTGGTATAGAAATCTTTGGGTAATGATGATGGTAGGTTTAGTCACTTCTTCTATATTTTAAAGTAAGATTACTTCAAATACTACTGCAAGGATGTTGGTTACTAACTTCTGGATAGCTTCAGTACTTCGTTAGGCCCTTTAGTGAAAAACAACGGAGCTGATTATTTCATTGATGATAGACTGAATTGAATCCCTACTGAAATCTAATTTCAAGATGTGTTTGGGTAATATTGTGGATGAATAATCAACTCTTGGTATGGGATTGCTAAGGAACAAACTGATTTATTTACAAAAGCTGAAGTTCAGCAACTTTCTCTTCATTCATCAAGTTTCCTTCCGAAAATTTTGTCTTAGAAATTCCTATGGTTTATAGTCTAGTTATGGTATGTTTGAGGTATCATAACAATCGTAGGTAATATTATGGTAGGTCTGGGTATAATCACTGTAAACATCATAATATTAATAACTTGATCGGTTGCTTTTACAAAATCAACGATACAAGGTCTTTTATTAATGCTCTATGAGGTAAGTTTAGGTATCTCTGTCAACGACATTCAGGAGTGTATTGATTCGTTCCTCATGACGCTCCAGTTGCGTCATGATGGTGGGAGGAGTAGTCTCTGTCTCTAGTATAAGTGCTTGGTCCTATGTTGACAACAGCGACCATAGTCTCTGCCACTTGCTGTTCTACAAGTTGGTCAGTTGACTAGGTTCGGAGGGAGGGTGAAGTTATATTCGTAGCGTTTCATGTAAGATTTGATTTGAATGGAGCTACTGGTCTACGAAAGAGAGTACCATATGGTGAGATTTTGCATGAGGATATGAGAAATCGTTACACGCATGCATAACATCATGATAGAAAGAATTTTTTCACAACATAGAGACATAACAAAAGAGGTTGTTATTTGAGAGTTGGTTACAAGTTCTAAGAGTTTCAGGATTATTGGAAAATACGTCAACACTAACCAAAACTATTTGGTGTAGTAGGTACAACATCGATACATCTGAACTTAAGATCAATTATGTCTCTGACGTAGACGTCTAACTTCTGCCTCAAGTTCTAGTTGTGCAGTCTTGTTGATAAAGAAGATTCCATTTTGAATCACGAGGGTTTAAGTTATAGTCAGAGGAATTAGGTAAAGATACATCGTATGGGATGTATGGTATTGAGAAATTTGAAGCGTCAGGTGATGGAGAATTTGGCTCAACATCTTTCCAAATCGTTTCTTGGTGTGAATTCTGTCCAACCTCTAATGTTGCCTGGCCACCAATCAACTCTTCATAAGATTCGGTAGCTCTCCTAAGTCTTTGACGTGGAGGTGAGTGAGTAGGTGATGATAGGAGTGGTTTCTGAGTAAGTTCTATATCCGGCTGGGGTTGTGACATTTGCATATAAGGATCTTCAGTGTCTGGAGCAATTTGATAGGTAGGTGATGCATGGGTAGTACGAGGGGCAGTCTCGGTAACATCAAATGGTTTGGGAGACATGGTACTGTAGTAGCCGAAAATAGTAATTATAAGTATTTATACGTTAAGGGTGTAAAAGTAGACGTGTAATAGTAAAGTGTGTAACGTGTGAAGAGTAAATATCAAGCATGTAAAGATTAGTGCAAAATAATCTTAATAGGTAATGTATTGAGCACCGCAATCTGCAGACACATAGGGCATAAGTTGGTATGGTGTAAAATCATTTATTTTGAAGACGTAGTTATAGTTCAATGTTTTAAAACATTTGGTTCTCTATAACCATAGGCTCTGATGCCAATCTGTAACACCCCCTAATTTATTATGTGGCAGCGGAAAAGTAATTAGGGTGTTACGGTGAGGATCGAAGTCATAATTACAGAAAACGACTCGAAAGAGGCGTTTTGAAAGTTATATGTCATTCAAAATAATAATTTTGACACAAAGGTGAAATATTTGATTTGAAAATCCCATGAAAAGATGTGATAATTTGGAAAGAATGACATATTTGATTTTACACCACGTAATTTATCAGAGTATATAATGCCCGCTCCGTGTCTTGTCCTGCTCCGTTAATTACCTGAGATAAACATGCTTAAAACGTCAACACAATGGTTGGTGAGTTCGTAGAGTTTAATGGAAAATAATTTATGTCAATAAATTTCAAGAGTATTCGGTAGTGTTTGAAATGAGTATAAGTACAAGTAAACAGTGGCTTTCAATAATTTCAAAGGTGAAGTGATATTTGAAATACGTTGCTATCAGTAATGGAAACGTAAATGAGTTACTCTGGGTAAAAATCACAAGTATGTCACATATAAGATCAATCAAGTACAAGTATAGGATCATAATCCTAGCATGTAGTGAGTATAATGATGTTATGCATGAAGTTTAAAAATGTGGAGTGGTGAAATACTAATACAGCTGTATCTAAATATATATGAAAACATTCATATAATTATATTGCCCTAACCCTCATGACACGCAAAACGTTAACAAAGTATCGTAAAACGGCGGAGTCCACATCAGGATACTGATGGGTTTGGCCCTCAAGTAATAGGTGATTTGCCAATTCCTATTTTTCTCAAATATAGTGCATCGCGACTAAATACGACTAACCATAAAGGCATTCCGTCAAAGTATTTAGTGGGATAGGTCGTCAGCCTCTAACAGGTTTCAAAGCTGTTCACTATATTCGCGCTCACCGCAGTGATTAATGGCTCATGATCGAGGGACTTTATGGCAATATAGTAAACTTAGGCAATATAGGTTTCAGGGGTTCATAGAATATGCGTACTTTAGTCTTGGCAATTACTTCCTGTGAAATGTAGAAATATCATAGTAAAGTTAACTGTACATTCAATTGCTATATGAATGTATATAATGAGTTTCAGTATCATGTTACAACAAGTAGTTTGAAAATGTTATCTTTCAAATACAGTGTTTAAGCTAAGCAAGCAATTTGCAAGTATAACGAGCATATATCCCTTCCAAAGGGTGATTCAAAACATGTAAAACAGAGTTGATGATTTTGAGTAAATCATGAGAGTTTTCAGAGTATAAAAGTAAACTTAAAACAGTTGAGCATGTATCTCCCCCAAAAGTATAAAACTTGTAATAAATAAAGTGGGGCTACGACTCACCTTGAGTGTATCTGACAAGGTGGAATTACAAAGTCAAGTAATGTTATGGAGACGATCACTGAAACGACTTTAATACGAGACCTGAATATGAGGGAAGTCTAAGTATTTGACTTACAACTAATAATGAGTGTGAAAATGAGAAATCGTATAACGATTTGACTGGTGATGTGAGTGTGATATGCTTAAAATGCCTCAAGTTTAAAAATAATATTATATATAATATTATCTTGATTCTTATGTCAATTGACTCAAAATATTACCTCCTCGAAATATGATGAAATAATATGCAAAGTGAAGTCGTTAAATTTCTAGTTATAATAAATAACGAAAATGAAATAATACGAAATTAAAAGTATGAAAATGCATATGAAGTGATGGGGTGACGAAAAATGGAAAATGAAATAAGAATGTCAAGTAAAATCAGTTGGTCCTTGTTCTTTCCAGTTTTTACACTTCTTACCCTAACTGCGTTTGCGTTACACCGTTAGTCCTTCGTTGAGTCCAAAGTCCATAAATAGTCCATAACTTGTCCAAAAATGCAAATAAGGCTTGGAATTCAATAATATGGAAAATTACACTCTATATGTTCTGTTTTCACAGCCTCAGTCCATATATTTCTTGGATTGGCAGTTTTAGTCCCTCTAGGCAATTTGCGTTACATTTTTAGTCCAAAAGTGTCAAAAAGGAGAGGAAAATTATGTCGTATGTTTTTAAGGCTTAGTTAAGTCGAATGTAACTTATTCTAACTGCTTATTAGATCGTTTAGTTATTTTTACCTTAATTGGGTTTTAACGAGCCAAAAGGTTAGCCCATTAGTGTTTATTGATCCGTGGGTTTTGAGCTAGTTGGGTATATCAAAAAGGTCACTTTTAACATCTTATTTTCATATTGAAAAGTGTCAAAAGGTCAGCTTATCTCAACAGCTTATAAACTGCTTAATGGGTTAATAAGCCCATGTCGCTACTTTTTAGTTGTTTTCAAAACAGTTTTCTGCGTTGTACTTTGATCATTTTAAAGGGTTGAAACGTGAGTATTGTTACAAGTTGTTTACATGAAAATGGTAGCTAGTCGTGTCGTTTAATAGGTCTTATAAAAATGGATCGTGGTCGTTTTGTTGAATCGTGAGATATGGTGTTGTTTTTAAGGCTACTTGAACTGTTTCGCTATAACAAAGCACTTAGAATAATCTAAGTGTTTTTCATATACAATTTATACGTGTGATGTTTAAAGGTTATATAGGGTTCGAATGATGATATGTTTAAATGTGAGAGTGGTGTGAGAGTCGACTTCTAGGCCTTCCAAGATGGAGGCTCGTCACCTCATGTGGGTTACTCTAAAATAACGAATGCATGTAAAACATAATAGTGAATATATATACGTGACAAGTTATACGTTCAAATAAAATAAAGAGTGATGCATGAATGATTTGTGTGCGTGAGATATGGAAGCAAAGGAGTTTTTAGACACTTACTACACCTTGTATAGCTGGTGAAGAATCAGTGAGGTCGAATGAAGCACAAGAGTAAAAACAGTCCACTCGCTAAGATTAAATGCGTTTTTACGTATTTCCTTTCTATACTCGTTTGCTTCCCAAAGAGAGACAAAGAGTTTTCTGAAAGCTTGAGGTATCTAGTGAGGTGAGAGTGAGTGAAATATGAGTAGGGTAGAGTGGCTGGAAAGGGGTATGATATAGAGGAAAGAATTCACACGTTTCTTGACTTCCATGACTTTCAAACCAATTATTGGTTGCTACTGTGGGTGACCAGTGTTTGAGAGTACATAGCTAACATGCTTCTGACAATAAAAGATCTTAGGAAAGATATGAGGGAGTAGGTAAGCTTATCTCTTGTTTTTGAAATGTATATGCACACGTTTGGCTTTTTATACGAGCTCATAATGAACTAGCGAGCCACATCTTTCTCCTGCAGTCCCAAACTCCTTTTAAACATCACGTTATGTTGAAAATGTCATTAGAGGATCGTAGGAAAAAGCGTGGTTCAAATTGGTTGTGTTTTGTGATTTTTATCCATGCATTTTGGGTAGTAATGGGACAAACGGTTTGGCTTTGCAAACCATAGTAATTCGTGACATCTAAACCTAATATTTGGCACGAGTATAGTCTAGTAGGTAGTGGTCGAGGTGATGCAAAAATATGGGCATGTCGCGTTTAAGAATTGGGGGAACGAGTGGCATTTTGGTGAGGGTTTGCGGATCGAATTCACATGGAGTAACAACAGGTGGCGTGGGCTGGAACCGTGTAAGGTGGTGATGGGCTGGGTAAATGTTTTGGCCTGTTTGGTTTGTAACTAATTAGTGAAAATGAAATTGTAATTAGTGTATTAATTTAGGATAAGTTGTAATTATTAAAACTTGTAATTTGTGAAGTTTTGTGTCTTGTGAAATATTAGTTTTTGTGAACTAGTTATGTCCCATAATACGTGTCGTGAACTAATGTCGTTATTTGGTAGGTTTCGTGACGTTGTGAGAATAATATAATAAGAAAAATTTGAAATTTCCCCGTAAAAATGGTGATTAAAATAAATGATAGAGATTAACATGAAATTAAACGTTGTTAATTATTGGAATTTTTGCGGTTTGCTACAACAAATGTCGATTTACAACGGCCTCTTTATCCAAGGGGTATATTTTTTATAAATATTTTTATAATTATTTTTACGTTATATTTTTCAGTTGTTGTTTATTTTTTATAATTATTTTTACCTTATATTTTTTTTATAATTATTTCTAATATTGTTGTTTATTATATATTTATTTCAGTCGCGTTTGAAGGAAAGTGGGCTCAACGATTACGATGTAGCTAAGCGGGCTAATGCCGATTATCAAAAACTCAAGAAGAAAAGTTTTCCTAACGCGAAGGCGTGGGAGGTGGTAAAAGATTATGATAAGTGGCAACAAGTTGCGCTAATTGGTGAGACTACGTCAAAGAGGAAGACTCCAACCCAATCGGGGAGCAATGACGAGGGGATAAACTTCAACGACGAGGACGAGTCGTTCGATGTACCAAACTTGAACGAAGATAATACTCCAACCCAATCGCGCCGAAGCAAGAAAAGCCGCACCGATTCGGGAAGTGTCGGGGATCTTGAGAAAACATTCGCCGAATACACTATTTCGAAGCAGGTGTTGATGGAAAAAATAAAGAACAAGCCGAACGAAAGAAGGAAAAAGACGAGCTTCAAATGAACGATTTAAGGAAGAAAACCAAGGCGCGTGACTGGAAGATTTACACCGAACCACACGAGCATATCACAAACACACGGTTGTTGAAGGTGGTGATTCAACAAAAATCCGAAATCGCAGACACGTACGGGTGGGACAAATATTGGGGGGAGGAGTAGTAGCTTGGTGTTATTTCTTGTATTGTCGTTTTTATTATTTTCCGTATTTTCATTTGTAGTTTCGTTTTAATTTCCGTATCGTAGTTTAATGTAATTTCTATTTGACGTTTAATGTATTTTTATTATTTATAACATTATATATATATATATATATATATATATATATATATATATATATATATATATATATATATAATATAAAAAAATGAGGCATGATTGCGAATCCTTCAGAATCCTCCTTTTTTTGCCTGCCACATGGCAGTCTGTGATTGGTCGGTGGGAATCCTCCCATGATTCCGAATCTACCACTGCCAACACCCTAAAAACTTCATTCTTTCTTGTTATCTCTACTATGGTGTACATTATAAAGTACTTGTGACAATTTAAATGAAAATTTTAAAATATTAAGTCAACACGCTTACTTATTATAGAATTGTGTTAGTTTTGCTAAGAAATCAATAGTTATGTACCATACTCATCATAAATAAATTCAAATGCTAATAAATATAGCTATAATAGCATTAAAGTGCTAGGTGTAGCAAGCCCCCAATAACACTTACTGGTGTGTTATCTCAGCGCCACCTCATCACCTTTTCAATAGCACACCATTAAATAAAATACACTCTTTAGGAATAAAACCAATAATTGTTATTGGTGCATTAGGTCCCAAAACACCACATCAAAAATACCTTACTCAATTACAAAAAAATAAAGAAAAAATGAATGGCACCCGTAGGTAGAATGGGTAACATAGGACGGTGCAGTATGGCTAGCCATTGGAGAAAAAAAATGGCAATGGCATGCCATTTGACCTCCCCCGCTATGCTCTCTTAGTTACAACACTATAAAACACTTTTTGTAAACATGTTTTAAAACAATTAATTAAAAAAATACATGTTATATAATATAAGGAAAAAAAACATCTATAATCATAACAAGTAAGGCGGCGGCCGGCCGCGTTGCGGCCTAGCGGGATTTTTTTTTGCGTTGATGGTCACCAGCAAACATATTAACATAATCCAGAATATGTGCCTACATGTGTAAAATAATTAATCGTACTTACTGTGTATTTGATGTTCTATTGTCTGGTGATAGTAATTCTTTTTCAGATGGATTCTCCATTCGAATATCGACTATTGTTGGTCGAAGAATTAAGGGTGTATTACTGTTTGTTAGGGTGTCTCACTATTGGGTTGGGACTTAAAAAACTTGTGTTAGGTGGCATGGCATGAGTACGTGCCAAACTTTTAGCAAAAGGACAGTGAGTTGGTTTTGGGGACGGAGCATCACATTTCGGACCTAAAAGAAGAAGAGTGATTGTGAGGGAAAATTGACCTGGTCAAGCATGGAGCGGGTTGGTTGATGCTATATTAAAGAATAGAACCTAAAAAAGTTTCTAAAAGTTCCATTTTTTATAATTGTCTTTGTTGTACTGTGTAAACGAACTTCAAGTCTGAATTGTGTACTCAAGAGGAAGTGTCACAGGGTAGGCTTGGCCGACCGTCTCTTTCAATCTGTATTTATGAATGTTCGGTATCGGATTTGTTTCATGTCGAATCATATTATCCATATGTTAAAGATATAGTATGTTTATTAGCTGTAACTACAACATTGGATGTAACCAACAAATGTAGTTGTTATAGCTTACAAAAATGCAAGATAAAGAAGTAGGTATTAAGTAAAGAAGGTGTATATGTTATAACTTTTTTCATTAATTAAAATATATTAGATTAAAACAAAAAAAATAAAAAATTGATACATAGAAAGTACGATACATTAACATAAAAATTGAAATCACATATATGGTTTTTTTTGGAGGATATATATATGAGGCTGAATGAAATGAAGGCCAAAGATATATATATATATATATATTTTCCTGCATTTCGTTATGTCTCTGATGTGTCTCGCGACTACTAGTTTTAAATTTATAACACGAATTACCGAATAAAGCTAAGAACACACGGGCAAGTATGACCCTTTCGTATGTAGCTAGTTTTGTTTGGTAAGCCGAGGTCGTTCACTGGGATTTGGGTGTTTTCAGTTGTGAAGAATCTATGTAACAATAAGCAATTAAAAGGTGGTAATTGGTTGTCACGACCAAAAATACCATATAAGCAACAAGTAACACTAAGAATGATGATTATGTGAATTCAATAAGATTAAAAACAATACTTGTTTGGAACTAGTGTCTATTTCAATGGAGTTTATGGAGTATCGGGTAGATATTTAAGCAATAGCAAACAAAATCAAAGTTCATACAATTCCAATTCAACGGGTGATGTCATGAAATTGCATACATCATGGTTTAGTCTAACCCTTTCGGCCTGTTATTATAAACCAATTCATTATAAACCATTTGTTAGAAATATTAGTTTTACCAATTTGTTCATAAGAACCCTTTCGACCTAAACAAATCCATTTAACATGTTTATTCATAGTTGTCAATTATGAAATACCAAACATATATGCGCATTAACATTTGGAATAAATCATAACAAGAAGTTCTTTCGACCTTGTTAGGTTTTGTGTATAAATATTAATATACGTATGTCCGGTTTCGAACCCGAGGCTCGGGATTGCACACATTACGTATGAGTCTCAATGTATTAATAATTAATATAATTATTTATGATTAATTATTAAATCACAAATATTTATATGGTCGAACAAGGAAAGTGGAGGGGGTTGAATGTCGATTTTTAGAACTTGAGGAGGTGTTAAACTCAAACTTGGTGAGCAAGTTTGGAGTGTATATAAACCCCTCAAAGCTTAATATGATCGACGAAGAAAATATATCCCTAACCGAATTATTATTCAATCGGTTCTCTTTCTTCAAATCACTAACATACAAACACGAATTAGAAAAAAAAAAAAAGAAGGAGTCCATAATATATCATGCATGTGCATGTGTTATTTTACACGTGTAGTTTGCATGGACATGAATATGAGATATTAGATTACTCCTTTATGTTCTTGTTTTGACGAACAGTGGTGGTTCCTTAAAGGGTTCGATCATGTATTGTCTAAAACATCAAACCCTAGTTGTTGTGATGTTTTATTTGTGATACATGAACCTAGCTTTTCACATTGAGACGCTAGTAATACGTGTGTACAGGAACGAGTGACAAGCTTACTTTAGCTTGTGATCTTGGAAGTGTTACTTACCCTTGTCGATCCATCCTAAAACCCTATTAGGGTTTATATTGTTCTTGGAGCACGTGATTCCTTGTTCTTGCTAGGAATCGAAAAGGTACGCGTCTATTTAAATTTATGTTAATTAATTATATGTTATGTAGATCCATTCCGCTGCGTGATCTTTGTGTTTATGTGTTTATAGAATTATTATGATTCACATATTCCAACAGTGGCATCATGAGCCGCGTTTTTAACATGTAATTGATTACATAAAACCTTAAAAATTGAATCTTTAATTAGATACATGCAATTTATAAATCTAGGGTTTATTTTTTTGTAAACCTAATATTAGGTCGACACCTAAATTAAAAGATTTAGGGTTTTTGGTTTTTGTAGAAAACTTGTAGAAAAACCCTAGGATTGCATGCAATTTTTAAGGATTAATTAATGAGTACCTTATGTGATGTCGTTAATTAATTAATTAGATTGCGTACTATATAGGCTTATAAATATGTGTAACATGATTTTAAGTGCTATATGGGATCCATGACAAAATCTTGCATATTTTGTCATGGAATGTTTGTTGATTTATTTGCCACATGATTTTTAAGATAGATCTTAAATTAAGGAAGACCCTACTATATTAATTAAAATTGGTTATGTGCAATGTGGTATCTAATTGATCAAAACTTACGCGGCCAAATTTATTTGGTGTCTGTGGTCCATTGGGTACAATGAGCTCGAAAACCAATGGGAGTTTTATTGATTAGATACATGAAAATTCACATAGATAATTAATAGGATTTATCAAAAAGGTTTGCATGTGGCTATATGATATCGTTGATGATCATATATTTGTTATTATGTGTTTATTTATTTTTTGTAATTACTTGATCTTTTGTGTTTAATATTATGATGGATTGTAACAACAAAAGAGGGTAATTTTCAAAATAAAAATAAATAAGACTAATAACTATGAAACCTTTGTAGTAAACCATTTAATTGTCAAGTCTTATGTGCCGACAGTGGTTCGCTTCGCACGGTAATTTGCTCCCAGGCGAGACTAGCAATTAATAATTTACTACATAAATTGTTTTAAGCAAGAAAATCATAAGTTTTAGTTGATTGATGCGACTGTACAAAAGTGGTCGAAGCGGCGGACCTATTATTGACAAACTATAAAGTGGGTTTAAGGTTGGTTCACATTAAATTGTGACCTTAGAGGGGCACGGTTTTAACCAGCTTCGGCGGCTGTCGTCCCTCCGCTCGCCTGTGCGTCAATAATAGACTTACCAAGTACACCACGATAAATACGAAGCATCTTAAGGCAAAGCTGTAAGTTTTTCAGCGCCTCAATTAAAAACTTTGATGATTTGAGCTTACGAATGAGTAAACGGATTTTGTTGAAAATATATATGATACAAAGATGAATGCATGACATCTTTGTACATATTTTTTGATTTAACACATCAAAATTTATACCCTTAAATTTAAGTAATATGCCAACCAATTAATACGGAAACACCTAAGATGACATCTACCATTGCTAGCAGCCTCAGCTGATGTAATGGTTCAAAGATGGTAGTCAAAAGGGGTAAATTGAGCACTTTCATTGCTAGCAGCCTCAGCTGATGTGATGAAACGGCATCAATTTACACGTTTCTAAATTGGTTAACTTAATTGAGCACTTTCATCACTAGCAGCCTCAGCTGATGTGTTGGGACGGCGTCAAGGCATAAAGATTTGGGGATGAAACATGTTTACATTTTGCAACTGATGTTGGCAATATAATGTAAGTCCCATGATTCCAGGAATTGCAATTGGATATTGGCAATTGAGTGTAGCTCTACCTTATTGAGTACTTTCATTGCTAGCAGCCTCAGCTGATGTGATGAAATGACGTCAATTTGGATCCTATTCTTTCAATGAAAATTAAATGGTGAAATTTTATTTTACCGTGGGTGTTTAATTTTCTTGAAAAGTTATTATCAAAAATACTAAATTGAATTTTCAAAATTCTTTTAATGTATTTAATGCAACGTTAAAACCGTAAACATGGGATATTCTTTTAGTAGTAAATTGATCTACACCCGTAGGGGTTTTGGATAGAGTCAATTTTTACTGAATAGAATAAACCAAGTCTACTTTCCGTGAGAAGAGTGAGACTTAATCCTATTCCTTTTCATGAATAAGAAAGGTATAATAGGAAAATTAGAATTTGTCTAAATTCTAAGAAATAACTCATGGCGAATTTCTTAAAGAAATTGCATGGTTAGGAGTTATTAAAATTAGAAATTAGACTAATTACCGCAAAAGTGGTAAAAGGCAAACTAGAATGTTTGATCTAGTTGTTATGCTTTAACCATTTAAAAGGTGATGCATTCCATGATGGGGATGGTAGACCTAATTAAGGAAGAAATTGCATACCCAATTCTTTCAAGTTAATTGCATTGATGGATATTCCATCATTCACAAAGTAGAATACATTCTTTGAAGTACCTTAGTATGTATTACGTAAGGGATTCATCAAAGGTGTAGGAAAGTAAACAGCACGCTATTTGCTTTTACTGGTGATGCAACACTTACAATGTTGTCAAACCAGTGGGAGCATAGTGCTGAAATTACTGAATAATGAGTTCATGCAGTGATCTTAAATTCAGTGGGAGCTACAAGTCTTGTAGTTACCCGGATTATCTCTAGAATTTCTTGAGATGATTACTTTCCAATTATAGACACTTGTGGTATTAAGGATAGTCGTGTACGTTTCCTTACTAGACGAGGTGATTCTATATCTACTTATATCTATGACACAATCATATTGATCAAATAAGCAAACTATTGACGTGTTGTTTATTCGATACGTGATGTTGTTCCATGCACAAGTGGGAGAGATATTATTGTGTGCAAGCAACAACATAAAGGAATATGATTTAAAGGGTTCTCTTGACTGTAAGGTAAGAGATCAATGTTCTAATGTGTTTTACACACATTCTAATTTATGGAACACTTGAAGTTAATATCTACTTTCATTACTAGATATTAATGACAAGGTAAATTACATACTTTCATCATTATCAGCCTCGACTGATGAAATGAAACTATGTTAATTTACAAGTTTCTAAAATTAGATAATTATTAGAACAAGTGTCAATATGATAATAAGACTAATTCTAATGAGAATATTTATGTATTGTTGTAATGACATAAATAAATGAAGTAATCTTATACTACTTCATATTTAGATGATTATGTATTCTTGGAATGACATAAATATATGAAATAAATAAATTAACTTGAAATAACTATTGAAACCAAGTTGTGGGTTCATAATTACTTTAGTTATGCATATTTATATTTAGTATAATATAAATATGAAGTCTTTTATTGCTATAAGACTTATACAAAGCAAGATGTTAAACTTGTTATGTTTTTTTTAATTAAGACATATACAAGAAGTCATTGAGTTGATTAATGACTTATAACATAGATTGGGATTATAACAGTTTATGTCTTTTTGGTAAAGACATAGAAATTAAGTGGCTTGGGCTAAAAGGCACTTATGTTATAAAGTATGCAATTGGCTTTGAAAATCTATTGTACCATTAAAGTGATTTAGTTGGTAAATAGGTAAGCCAATACGATATGTATATTTATCTTATATATTGTAAGATTAACTTACAATATTAATCCTAATGAAATACATAGTGTTTATGGTATGTTCAGTTAGGAGAATCAAACTCTTGAAACATTGTTTGATTAAAGATAACTATATCTTCTTTTCTTCCTAAAGATATCAGGGTTAGAAAATTGAGTATGAATTGGATATACTCAAATTAAAACTCCAACCTAGAAGATTAATAAGACACCATTGATTATGGAATGTGTTGAATCACATTAAGTCTTAAAATTGAAGTTCAGAATTTGTTAAACTACTTGTTGGGTAGGTTATTAACAAATTAAGATTAGGAACTATCAATATGTATTTGTAAAGTCCCAAAAAGAGAACAAGTTTTGTGTTGCTCTATTTGCTAAGCATTTATAGGTAATCTATAAATTGCAAAAGGCGAGTGGGAGTTTTATCTTGATAAGATAAAAATTACAAGGTACATAATCTTCTAAATACGCTAGCAAAATCATAATGAGGATTTAACATGTTAGTGTTAAATCTCAAGATGATGGAATTCTTATTCATAAATCCGCAAGGATATCTCAAATATTTGTAGAATATGTTGAGGGTTATGAGTTACAGGATCGTGATATGCCTGTTAATAAATTGCAAATGTTATTTGTCAAATTACTCATACTATGAATAACAAGATGCAGTCCAAAAAGATAACTAGTTTGGAAACGTAGTTGATCTTAAACTCTATAGTAACACTATAGAATGGAAATGAATTTCTACAAAGGAAATGAAAATCCTAGAGATTTAAATTTTTGTGTAGAAATCATAATGGACAAATTTGTATACATACTTAATATGTGAAAAGATTATCAATCACAATTAAGCAATTAAATGTGATTGAAATTCTTTCTAAGCACATTAAATATATAAAGATTATGATTGTCATTATTAGCTTCATTTATATGAAATTAATAATGGAATGTCAAAACTCTTTCTTGAATAATTACTTGTGCGAGGACGAAAAGTAATTGAAAGGAGTGTTTGAATTCAAATAAATCTTTAGTAGTATACAAAATGCAAATCATTTGTAAATGGATTAATGCATGCATCTAGAAGATATACTTATTTTAGTTATTAAATCTAGTTTGATTTATAATTAAAATTAAGATATTTCTTAATATTCCTGAAAGCTAGTGGGAGTGATGTATTTATTTTCTTATTGATATATGTTGTATAACATATGAGAAGTAATATTCCATTAACATTTATATGTTAAGTTTTAGTTTGGAATGAAACTTCATATAGAAAATAAAACCTTGAAATATATGTTTATTTGATTATAAACATAAGTGATAAATAATTGATTCTAAAAGAACATGATATTCTATTAGAAGATCTAGATAGAAACATATCTTTGAAAAGATATGACATGAACAAAATCTAAGTTTGACACAAGGATTTTTCATGTACATCATGTTGCTTGTTGTATCATGCTTGGATGCAAGATGATTGACAACATTAGTATCTAATTATAAATTATTAGATAGCTAAGTGTAATGGATATGGTTTAGAATTTACATCCTCAGCCTGGATTTGCTCCAAAATTCTAAATGTGAACCATATGGCAAGTTATTGCTTGATTGATATTGTGGTCAAATCTTGAAGGATTTGAAGATATCAAACATTACACGATGAATGTTAAAAGTTTACGGAACTTTTAAAAGAGCATATTGTTGTTTGGATACAATGATGCTAGTAAGATTGAGATGACACTCAATACTAGACATGGTGGGAGCTCATCCTTATTAGGAGACCATGTGTACTAGTTATGCTCAAAATGAGCATAGTTGCATTATACATAAAGAATTAGAATACTTTAACTACAAGGTTTAGTAGTTTAATTGTCATAAATTCGTGCATAAGGATGTCACGCATTTTATGAAGTATGTGGCAATATCTAGATAGATGAATGCACACATACAAGAATTTCATTATTGAAATAAGTATTCTCAAAATTCCAATAGATCAACATTAGTTGATTTATGCCTTGTCAACAAGTATGTGGAACATGACTTGTGGCATAATTCATTAATGAGAAATATCATGCATTGATCTAGTTAGTATTTGGATAAAGGGATATTAAAGCAATATTATTTTAATGAAATAAAGTGTGGATAACGTTTATTCTCATTATTAATATTGTATCCTATATTTGCATGTTTAAATCCGTGAATAACTTATGTTATTCTAAATAGTCCGTTGTCGATTAATAATATGGGAATATTATTGAATTAAGACAAATGTGAGGATTGGTAGAATGTACTGTAAGGTTGAGACACCAATGTCACATGATATTCAATAAATTGAATATAGGACTTATCCCAACCACATGATTATACTTTATGGATCGTCGTCATCAAGTATATCATGAATATTTATCCTCAGACTTGAGATACCAGGTGACTGCCGAGGATGTAGCTCATTTTCTGTAAGATGGTCTAACGCTAACCGTAAAAGGTAGTTATAAGGGCAATTTTCGGAAAATGATGTGAAATTCAAGGGTTATGCTCGTAGTCAATAAAGGATTTGTTCCTTCAAATTTGTTTTGAAGTATAATACTGCTGGGCCCCTCGTAGGGTTGACAAGATGTTTGTATGGCCATACCCAAAGTCTATCTGGAAGACGTTCAGATGATTTGGTAATCTTGATCAATCATAAACAACGAGAAACATAATAGTTAATTATGGAATGACAAAGATCCATATCCAAATTAACGCGGTATTAGTAACAAAAGGATAAGTATGATGATTAATTTCATCACGTGGTTTTTTCCAGGAGAACCACAACTCGGATCGAGCTGGGGGCATTGGGAAGGTAAAGCTAGGCTGACCCATGTCATTACTATATTAATGTTTATCCAAGTGGGAGCTGTTAGGTTTTGTGTATAAATATTAATATACGTATGTCCGGTTTCGAACCCGAGGCTCGGGATTGCACACATTACGTATGAGTCTCAATGTATTAATAATTAATATAATTATTTATGATTAATTATTAAATCACAAATATTTATATGGTCGAACAAGGAAAGTGGAGGGGGTTGAATGTCGATTTTTAGAACTTGAGGAGGTGTTAAACTCAAACTTGGTGAGCAAGTTTGGAGTGTATATAAACCCCTCAAAGCTTAATATGATCGACGAAGAAAATATATCCCTAACCGAATTATTATTCAATCGGTTCTCTTTCTTCAAACCACTAACATACAAACACGAATTAGAAAGAAAAAAAAAAAGGAGTCCATAATATATCATGCATGTGCATGTGTTATTTTACACGTGTAGTTTGCATGGACATGAATATGAGATATTAGATTACTCCTTTATGTTCTTGTTTTGACGAACAGTGGTGGTTCCTTAAAGGGTTCGATCATGTATTGTCTAAAACATCAAACCCTAGTTGTTGTGATGTTTTATTTGTGATACATGAACCTAGCTTTTCACATTGAGACGCTAGTAATACGTGTGTACAGGAACGAGTGACAAGCTTACTTTAGCTTGTGATCTTGGAAGTGTTACTTACCCTTGTCGATCCATCCTAAAACCCTATTAGGGTTTATATTGTTCTTGGAGCACGTGATTCCTTGTTCTTGCTAGGAATCGAAAAGGTACGCGTCTATTTAAATTTATGTTAATTAATTATATGTTATGTAGATCCATTCCGCTGCGTGATCTTTGTGTTTATGTGTTTATAGAATTATTATGATTCACATATTCCAACACTTTCGACCTTATAAACCCGGTTATGATTCATCAACAAGTTGTTTAGACATGTTACTATTCAAACAAACTTATAAGCAAAACCATAATTCTATATTGCTAAATACCAAACACTCCATATCAATATTCACATGATTCCAAACAAGTATAAATAAAACTAGCCACTCATGTCAACCAAAGACATAAACTCATAAATCATATCAATAACAAACATCTTGAAATATAAAAGTAACAAAGTTTACCCAAAGTATGGATTACAATAGGCAAAGGTGAAGGATTATAGCAACCTTCAAGCCTCCAATCAACTACAACTTCTAACCAAGCCAGAAAATCACACCCGAACACTTCGTCAAGCACTTGAGCACTACTTCTGGAAATGGCAGAGGTTTGTGGCCTTTTAGGGTTGATAATAGTTTTTGGAAATTCGTCCTTAAGGGTGGAGGCTAGAATATCACACCCAAAACCATGTCAAAATGGTCTTATTAATAGGTAGAAGTCACCCTTAGCCAACAAGTAAGTAACTTGGGCACAAAGTGTCATAAAGTAGCAGGTTTAGGAGTTAATAGAGGCACATGATCGGACTTGGGACTTAATGGCACTTAAAGAAGCATTAAAAATAACTTGGAGAAGGCAGTTTCAGCCAACCGATCGGATGCGGGGCAATACCGATCGGTTGGAGCTCTCGTAAAAGTCAAGTTTGCTCCATCCGAATCGGATGTGGGCTCCTACCGATCGGATGGAGCCTCTTGGCCAGAAGTGATAAAAACCAAAGTTGTAGATCTTTCTCTTAGCTTTCCGTGGGCGCTTGAATCAACTAAATCCGAGTTCGTATGCTCAAGTTATGGCCAAAATGGTGAAGGTGTGTCGGGAACAACGAGTCTTCCATTATTTCTTCGTTTGAGCTTCTTTTCTTCATTTCTTTTTTCGTTTTCCCTCTTGTGCTTTATTCTTGAGTCTTTGGACCAATAACTTCATGACTTTATCTTCTCTAATATACTCCAAGAGACTCTCATCTATCGGGAATTCTTCGTACATGCATAAATCTTCGATTATTGATCATTTCTTCGTCTTTTTCTCCGTTTTCTTGTACTTGAGCTTCCATGAACCTAAAATAGACATTATACTCCATTAAGTATCATAAGTTCATAAAAGTGACCAATATATATGCATAAAATCCACAATAACGCTCCTAAAAACATGTTAGATTTGAGCGTTATCAAATCCCCCACACTTGAACTTTGCTTGCCCTCAAGCAAATCTAAGAAAAGAAAAATTAAAATTCAAACCTAAATGACAAAACGAAAAGAAAATTTAAAAATTAAAAAAAAAAAACTTTAACGAGGCATCCATCCGATCGGTTTGCACTTCCATCCGATCGGATGGACAATTCGTAGAAACATGCAGCATGCCAGCCGAATCGGATGCTCGCACATCCGATCGGTTAGACCAATCGTAAAAACTTTTTTTTTTATATAATAATAGAGAAAATGAGCAAAAAATTAGCGCAACTCCCCCACACTTAAGGGTTTGCTTGCCCTCAAGCAAATATTAAGAAAAATAGATCCCACATGGTGCATGAAAAATTATTGTAAAAATTATGATGCAAATCTACCAAGTACAAGTACAAGATACGATTCATCATTTTAAAGCTTATGGTGAAAAACCGAGATGTATGAAGATTTTCTTGCTTGAGTAACATTTCTAAACACCTCACGAAAAAGAAACGAAGTATAATTCACTCAATCACTCATTTATTTAGGTAGTGGAGTATATATAAGATAAATCACACTCATTGCTCAGTCATGATCCGTTTATTACCATAGGCTTGTACAAGAAACAAAACTCCACCGACGAAGCATAAGCACAAAGTGTAAACATCTAAAGAGGTCTTTTATTCGGGTTTAAAGCTTAAAGGGTTATATCAGACTTACGTGCAACTATCTTGTGCAAAACATAATAGCTCGCTAACAACGAATTCTTGCATCACCAAATAACGGATGGTCACTAAGGATTAACCTTAGATCGCTAACAACGCTACCTAATTCCTCAAGAAATCGGATGGTCACTACATGTCAATACACTTGATAATTTCACAAAGTCAAAAGGGTAGGGATAAGGCATGGGAGTATTTATGAAATTGGTTTTAAAAGAAAAATAAAATAAAGTCAAGTCTAATACCCATGTTGCTAGTCACTAAACAAACCACAAACCCGTAAATGATTATAGTTAACAACCTTTTCCTCTTCACATATCGATCACCAAATATATATGTATATCACGTCTTAGCACATTGGCTAATCGATATCTCAAACATACTTCCTCTTCCTTCATCTTCATAATATTATAGCACATTGGCTATAATTGTCATCACATATATATATATATATATATATATATATATATATATATATATATATATATATATATATATATATATATATATATATATATATATATATATATATATATATATATATATATATATATATTTTTTTTTTTTTTTTTGACTTATTCATTTTTTTTTCTTTTCACATTTTTTTTCTCACACCTTTTTTTTTTCATATATATATATATATATATATATATATATTATTCTTTCTCCTTTCATACCTAACATCTCCCCCACACTTCGCATAAGCATACACCACAAAAAATACAAATAAGAAGCTGCAGTCTTCGTCTTTGTCGGAATGGCACACACGAATGACAAAGCGTGGCTAACTAATAATCATCAAAAACAATCCAACATACCAAGCAACTAGCAACCAACCGTTTAGACTTCGACTAAGGGGTTAGGCTAAGGTTTAAAGTGTAAAATATTTTTTTGCTTTTTTCTGGATTTAACAAAAATGAAAAGAATGGCTCAGAGGGTTTAACTAGGGGTATCTAGCGCTAAAGATAAACGCTAACAAATGGGTTCATATAGGAGGTTAACTAACCGATGTGGCTAGCTAATATATCATTAGATGTAAAATGAAGGCCATTTGGTTTTATTCCTAAGGATGCCTCTTTATCACACGAATACACTTATATCACATGAATGTGATCTTACTGCGGTCTGGTAATGATTTACAAGTACAAGTTCTAGAATAAATAAAATCACCGGCACACTCATAGCAAAAGATCCAAGCATAAAAGATGTATGCTATATATATAGAACAGGCTCAAATCCTCACAATTTATTGGAAAGGGCTATAATATGTGCTAGCAAATGTTATTGATCCCAGAATGGATTGCAATATTAATCGGGACACATCTCGAATTTTTCAAAATTTACATATTTCACCAGTGGATTGATCCGGTTATTCTAATATATTATCCTAAAAGCGAGAAAACAATTAGATCACAAGGGCAAACAAGTACACAAAATTTTTAATTGGCCCAAATTTTGGAATTTAAAAATTAGTTTCGTTATTTCTATTTACTTCCCCCCACACTTAAGTTAAGCATTATACTCATTGTGAAAAATAAACTTCAAAGCATGTAAAATAGGGAAAATAAATAAATAAATAGATAATCCAAGAGAAACGAAACTTCCCGGGCCAAGAAATCGTGATCGAACTCCAAATGATAAGGTGCTAAGAAAATGCTAGCATAAGCTTATGAGATCAATCGATTTCTCTTTCACAAAACATCTCCACACCAAGTATAGTGTCACCAATAATCCAATCTCCAAGAGCTTATTAAATCTGCAAAAATAAACTAAACTACAAAAAACGCGTAAAATCCTAAAACTCACTTTCGTAGGCATCACGGTTGCATTTAGCGTATGCAACAAGCCTTTTAAACCCCTCGGTGGCCCGAGTGGACGAGTGAAGTCTCGTGAGGGTTTCCAGTGAACATACCCACAAAGTTCAAAACATTTTTTATTTATTTATTTTTTTAAACAAAACAAATTTTACTTAAAACTTTTTAATGACAAAACAAGAACCCATAACGTAATGAACACGAAAATAAACACAAGTAAATAAAACACACAAACACATATGTACACTGATGCGCGTGATGTGTCGTTGCGGTTTAGCAGTTTTAATGCCTACTCAAGTTTTAAATTTATATTTAGCCGACTTATCAATAACACACACACTTAACGAGCAGTGTACCCGGTCAGTATGAAGATAATGGTAAGTAGAGTGTCGATCACTAAGAGTGGAACGTATTATCTCGTTATTCTAATCAGTATTTTAATATCCTAACGCAAGGGGATTTCAGCCTGAGAGACTGGCACGATTTGTTGCAATTAAATAATAAAATAAACCAATAGGCACGAATCAGCAAGTAGCACACACGTACACAGATAAATACTCGAGACAATAAGAGGGCTGTCCTTATGATTAAGTAGATTGTCACTTGTTTTATTGATAGCTTTATATGAAGTGTATGTAGTTAACCCTTTCTCGTTGGTCCTAATCTTATCGGCGAGTAAACCCTTAATGATTACTTATGTCTAAAAGTTATTCCTAAGTGATCAATTTAGTAATAACCGTGGGAGCCACATTATGTCCCGCAGTCAAATGCCCGCAAGCCACTAATAAACACAGAGGTTATCAATGCACTAATAAGTAGTAACCAAAGACATCAACATATAAACTTTAATTGATGGGAAAGCAAGTATTAAAGGGAGTGCAATCTTTCGTTGTCACATTACACAAGCCACCAATCCTGATGAATTAAAGTTTGCTAACACAATAAAACAAAACTACTTAATGAATTAAATACATGCAGCACCTTCTTACAGCTCTTGTATCTTTGATTTGGGTGTGTCTTGTGCTGCCTCCTTGACTGAATTCGTCCTTTGTTTCTCCTGTTCGGACTTAGGTTATAATATAATGCGTTGCGTACGAAATTCGTCTGGTCTTGGGGTATTTATAGTTTCTGTCTGAGGGAAGATGCGGCGCATCTAGTAAGTAGATGCGGCGCATGTACTTAACTTCGCGTGGGGTCCAAGATTATAATATTCAGGAATATTCGTACACCGCCAGAAGATGCGGCGTAACTCCATGATTAGATGCGGCGCATGTCCTCTTGTATCTTGGATCGTATCTGGTGATATCTTGATAGAGATGCGGCGCATGTCATGAGTGAGATGCGGCGCATCTGGAGCAGATTAGTCTTGATCTTCTTCATTTCAGTAGACTCTTCACATTATGCATGTTTTGCTCCATAATCAGTCTAAAATCGCTAAGTTTCACCAAATGCTTGTTTTTTACCTGAGAATTACAAAAGTAAACGATTAAGTATCAATCCTCATACATAATATAGTAAAACAAGTCAAATTAATAGGATAAATGATAGTAATAAAATGTACTTATTTGAGTTCATCAAATATCCCCCCACTTGAACTTTACTTGTCCCCAAGTAAACCTTAGAATTTCTCTTATGAAAATGTATCCTAAAAGATGTTAGGATTTATTTTTATGTTTAAGCATGTATTCGTTTATTTCATAATCACACAACTAAACACTTAACGAATTAGAAGTAAAATAAAATAAGTCGATAAAAGCAAATCTAATCGTTTAACTGTCCAGTCGTGACGAATATTCTATCATAAGCTTGGCAAGTATACACATCTCCCCCACTAAAGCTAAGGAATAACAAGTCTAAAGCGGTAAAAAGGGTTTTTAGGCTTAAGGGTTAATTATTCTCTTTCACTATCGATTTCAAATTCCAGAAAAGGCGACAAAATCACAAATACATGATCGAATCCACGAACACGATACTTGCAATTGCTCAAATCCTTAACTCGAATAGGCTAAAGATAGGTCCAAACTTCACCAATAATAATATATCAAAAAGGGCGACAAAATCATAAATACATAGCCGAATCCACGACTACGATACTTAAGATTGCTCAAATCCCTAATCTCAATAAATCAAAGGTTTGGTTGGATAAAGAACAATATAGGGTATGGATAACATTTGGGATATAAATTGGTGTAAAAATAAAAATAAACAAAACAAATAAATTAAAATCCTAAGTGTGGTTAATCACTATCCCAACCATCCCATGAATAAGACTCATATCATCGAATAACTCACGCTTTAGCACTTGAAACACACGCTTTAGGTAGACACGAATTATACTCAACAAGATCTTAATCAAAGAATAAACCTTAATTGGCGTTCCCATAACTGCCAATTCCCATTCAATCCATAGATATAGTACAACAAATAGTGGTGATATCGACCACTTACATAACTTTACATAAGTTGGTTTAAAACTAACTTCCAACTCTTCTTTCTTTCTTTTTCTTTTCTTATTTTTTCGATTTTTTTTTTTTTTTTTTTTTTTTTTTTTTTTTTTTAAACTACTAACATAAACATAGATGTGTAAAATTTCACCACATCACTATAATGATAATTCTGGATAATTGTTCCATACTTTTCATAACTTCAGAAATAATGGTAATAGTGAAAGTAGTAAACACACGAAAAATAAACTCCAAAATATACAATATTTACTTTCACTCCAATTGCATTGTGCAATTTCCCGACCTAACCAAAGATAATGAATTACGCACGCGAACACAGGTAATGTAAGGAAACACACTCTGCCTATAGCAATTAACCAACCACGGATTCTAATCTACAGGGTAGGCTAAGGTGTAGGGGTGTAACGAAACATTTTAAACATAGGTGTAAGAAACGAAAGGAATGGCTCTGAGTGTTTTTCTAGGGGCATCTTACTCTAAAAATGAGAGTAACAAAAGGGTTTATACGGGGGTTAACTAACCAGTGTAGTTAGTTAATAACACATAACATATAAAGGCTATTTGGGTGTAATCCTAGAATTTTACCAATTTAGACAAGTCATTCCAATTATATAAATAATACTCATTATGGTGGTCTCGAATAGTATACAAGCCAAGTTCTAAAGTTTACAAGTCACCGGCACACTCATAGATTTGTGAATTTTGAAAAATCACAATTTTTGAAAATAACGTCATGTGTGCAGCTATGCAACTTAGATCTTAAACAAAAACATGCTAAATTTTTTTTTTAAGTTTGATATATTAAGCACATTTTAAGCATAATTTTTGAAAAAGTTTAGGACAAGTAATTGTTAAGTGTTCTAATTCTCCAATCCCCCCACTTAAGTTAAACAACGTCCTCGTTGTTTGTATAAAAGGTTAAAAACTGGAAAATAAAAGAATTAGAACAGAAAAACTCCCCTGAGATTTGCTCGGTATGATCCTCCATTAGTATAAGAGCAAAAATCATCTTCCTTGTGGATTAGAACGTTAAAGCTTCATACTTGATGTATCCACAGGAAATCCAGGAAACTATAATACCACCAACACTTTAAAACACACCTAAGATAAGAAAGGTTCAAACTTGCATAATACATTAGTAGTTAGGAAAAATAAAACTTAAAAATTAAAACTGAAAATCATCAGGTCAGTCGATGCGCCGTATCTTATGGAAGAAGATACGCCGTATCGAGCCTGGAATAAATACGGATCAGAATAAAAGATGCGCCGCATCCTTAACCAGGGATGCGCCGCATTGAAAATAAACTGATAAATAGTTTTAAAGTCGAAAATAAAAATGCAGAAAAATAAAATAAGATATGACCATTGCAGGAGATGCGTCGCATCTCAGAATTGAGATGCGCCGTATCCTCATGCGGGCCTGACTGACTCGACACAGAAAACAGAATAAAAGATAATTCCGGGTTGTCTCCCGGTAAGCACTTGTCTTTATTCCAGAGTCTTCAAGTTAGACTCACGATCAGCTCTTTAATATCGATCATTGAAGGAGTCGGAAACATCGCGCTCCTTCATCGCCAATTCAGTAATATTGAACACTCCTTGCCCGTCCTTAATTTCCACGCCGTTCTTCTTCATTATCTGTATGAACAAAGTCCTGTCCCTTTCGGGCAGAGATGACAAAATGATAGACGGGAAATTCTTATTATCATATAGGCACAAATAAGCAAGGTGGGGTGGTAGTTCAATAAACACATCATTGTTCAAATTCGTTTTCTCAACTACTCTCCTACGTTTATTAATTACTACACAATCATACCACTCATCATCAGAATCATTAACAACATTGCGTCTAAGTTCGGTGGGTACATTAAGGTCAATGAATTCCTCAAAGTTCTCATGATTAGGATTAGTTGAGTTGTTTTGAATCAATGTTTCTCCCATAAGTCTAGCTTCAAGATCGAGGTCCATACGCTCTCTTAATCCTAGCACATAAACACCTCTAATTATGCTTTTAACCGGATCTTGGCACTTATAGACTAGTTTATTATTCCCTACCCTTAATGAGATTTTTCTCTTAAACACATCAATCTTAACATGGGCAGTAGACAAGAAAGGTCTTCCGAGGATTAAAGGAATCTTAACATCCTCGGGCATGTCTAGTATAACAAAGTCCACGGGAAAAATAAACTGCTCAATCTTAACTAGCACATTATTAGCAATCCCTTCAGGTCGTTTTACCGTTTTATCAGCCAATTCAATAAGTAACTTAGTTGGTGCTAATTTTCCTAGTCCTAGGGTAGCGAATGTCTTAAGAGGCATAACACTAACACTAGCTCCTAAGTCAGCTAACACATTATTGAAAGATATATTATTAATAGAACAAGGTAGAGTAAAACTTCCTAGGTCTCTTTCTTTATGAGGCAAGGCATTTGAGTCGGTTGTAGGGCTCTCTTCTTTCATTGTTGCCTTGATCTCCTCTTCAATCTTTGTCTTCTCTTTTAGTAGTCTCCTTAAGCTGATTGAAGAATTAAAGAAAAATTCGGGTCTTGCACCATCATTACCATTCATCGATCTTCTAGGTATATTAGGAGTGACTTCTTCAGTGGTGCTTATGGCCTTGACATGATCTCTTGGGTTGGTTTCAGTTGAGCTCGGTAAACTTCCATATCCCCTTTCTTGAAGAACTTTGCTCATTTGACCAATTTGTTGTTCCAATGCTTTGATCGAAGCTCCTTGATTTCTTGTAGTAGTGTCTGTTGAAGCTCGGATTTCTTTGATCATAGCAGTATTCTCTTCATGTCTTTTAGCAGCATCGGCCATAATTTGCTTTAAAGTATCGTCTAAAGTCTGCCTCCTCTCTTGATAAGCGGGATTGAAGTTGTTCTTTTGATAGAATCCCGGACTAGCTTCCCTAAATCTTCCTAAAGGTCGGAATGGTTGTCCAAATTGGGTGTAATATGCTTCTTCAAATGTCTCACTTTCATTCTTGTTCGGGCAATCTTTAGTGTAGTGAGGTCCTTCGCACTTTTCACATCCAACTTGGGCAGCATACGCTCTTTCATCACGCTTCTTCATCTCTCTACTAATTTTATCCAATTGAGCTTGAATCTCGGCAATCCCGTCAAAATTAGTGCTGCTCTTAGATCTAGTAGAGGTCCCATCGTGCCATTTCTGAGAATGATCAGCAGCTTCTTGGATCGCTTTCCTAGCATTAGTTGCACTCATCTGAGGTACGGCTCCCTTAGCATCCAAAATCTGTCTTGTAGGCACGTCCAATCCTTGATAAAACAATATTATTTCCTGCATAGGGGTTAGATAGTGTTGAGGACATTTTATCAATAAATCTTTAAACCGTTCCCAAGCTTGATAAAGGGTTTCATCAGGCTCTTGCTTGAAACTATTGATAGCCTCCATCTTTTTAGCAGTCTTAGCAGGTGGACAATATCTCTTCAGGAATTTGCTCTTCAAATCTCCCCATGTAGTGATTGAACTAGCAGGTTCATTCCTTAGCCACTTGTTAGCAGCTCCTTTTAGCGAGATTGGAAAGATTCTTAGCATGATCTGATCGTCAGTGACTCCTTCTGAAGTAAACAAATCTTTAATCTCCAGGACCTTTTCAACATGCTCATTAGCATCCTCATTTTCCGTCCCACTGAAAGCATTCTCTCTTAGTTCTTTGAGAAACTGACCCTTCAACTCAAATTTTGACTTATCATCAAACTTTGGTCTAGCAACTCCTGAAGTGTAATCAGCACGAGTGCTGTTCATGTATTCCTCCATAGTAGTGTTTTCGCCCATTGTTTCTGTTTCAACTTCCTCTTTTTCTTCAGAAAAGTAATCAAGCTCGAGTGAACTTGAAAGATCAAAGCTTCTTGTGTTGAAAAGCCTTTTAAGCGAATGTAGGGCTCGTTCAGGATCTTCGAAAGGTTGAATCAAGTTCTTCGTAGAACTCCTGGTCATGCACTTCCTGAAATCAACACAAAAATATCAGTAGGGTATGCTCGAGAAAGTAATATATCAGATAATTAATAACGAAAACGGAATACGAAAAATTAAAGTTACTGATATCTGCAGACGATGCGCCGTATCCAAAGAGTTGGATACGCCGTATCTTAATACGTTAAAATTAAATCAGACTTTATTCAGAAAATAGATACGTCGCTTAGAATTTATGAATGCGCCGTATCGAATTAATTAATCAAAAATCAACTTATCTAATTAAAATTAAATGCATCGTATTAACGAAAGTTAATGCGCCGTATTTTCGTTACGTTTAAAAATAAAAGATTTTTGATTCAGAAAGATGCGCCGTATCGACAGAGATCGATACGCCGTATCCGTTTAATAATTCGCAAACTGTTTTTAATTAAAATAATAGATACGCCGTATCTGCAAAAGCAGATGCGTCGTATGGCGTTAACGTTTAGAAAATTTTTTTTTATCAAAAACAGATACGCCGTATCTGAAAAAGCAGATGCGTCGTATTACTTTATTGCTTTTAAAAAAAAAATTCGTATTAAAAACAGATACGCCGTATCTTGGGGAAAAGATGCGTCGTATCGAATTAATTAAACGCGTTGTATTTAAAAAAAATTAAACGCAATACGCCGTATCTGAGAGATCAGATGCGCCGTATCGTTTGGTTTAGCACAGTACAACGATAGCAGAACAGAAAAATACGAAAAATAAAAACAAAAATTAAACACACAAACAAAAAATAAAACACACAAAAATAAAAATAAAAGCAAACAATTAACACACAATACAACAAATATGCAAAATAGTACAATGATGCAATTAATCTAATAAAAAAGAAAAACCTAATTAAAATACTAATCAAATTAACAGATAATAACAATTCACTCCCCGGCAGCGGCGCCAAAAACTTGATGCGCGTGATGTGTCGTTGCGGTTTAGCAGTTTTAATGCCTACTCAAGTTTTAAATTTATATTTAGCCGACTTATCAATAACACACACACTTAACGAGCAGTGTACCCGGTCAGTATGAAGATAATGGTAAGTAGAGTGTCGATCATGATGCGTGGGTTTTGCAACCTTACAACAGGTTTTACCTCTCGAGGGATCTCAAGAGGCTTACAACCCCACCAGGCAGTGTACCTGACCGATGTAGTATAGTGTAGTGGTAAGTACGGGGGATTGATCGTTCTCCACAGGGAATAGTGTTCGTTAGGTGTGAAAGACTACTCTAATTAGGTCTAAGGGTTGAGGAAGATTCTTTTTATGTTTTTATATTTTTATGAAAGCAAGTAAAATCTCGGTTTTAAAAGAGTGGGCGGAATTAGTTGCTAGTCAACTAACCCAAAATTACTACGGATGCAAATAAAATAAAATAACAAAAATGAAAATGTGGTGAGAAACTTATGTGTAGAGAAATGTGTTTACTTAGATTTCCTTACTCCCTAACTATCTTTTACCGGTTAATTAGTGTGTATTAGTCGCGTGGATGACGGGTGTATTCCTTAATACCATTCGTGGGGTGGCGTACTTACTTCCCCAACTCTACAAGCTCCTACTTCACTCCTATGTCGAGCCGGCTAGGAAGCTCCTAACATGGGATCACTAGAATTCGCTTGTGCATTAAATACAACCATAAAAACCTTTAGTACGCATTTGGTTCATGTTTCTTAAGACGTTCAAGAAAGTTACCGAATAGGAAGTTAGCCAGTTTTCTTAAGCCTAACATAGATAAACAATCATCCAATACAACTAATAACACACTAATAACCAATAATCAATAGCTAGGTTTCATTAGATCTAAGCAAACACAAGATAAATTTAGCCTAACATGTTAATCAAAAGACAAGAATAAGATAAAATCAAACAACACATAGACATATTGAATGATTAATTGATAACTTATCTTCAATGTAACATGGAAGATCTCAAGGCAAAAAGCCTTGAAAAAGAAGCTGAATTCGTCTTAGGGTTTTCTCCCAAAATTCCACACACTAAGCTCTCCTTTATGACAAAAAATTAGAAAACTATATATAGATTTTTACATCTGACGGCGTCACCTTATGGAGTGTGACGCCGTCACCTCGCCGCTTCTAGGGTTCCCGGGTGACCTTCTTGACGCCGTCCCTCTTTAGCTCTTCAAAAATCCATTCTGGCTTATCAAGGCTTGACGCCGTCTAACCTTGAACGTGACGCCGTCCCTCTTTGATTTAAGCCGTGACGCCCTTGATCAAGTTAAAGCATGACGCCGTCAGAATTCACATGGTATTTTCACTGGCTTATCATGAGTAAATTTCACGTCCACCTTTTCTTGCCAAGGCATGACGCCGTCTGGGGTTAATTGTGACGCCGTCAAAGGTAACTTTCAGCCGATTTTTGAGACTTTGCCGTTTTCTTCACTTTTATGCTCCAAAAACGTCCAAAATGCCTCCTTTTCCAGATTTCTCCTCAAAAGTACCTAAAATGACAAAAGGAACGATTTAGGGCAATATTTGATCAAATAAATACGATTTAAGGCTTAAATGACCCCTTAAAAGCGGTACACTTTTCGCTTCATCAAATACCCTTACACTTGAGATTTGCTTGTCCTCAAGCAAATGCGCTTTTATTCTAATCAAAATACAAGTTAGGGGTCATTTAATGCTAACATAAAAGTAATTACAACAAATATTCGTTCCACTTCAATCATAATAAGCACGGAGATTATAAACTAGCACCTCACAAGTAGTGTTTAGATATTCACATCTCTCAAGTGTCATCAAAATAAATCTCATAAATGAAAACGGATAATATCTCTCACTACCTGTCATAGCAAATAGATTACCATAGGCTTGGGAAAGGATCGAAAACCTCCTCCACTAGGCGTAAGCACCTAAGATAAACTATCAAAGAGGGCTTTTAAATGGGTTATAACGTTAGGTGTAGGGAAAAGGAAAACACGGTTTTGTTGGATAAAGGATATTTTACTGGTGGCTAGTTAAAGATCTTGATCAATTACATGTACTATACAATGTTGCTAAGCCAAGACTAGACTCGATCTTAAGCTAGAAACGAAATAACAAAAACAAAAACAAACATAAAACAAACGTAAAATGAAACGGGATGGTAGTCCGTATGTTTTTTTTTTCTATTTTTTTTTTTTTTTTTTTTTTTTTTTTTTTTGCATACACTCTTGCCCTACCATCCAAAATAATACATCATAGGGGCATTGCATTCCCCTTACACTTGAACTTTTACATAACTTTACAAATACTAATCTAATGACTCGAATTAAGATAATTGAAAAACTTGGAGTACTTTTAAAACATTTAGCACATATGGGGGTAATAAATGATGTTCTTCCCCATTACTCCATTACACTAGTACTTTACCCATGAGTCCCAATCGTCCCAAAACAATATGTACAAGGATATGACTCGACTTAGCAACCATGTAATCAACTAGATAATTAACTTGGGTTTAAACAAATGTTGTAACAATAATGCACTAAAAATGAGTGCATACAAGGTAGGCTAAGGCGATTTGGGTGTACATTTTAGTGGGGTGTAAACAAATTCTTCCTTTAAGTAAAATGCTTAAAGGTCGAAACGAAAAGATAGGCTCTGAGGGGTGTACTAGGGGTATCGTGTACTAAAAATGAGTACAACGCAAAGGGTGTGGGAGAATTACTTGACCAATGTAGCCAATGTAATTATAACAAAAACACAGGTGTAAAACAATGGGTTTATCCTAATGCCTCTTATCATGTAGTAAATCTAACTACACGAATGTAGTCTCACTTGTGGCCTCGGAATGGTCCTAACGCAAGTTCTAGAATCTAAGTGCTACCGGTACACACATCATAGCATAAATGCTTTTCCTACCAATTCTAGGGGCGAACCTCACATATTTGGGGTGGAAAATTTTTTAGTGGTACGGTTTTTGTGCTAGTCATATAACTCCTATCCGTGAGACGCTCATTAAGATCAAAGTTTCACTCCTATATGTTGTAAAAAATTTTAAATTTGGCACTAAAATTACCCTAACAGGTATTTATCTCAGTTTTATTACACATCTATTATTAAACAAACAAAAATCAAGCGCAATGGCATTCTCTAAAATCGTACTTTTACCCCCCCTTACACTTAAGATGAACATTGTCCCCAATGTTCAAATAACAAGATGTAAAAGTAAATAAAGTAAAAGAATGAAATCAAATACTCCCCTGATTCGCTCGGTGGATAATGAAATTACACGGTTAGATCTTCCTCCAAAGTAATGTAGAAGCTCCATGACTAATGCATCGCCACAAGCTTGATTCAAAACATTTCCTTGTCCAAAATAACCTGTTAAACCTGAGAAAACAAACACGAAAACCTGCATAACATCGGTGGGATAAAATCTATATATAAGGATATAATGCTTGTGGAATGATAACTTTGCAGATTCCTGGAGATTATAAGTTGGAGATTTTAATAAAAACTTTTTTTTTTAAAAACAAAACTTTCAAAAATTTCTGAAAATTAAATCTGACGCCGTCAGGTTATAAACCCTGACGCCGTCAGAAATGACCTGACAAAAATTTTCATTTTAAGTTTCCGGAAAATTTCTGGAAAAACCTTTACCTTACTTCCTGGAAATCCTGCAAAACATCATTATGACTCGATACAAGCATTTGACTCAAACAAATACGAATATGTATGCTATTTTATTATTATTACGATTCATGTTCATTTGTGTTCTAATAAACCGATTTAGATTTCCCTTACACTTAACTTTTGCAAAATACCTTTATATGTAGTTAAGACGAAGTTAAAAACAACATAAAGCATTTTCACAATTTACTTTTGAACATGAATCAATACTAATAAAAATTAAACACACATACGGAAAATAAAATCAAACAAGCAAATAAATAAACACACAAAGCAAATAAAACAAATAAAGCTTGGGTTGCCTCCCAAGAAGCGCTTTTCTTTATTAACGAGTCTTGTAGCTAGACTCAAAGTCACGTACATTACGTGACTCCATCATCGGTCACGGTTCCTAGCCATTCTCCTTCCCGGTTTTATATTCCGGTCCTAATTTCAAACAATCCTTGTAGAAACCGAATATCCTTTCCATAACATAGTCTACTCCTTTACTTCTATCCTCATCATTCCTATAGTAGACCGCTTGCTTGAGCTCCTTCTCAACATTTGACAAGTGTTGGAATTGTTCTATCTTATATGGCATTTGGTAGCTTACTTCATCGGTCTCATCCTTAAATCTAACTATCCCTAAGGAAGGTTCATAAGTCATTCTAGAGACCTCAACAAATGGTTTTCCAAAAACCACTTGAGTCAAGGATGCATCGACTATTGGGCGGATATCTTCTACAATTACAAAGTCGGTGACATAGGTGAAGTTTCCTACATAAACCGGTAATCCCTTAACTCTTCCCGTGAAGTTACTCATCCAACCCTTGTCAGGGAACATCCTATACCCAAGTTGATTCTTCATTATCAAGTTGTAGTGGGCTCTAGTCATGATGTTTATGGGCGATCTAAGGTCGATGTAAGCTTTCCACACATGTAGATGTCCAATGTTGCATGGTATGTTGAGATTAGAAGGGTCGCCTATTTCTATGATGGGTCTACCTAGGAAGTATGGTGTCTCGGGGTCATCGAATAAGTTTGTATGATATGCGCGCTCTTCCTTAGTGGGTAGCCTATTGAAGTAGTCCTCATCATCATCTACTTCTTCAATCACACTTGTCCTAACTTCCTTATCAACCTCGACTTTCCTATCCTCATCCTTAGGTTCACTATTATCCTCATTCCTATCAATTGGTTTAATAGTGACAATGTTGACAAAGTGGACGTGTTTGGATGAAGAGGGGTCTTTTACTTGGGGTCCGCTATTTGTGTTCCTAGCGTCCTTATGTGGAGGTGATAACACTTGGTTATGGAGAGCTTTCAACAAGTTGTCAATTTTAGTGGTCATCTCCGTTTGTTGTTGATTGAATTCGGTCTCGAATCTAGCTATCCGAGCTTCTTGAGATGCCATAAATTGGGAAATCAATCCTTCAAAGTTATTGGTACTACCATTGCCGGAAGGATTGTTGTTGAAAGTACGGTTCGAGTTGGAACCGCTTGATTGGAAACGATTAGGTGGGTTGGAAGAATTGGTTTGTTGCGTGTTTTGGTTTTGTTTCCACCTAAGGTTCGGGTGATTTTTCCATGAGGGGTTGTATGAATCACCGTAATGGTTTGGCTCGGGTTTGAAAGTGTACCACTTGTCTCCCGCTCCGTCGGTACGCGAGGATGCGTAGTCCACAAAAGCTTGTTCGGGGAGTTCCATGCAATCACGAGTGTCGTGGGGACCACTACATAATTCACATGAAGAAGTGATTTTGTTCACTTGGCTTGAAGGTTTAGGAGCCTCGTAGGATTTCATGAGAAACTTGACTTGGTCTTCAAGTTCTATGATCCTACGGTCGGAAGTGCTTGAATTGTTCGAAGGCAAAGATATTGCCTTGACCGTTTTATTCAAATCACAGGGATCACTCCAACTTTCGTTGTCATAAAGAGCAAGATCCTCTAGGAGAGCCCATGATTGTTCCGCACTTAGATCACGTAGCTTGCCACCGGCCGATTGGTCAATGGTTTGCCTCGTGGAGAGATTGATATGGTCATAGAAGATTTGGACTTGGAGCCAAAGTTCTATGCCATGGTGAGGGACTTTTTGGAGTAAGTCCTTGAATCGAGTCCATGCCTCGTAGAGAGTTTCGCCTTGACGTTGTTGGAACATCAAGATATCATTCCTTAGCTTGGTAGTTCTTCCCGGTGGGAAAAACTGAGCAAGGAAACGAGTGGTGAGATCATCCCAAGAGGTAATGGATCCTGCGGGTTGACGTTCTAGCCACTGACTAGCTTGGTCCCGCAAAGAGAATTGGAAGAGACGCAATCGGGTCGTCTCTCGAGTGGCAACATCAAGGTCTATAGAATCAACGATTTTGAGAAAGTCCTTGAGATGTTGATTAGGATCTTCAGAACGAAGTCCATGGAATGCGCATCCGCTTTGCACCAACCGGATGGTGTCGGATCGCAAGGGTGTGATATTGGCTCCTTGAGTGAGCTCAATGGTGTTTCGATAGCCATGGTGGCTAGGACGGGAATACTCTCCTAAAGTACGGGCTCTAGGAGGTGGTGGTGGTTGTTGTGGTGGTGGGTTGTGGGGGTTAAGGATATTACCATCTTCCATGATGTCGGATGGTATGGTTACGAAAAAAGACACGAAGAAAATAGATAGACTAAAGAAAATCTAGAAAAATAAAATAAAAATCTCACTAGAAAGGAATCTAGTGAGTAGACCTAATAGAAATAAAAATTCAACCTAAACAATAACTATTCCCCGGCAGCGGCGCCAAAAACTTGATGCGTGGGTTTTGCAACCTTACAACAGGTTTTACCTCTCGAGGGATCTCAAGAGGCTTACAACCCCACCAGGCAGTGTACCTGACCGATGTAGTATAGTGTAGTGGTAAGTACGGGGGATTGATCGTTCTCCACAGGGAATAGTGTTCGTTAGGTGTGAAAGACTACTCTAATTAGGTCTAAGGGTTGAGGAAGATTCTTTTTATGTTTTTATATTTTTATGAAAGCAAGTAAAATCTCGGTTTTGAAAGAGTGGGCGGAATTAGTTGCTAGTCAACTAACCCAAAATTACTACGGATTCAAATAAAATAAAATAACAAAAATGAAAATGTGGTGAGAAACTTATGTGTAGAGAAATGTGTTTACTTAGATTTCCTTACTCCCTAACTATCTTTTACCGGTTAATTAGTGTGTATTAGTCGCGTGGATGACGGGTGTATTCCTTAATACCATTCGTGGGGTGGCGTACTTACTTCCCCAACTCTACAAGCTCCTACTTCACTCCTATGTCGAGCCGGCTAGGAAGCTCCTAACATGGGATCACTAGAATTCGCTTGTGCATTAAATACAACCATAAAAACCTTTAGTACGCATTTGGTTCATGTTTCTTAAGACGTTCAAGCAAGTTACCGAATAGGAAGTTAGCCAGTTTTCTTAAGCCTAACATAGATAAACAATCATCCAATACAACTAATAACACACTAATAACCAATAATCAATAGCTAGGTTTCATTAGATCTAAGCAAACACAAGATAAATTTAGCCTAACATGTTAATCAAAAGACAAGAATAAGATAAAATCAAACAACACATAGACATATTGAATGATTAATTGATAACTTATCTTCAATGTAACATGGAAGATCTCAAGGCAAAAAGCCTTGAAAAAGAAGCTGAATTCGTCTTAGGGTTTTCTCCCAAAATTCCACACACTAAGCTCTCCTTTATGACAAAAAATTAGAAAACTATATATAGATTTTTACATCTGACGGCGTCACCTTATGGAGTGTGACGCCGTCACCTCGCCGCTTCTAGGGTTCCCGGGTGACCTTCTTGACGCCGTCCCTCTTTAGCTCTTCAAAAATCCATTCTGGCTTATCAAGGCTTGACGCCGTCTAACCTTGAACGTGACGCCGTCCCTCTTTGATTTAAGCCGTGACGCCCTTGATCAAGTTAAAGCATGACGCCGTCAGAATTCACATGGTATTTTCACTGGCTTATCATGAGTAAATTTCACGTCCACCTTTTCTTGCCAAGGCATGACGCCGTCTGGGGTTAACTGTGACGCCGTCAAAGGTAACTTTCAGCCGATTTTTGAGACTTTGCCGTTTTCTTCACTTTTATGCTCCAAAAACGTCCAAAATGCCTCCTTTTCCAGATTTCTCCTCAAAAGTACCTAAAATGACAAAAGGAACGATTTAGGGCAATATTTGATCAAATAAATACGATTTAAGGCTTAAATGACCCCTTAAAAGCGGTACACTTTTCGCTTCATCAGATCACTAAGAGTGGAACGTATTATCTCGTTATTCTAATCAGTATTTTAATATCCTAACGCAAGGGGATTTCAGCCTGAGAGACTGGCACGATTTGTTGCAATTAAATAATAAAATAAACCAATAGGCACGAATCAGCAAGTAGCACACACGTACACAGATAAATACTCGAGACAATAAGAGGGCTGTCCTTATGATTAAGTAGATTGTCACTTGTTTTATTGATAGCTTTATATGAAGTGTATGTAGTTAACCCTTTCTCGTTGGTCCTAATCTTATCGGCGAGTAAACCCTTAATGATTACTTATGTCTAAAAGTTATTCCTAAGTGATCAATTTAGTAATAACCGTGGGAGCCACATTATGTCCCGCAGTCAAATGCCCGCAAGCCACTAATAAACACAGAGGTTATCAATGCACTAATAAGTAGTAACCAAAGACATCAACATATAAACTTTAATTGATGGGAAAGCAAGTATTAAAGGGAGTGCAATCTTTCGTTGTCACATTACACAAGCCACCAATCCTGATGAATTAAAGTTTGCTAACACAATAAAACAAAACTACTTAATGAATTAAATACATGCAGCACCTTCTTACAGCTCTTGTATCTTTGATTTGGGTGTGTCTTGTGCTGCCTCCTTGACTGAATTCGTCCTTTGTTTCTCCTGTTCGGACTTAGGTTATAATATAATGCGTTGCGTACGAAATTTGTCTGGTCTTGGGGTATTTATAGTTTCTGTCTGAGGGAAGATGCGGCGCATCTAGTAAGTAGATGCGGCGCATGTACTTAACTTCGCGTGGGGTCCAAGATTATAATATTCAGGAATATTCGTACACCGCCAGAAGATGCGGCGTAACTCCATGATTAGATGCGGCGCATGTCCTCTTGTATCTTGGATCGTATCTGGTGATATCTTGATAGAGATGCGGCGCATGTCATGAGTGAGATGCGGCGCATCTGGAGCAGATTAGTCTTGATCTTCTTCATTTCAGTAGACTCTTCACATTATGCATGTTTTGCTCCATAATCAGTCCAAAATCGCTAAGTTTCACCAAATGCTTGTTTTTACCTGAGAATTACAAAAGTAAACGATTAAGTATCAATCCTCATACATAATATAGTAAAACAAGTCAAATTAATAGGATAAATGATAGTAATAAAATGTACTTATTTGAGTTCATCATACACAATAATATATTAGCATGTAGCAACCCCACACTTAAGATTTTCCAAGTTTTGAAAAGAATTTCTGCAAAAAGGGTGTACATGTTTATTTAAAACAGAAATAAGCAAATAAACAAGTAAAAGCTCGGGTTGCCTCCCGAGAAGCGCTTAATTTATTACTGAGTCATTAGCTAGACTCTTCCCCGGATTAGGATTCTTTGACGATACGGTTCAAATGGGGAATTTCGGTTCTTAAACGTTGAGGGTATGGGATCTTTGGTATGTACTTCTCAAGTGACGGGAATTCTTTTGATTTGACCACGTGATAATCCCTTGTCGTTATCTTGAACGCTTGATCAATTTTATTAAAAACGAAGACAGGTGGCGAATCTTTTGGATTTTTCTGAGGGTCATCGGACTTTCCACTCCTCGTGAATATGTCATTCACGTTTTCAATATGAGCTGGAGGAGTTGGGTTGGTCCCGCCGTTTTGTTTTGAAGAAACTGGATTTTGTTGATTAGACCACTTGACTAGCTTTCTTTCCAATTCTCCACTCCTGTAGGGTATCTTTGACACTCCTTTTTCCTGCTTCTTAATCTCTTTCTCTTTCAAGACTTCATTTCCAACGCCTCCAGCTGCATTGAATTCATCATGTGTAAACGTCTTCTCTCTTACTAAGGGTTCAGTGGTTGGGATATGCTCGGTGCAATCCTCGAGAAAAGGTGACACGGTTGGTGAATTAGACATGATTTGGTTTGGGTTAGGCATGGTTGGAATGGGTTCCTCAATAACTTCAACATCACCCTTATCATTCTCATTTCGGATTGATGGTGGTTTGTAGACAAATTCATGTCTTGGATTGGAATCTGTTGTATGAGGAAGTGATTCGGTACAATGGACTTCTTGCTTCTTACCCAACTTCTTTTCCACCACATGGTTCTTCATACTCTCATTTGCCTCCATCCATTCTATCATCTCCTCCGGTGAGGTTTTGGAATATTGTGATGGATGTGGCATTTCACCTTGGGGTAGGAAGTGAGGATGGGAACGGTTTGGGTTGGAGTTTGAATAGGAGTACGAATTTCTGGAATTTTGATTGTGATATCCGTCGTGATATCTTGCTTCATTAGGTTCAAACATCAGCATGTCATCATCCGTGTGGTAATCTGAAGCATTGTCATCTTCATCGTATCTACGAGCATCTCGTATCTCCTTCAGCTCTTTCCTTATGTTCTTGAATTCGTCGTCAATATGTTTGGAGAGAGCTTCCAATTTTTCCATCAATAAGGAATGATCGGAATTGACGTTACTTCCACCGGCGGAAACAACGGTTTTTGGTTTGGGCACGATTAGAGAATTTTCAGAAAAATCGAGCTTGAGTTGGACCTTGTCCTCGAGAAGTTTGAATGCTTCGTTGGGAGTATTGTAGAGGAAAATTCCTCCAGCGTCGAGTATTCCTTGAGTTGGATCATCTAAACCATGATAGAATGTTTGAATTATCGCTCCTTTGGTTAGACCGTGTCCATAACAAGTGCGAAGCATATTTTTCATTCGGAGCCAAGCATCAACGAGAGTTTCATGATCGAGTTGGTGAAAGTTGTGAATTTCATTCAGGAGACGTTTAAACTTAGCGGGAGAAAAGTATCGGCTAATAAAAGCTTTTCTCATGTCTTCCCACGTAGTAATTGTTCCTTCATTTAATTCGTTCAACCAAATCTTGGCTTCTCCAGTTAATGAGAAAGGAAAAGTCCTCAATTTAATCGCTTCCTCTTGATTTTCACCATATTGGAATAGGTTACTAATCTCAAGAAAATCAGTGATGTGTTGGTGAGGATCGGACCGGATTCTCCCATCAAATCGATTCTCGCGAATCATTTGTATATGGGTACCCTTGATATGGAAATTGTTGGAAAGAGGGCGTTGAATAATAGCGGAACTAGGCGTTGGAGCAACGGTCCTAGTGCTTGACCACATGGGTTGATCATCGGGATCAATGACGATTATGGTTGGGGATTCGGGTGGAGTTTCGAATTTCTCCTCAAATATGTTGAGTTTTGTTACAACGACAAGTTCCTCGATGAACGGTTGTTTGGTGTAAGGTTCGGGTGACTTGATTTCGATAAAGGGTTCAAATGAATCGATATCAGAAAACGGCTCGGATGACTCGATCTCGGGGGTACATTTGGTGTATTATTGGGTTTACGAGTCTTCTTTTTGAACTTACGTTTAAGTTCGTGAAGTGGACCAACGATTTGTTTACCCCAAGAACGCGGGTTTATACAAACCCGGAGCGATTTGCAAAAGGTCATTGAGAATTACGAATAAAAAGTGAAAAATAAAAACATAATTAAAATGAACATTAAGAAAATCTTTTTGTATTTCTTTTTTAAGATGACGTAAACAAAGAAAATAAAAATAAACTATCTACTTTTAGAAAAATGCAACTATTATTTATTATTTACTAGTTACTACAAGAAAACTTTGAAAAATAAACTAGTTATGACTTCTTTTTTTTTTTTTTTTTTTTAAAGATGTTTAAACAAATATAACTAAATAAAACTTGTAAAAGAAATCTACGGAAAATGAAACAAAACTAGAAATCAAAAGAAAGAAGAAAAATAAATAAACAAAACTTAGAAAGCAAGAAATTTTTTTGTTGGTTTCTGAACAGGACGGTTCAACTGATCGGCATAGGCTTCTAGCCGATCGGTTGGAGGATTTTTGTTGGGCGAAAACGGTCTAGCCGAATCGGATACGGGCTCGTACCGATCGGTTAGATCGTTTTGATTTGGGAAGTGAGTCTGGCCGATCGGTTGGGTATTCCAGCCGATCGGTTGGTTGGCTCGGTAAAATTTGGATTTGAACAACCGATCGGATAGATGGACTACCGATCGGATGATGAGCTCGGTAAAAATGATTTGGGGACAACCGATCGGTTAGATGAGAAACCGATCAGATAATAAGCTCGGATTTTTTTTAACAGCAAAAGCGGCACAATTAGGGAATGATTAAAACACAGATTCAAAGCACACAAAAACACAAACAAATCCCCGGCAGCGGCGCCAAAAACTTGATGTGTCTCGCGACTACTAGTTTTAAATTTATAACACGAATTACCGAATAAAGCTAAGAACACACGGGCAAGTATGACCCTTTCGTATGTAGCTAGTTTTGTTTGGTAAGCCGAGGTCGTTCACTGGGATTTGGGTGTTTTCAGTTGTGAAGAATCTATGTAACAATAAGCAATTAAAAGGTGGTAATTGGTTGTCACGACCAAAAATACCATATAAGCAACAAGTAACACTAAGAATGATGATTATGTGAATTCAATAAGATTAAAAACAATACTTGTTTGGAACTAGTGTCTATTTCAATGGAGTTTATGGAGTATCGGGTAGATATTTAAGCAATAGCAAACAAAATCAAAGTTCATACAATTCCAATTCAACGGGTGATGTCATGAAATTGCATACATCATGGTTTAGTCTAACCCTTTCGGCCTGTTATTATAAACCAATTCATTATAAACCATTTGTTAGAAATATTAGTTTTACCAATTTGTTCATAAGAATCCTTTCGACCTAAACAAATCCATTTAACATGTTTATTCATAGTTGTCAATTATGAAATACCAAACATATATGCGCATTAACATTTGGAACAAATCATAACAAGAAGTTCTTTCGACCTTATAAACCCGGTTATGATTCATCAACAAGTTGTTTAGACATGTTACTATTCAAACAAACTTATAAGCAAAACCATAATTCTATATTGCTAAATACCAAACACTTCATATCAATATTCACATGATTCCAAACAAGTATAAATAAAACTAGCCACTCATGTCAACCAAAGACATAAACTCATAAATCATATCAATAACAAACATCTTGAAATATAAAAGTAACAAAGTTTACCCAAAGTATGGATTACAATAGGCAAAGGTGAAGGATTATAGCAACCTTCAAGCCTCCAATCAACTACAACTTCTAACCAAGCCGGAAAATCACACCCGAACACTTCGTCAAGCACTTGAGCACTACTTCTGGAAATGGCAGAGGTTTGTGGCCTTTTGGGGTTGATAATAGTTTTTGGAAATTCGTCCTTAAGGGTGGAGGCTAGAATATCACACCCAAAACCATGTCAAAATGGTCTTATTAATAGGTAGAAGTCACCCTTAGCCAACAAGTAAGTAACTTGGGCACAAAGTGTCATAAAGTAGCAGGTTTAGGAGTTAATAGAGGCACATGATCGGACTTGGGACTTAATGGCACTTAAAGAAGCATTAAAAATAACTTGGAGAAGGCAGTTTCAGCCAACCGATCGGATGCGGGGCAATACCGATCGGTTGGAGCTCTCGTAAAAGTCAAGTTTGCTCCATCCGAATCGGATGCGGGCTCCTACCGATCGGATGGAGCCTCTTGGCCAGAAGTGATAAAAACCAAAGTTGTAGATCTTTCTCTTAGCTTTCCGTGGGCGCTTGAATCAACTAAATCCGAGTTCGTATGCTCAAGTTATGGCCAAAATGGTGAAGGTGTGTCGGGAACAACGAGTCTTCCATTATTTCTTCGTTTGAGCTTCTTTTCTTCATTTCTTTTTTCGTTTTCCCTCTTGTGATTTATTCTTGAGTCTTTGGACCAATAACTTTCATGACTTTATCTTCTCTAATATACTCCAAGAGACTCTCATCTATCGGGAATTCTTCATACATGCATAAATCTTCGATTATTGATCATTTCTTCGTCTTTTTCTCCGTTTTCTTGTACTTGAGCTTCCATGAACCTAAAATAGACATTATACTCCATTAAGTATCATAAGTTCATAAAAGTGACCAATATATATGCATAAAATCCACAATAACGCTCCTAAAAACATGTTAGATTTGAGCGTTATCAGTCTCATATATATATCATCCAAAAAAAACTACGTATTAAATATAACATAGGTAAAGATTACAAATTCCAGGAGAATTTTCACATATTCAAAAGAAGAAACAACAAAAAACAAAAGTTTATGATTGAGTATCCATGTAATTAACAGCCAAATGCAAGGGTGCATGTGATAATTCATTATTTGCTATATAGCAATTCTGCCTTCGAATCAGATGTTGCTTCGCTGTTGTACCTGATGACTGGCAGATGCAAAACGAAATGAAGATTTGGCAAAGAATTTTCAAGATTTTTATATGTGATCTTTATTGCATCAGTAAGTATGCCTAAAACATTGTTTCCTCTTCAGGATGATGAATGCAACGTGTTGTATCTGAACCATTCAGTAAACGTCGTACCTGATGACCAGGAGAAGCAAAACAAAATACAGGTGGCTGTGACGACAAAAGAACAACATTAACTGAATGGTTCAGGTATAACACGCTGCATTTTCTGAAGGTACACTGCAAGTATCTGAACGGGTGGATCTCTGCTATGTATAGTGAAACCAAGAATCCTCCAGTATGGTTTATGCGGGCGAATATATCTAGTATCCTGGAAGTTATGTACCATAACTCTTTTGCAATACCCTTTTGGCAACTTGTGCAATTCTACTCCAAACACACCGACTGGTGCATATGTAGATCGGTTTAGTGATTCATATTTGCAGGCCTGCTAAAACAGGAAGAACATGATTAAATAGAAATTGCAGGGTTAATGTTAAAAAAAATGGTGCAAAGAGAATTATCGATACCTTAATTGGGCAGCATTAATGGTCTGAAATAATGGAGACATTAAGCGGAATGATAAACACCGTCTCATAACCATGGATCATTTGCTTTTCTACAAAAAAAACTGCTGAAATCAGAATAAGATCAGATGTTATTATTGTAGGTTGCATAAATGCGTCCAAACTACTTGACCTTAACTTTAAATACCAACATAAAAATCGTAAATGTTGGTATTATGTTTTGTCAGTTCTATATATTACCATAAAAAATTGAGTTATCACCGAAAGCTACAGCTAAAGATACTTTGAGACGCTTTCATATATTGTAAAAAGGAATTTTTTTTGTTTTTGTTTTTATACTCATACGCATTTTTGTATAAATAAACATATAAAAGCAATAAATTGGTATATTAAATGTAACGGTACAAAACAAAAGAATCGAGGAAAAATTGTAATTTCTACGTTTTTGTTGACCAATGGGGTACTAAATCCTAAGGCGTGCGATAAAAAAAATGACCTTAAGAGTGACGAAGACTATCTGGTATTTGTAAACGTGCTTCTACAAAAAAGGCCGTGGTCAACAATACGATTGAATTCTGAAAGATCGGTGGGAAACGAAATAGGATGGTGCGAAAAAGTAATTTTCACCAAGTTACTTGTCACACCATCCTCTTCCGTTTCACACTAATCTTTAAGAACTGCATCTTGTTGTTGATCAGGGCTTCTTGTGGAAGTGGAGTCATGAAAAATCAACGCCTCTTGGCAGCTTGTTTGTTGGCCAAACCAACTGATTTTGAGTTGGAAAGGATTTCCTGCGTTGCAAAGCTGATATTTGATATGTAAAAAACTGGGATTAATGATTACACAATAATGGCACATTTAACAGTACCTTAATTGCACAACATCAATGTTCTGAAATAATGGATACATTTAGCGGAATGATAAACACCGGCTCATAACTGCGGATCGTTTGCTTCTCTTCAAAAAAACGCTTGAAATCACAATAAAATCAGATGTTATTATTGTAAGTTGGATAAATGCGTCGAAACTGCTTCAGCTTAACTTTAAATACCAACATGAAAATCGTAAATGTTGGTATTATGTTTTTTCAGCTTTATATATTATCATAAAAAATTGAGTTATTGTCGAAAGTTATAAGTAAAGATACTTTGAGACGCTTTCATATATTGTAAGCAGGATTTTTGTTTTTTGTTTTTATACTCATATGCAATTTTGTATTAATAAACATATAAAAGCAATAAATCGGGGTACTAAATTCTAAGACGTGCGATAAAAAAAAAAACAAAAAAATGATCTTAAGAATGGCGAAGATTATCTGGCATTCGTAAACGTACTTCTACAAAGAAGGCATGGTCAACAATACGATTGAATTCTGAAAGATCAGTGGGAAATGAAATAGGATGGTGCGAAATAGTAACTTGCACCAAATCACTTGTCACACCATCCTCTTCCATTTCGCACCAATCTTTAAGAATTGCATCTTGTTGTTGATCAGGGCCTCTTGTGGAAGATTATATGGTATTAAATCTTAAGGCGTGTGATAAAAAAAAGAGTCAACGATTTTATGGTATTTTTACATTTCAGCTGACCAAGGGGGTACTAAATCCTAAGGCGTGCGATAAAAAAAATTTGACCTTAAGAGGGACGAAGATTAGCTGGTATTTTTTTATTTGGCAATTCTAAAAGCTGGTGTTCTGTGCCTGTGAGAGTTAATTTGTTTTTGCATATTCGCAACTGCAGTTACATAAAAGGTACTGATCAACAGTATGGTTCAATTATGAAGGAAATATGGGAAACGGAAGAGGACACTGCGAAGAAGTAATTTGTTTCAAATAACTTGTCACATCATTCTCTTCGGTTTCTCATCTTTCTTTAGGAATTGTACCCTATTGCTGATCAGTGACTTTTATGTAAATGCAGTTATGAATATGCAAAAAAAAGTTAACTATAACAGGCGCAGAACATTAACTGTTAGTATCGGCAAATAGAAAAATACCGGGTAGTCTTCGTTGCTCTTATGGTAAAATTGTTTTTTTAACGAACGCCTTAGGATTTTTGTCATCTCCTGTGGCATCTTTGAATGCTGAAAATATAGCATGCAACGGAATTAAAGTTCATTCTTTAATAGTCATTTACTGATTACAGTGGTAAGAATAGATTAAAATAAGGTGTTTTCATATGTCGTTACCAGGGTGTGAAATTGAACGGAATAATTGAATGCTTGGTGGAAACTCTGACCTCCTTCTCAAATCCCTTTTGTTATTTAAATGGTCTTTAAACAATGGTCTGCACCAGACGTATTGATAGATCGTTTAAATACCAAAAGGAATTCGAGGGGAAGGTCAGACCAACCATCTTGCGTGTAATCATGTGATCGTTGTTCGCACGATGATACACTTTGGTACTTTGAGGCTCCACTCGAAATCCCATTCCCATGTCAATAAAATATGTGCAAAGGTTTGCGCCAAACCCATTGCAATGACAGTGACATAGGAATGGGTTTTCGAGGGGAAGCTCAAAGTACCAAGGTGTGTTGAAGAAAAATACGTCGATTCTAGAAAAGTATGTGAGTATTAGCACCCGTGTTGAATGGGATAATGAAGGAGTCTGGCTTTTCATGAACAATACACACTATATCATTATCACAATCAACACGCCTCAATTATTAGAGCCCATCTATCAAACGATGTATATGGATTCCATTGGTTAATTTGACCGAGTTTCCTAAAAGCATTGGTGCGCTTGATAGACAAATGGTTTTAGGGAACTCGGTCAATTTAACCAATGGAACCCAGCTACATTGTTAGATAGATGTGCCCTAATAATTGAAGTTTTCAAGGTGAAGTTCAATGTAGCAAGGTGTGTATGGCTACATTACTTTGTAGATGGATGGTTTTAGGTCATAAAAAAGAATGGAATTTAAAAAGAAACATAGTTATCTCTTCTAAGGTCCCCTACAGTTCCTTTTGTTATTTCAACTCCCTTTGTGTAAAGGCCTGCACCAGGCGATTTGCTAGATTGTTGAAATAGCAAAAGGAACTGTATGGGAACTTAGAATAAGTAACTATGTTGAATTTCCAGACTCATTTATCAAGTTAAACCATTTATCCGCTAAGTAATGTAGGCATTTGATACATACCTTGTTACTCTCAACTTCTCTTTGAAACACTTTTATAGAATCGACAACTATAATTTTTTGGTAAGTTTTACAAATTCAATTGTTTATATGATAGATCTTTACCATGGCAAGTTTCGGTTACAATTTTTGGCCACTTAATTAATTAGTGTAAGAAAATAGGTCTCAAGCATTATAGTCCTGGCCTAAGTAAAGTAACGAAGGACATTTTGTAGGGAAATAAATGTAAATACGTACCTGAGTATGTGACTTACGTTTGAATTTTTTTGTAGTGTTTGCAGGATGGTTGAATGAACAAATCTGAATAATAAACCTTTTTGGGTAGGGCAGGATATGCAAATACAGTAATAGGTCATTGTGGTTTCCGTACATCCATCACTTAAACATTGTTTCTGTCTGCATGTATTAATTTGAATTTCAGTTGAACCTCTTAATAAATCTTACAAAATCAAATTTCAACAACTGATGATTATCAAAAAATATCAATCGAATTCCATAAACACATATTAACACCTAAGTTTATGGTTACACAATCTGTAATTTTCAAATTTAAATTCACTAAAATTAATTTTTATACCTTTGAAAGGCAGACATAGAAAGTATATATATATGGAAGATGACCAACAGCCCATCTTGATTTGAGTTGAAGTATAATCTGCTGACGTAGGTCAATGCAAAAAGCTGATGGGTGTAAAAATATTGACAAAGTATCAATGATGGATGCACAGACCATGTGAATAGACTAATAGGCTGGATTGGTCACTGTACATCCATCACTGATATTTCGTCAATTTTTTGATATTTACTTTCTTTTCATAGAATGCAATTATCCTGTTGAATATACAAAATCTGTTAGCAGGGGGAAAAAATATAACTATATATATGTGGATTCATGTAGCATAATCGATTAAGTATGTAAATTTTATGAATACTTATCTTTTATTTTTTATAGTTATATAGCAACATGCCAAATGAAGCCAGGCACTGCAAAATAAAAAGGTTTGAGTTCCAAAGAGAGTAAGTAGTGTAATCTGAGCAAAGAAGGCATCATTAAACATTTAAAAAAGCTGTCTTGAGTCGCCTAAAAAATCAGTAACTTCTTATAAAGTTTAAGCATATGATCAATGGCAAAGACAATTGTGTTTTATGTACCTTGGCAGGTTCAGTTGCACAAAAGGTTCTGATTAGTTGTCGTATGCATTTAACCATAACAGCAACCACATATGTTGTACATCGGTTGTCAATATTAGGAAATGAAGAGCATTTGGTTTTCTTTCTTTCCCGATACTAAAAGCTGATGTTTTGTACCTGTGAGAGTTATTTTTTTTCGCACATTCGCAACTGCAGTTCCACAAAAGGTCCTGATCAACAATATGGTACAATTATGAAAGAAAGATAGGAAACGGAAGAGGACGGTGCGAAGAAGTAATTTGCACCAAATCACTTGTCACAACATTCTATCCTGTTTCGCATCTTTCTTTAAGAATTGTACCCTATTATTGATCTAGGGCTTTTGTGGAACTGCAGTTATGAATATGCGAGAAAAAAATAACTGTCACAGGCACATAACATTAACTGTTAGTATCGGCAAATAAAAAAATACCAGATAGTTTTCATTTGCTAATATTGGCAGACGATGTAGAACATATGTATTTGCTCTTATGGTCAAATGCACAGGACTGATTATCAGAAGGTTTTGTACCACTAAACCTGCCAAGATGCATAAAATACAGTCATCTAGCAAAAATTGGATAGACTGTAAAATAGGTGAGTGAGGATAACCAACCTGAAACACTAACTTATTAGTTGGATCATGAATACAGCAAGGTGTAGAAACGAACGGATTAAATGAATCGTGGTGAACGACGATTGGATGTTGGTCGTACACCCCCACTGTTCACCACTTTTGAGATATTCAATTTCAGAAACAATTGTTATGCTAACATAGATGGAAGTTCTTATCTCCCTCTCCAGCTCCTTTTGTTACTTCAGTAAAACTTTACACAATGGCCTGCACCAGACGCATTGCTAGCCGACTGAAGTAACAAAAGGAGCTGGAGAAGAAAGGTAAGAGTACGCAGGTACATTGGGCATCATGTGTCAATATTAACAAATGAAGAATACATGTTATTCTTCGTTTGCCAATATTGACACCCAATATGTAACGTTTGTGATAGAAAAGAGCCTTTTATGAATCTGAATTTGGCAATATGCAAAAAACAGATTCAATGGATGATATAAATCATCTCCAATGGTGTTGTTGATTTTAAAAAACAGGCTCAGATCTGCAATTCATTGAGCCACCCTACGCACCCGTCATGGCTGCAACCATATGAGTTCTGGTTACCGTGCCAAGATACGTAGATGCGTGAGCCACACATATGAAAAGTTAATAAGCAGAAAGTTCATCATTGCCTTTTGCGTAACAGGTATAAAGCAGCATAGTTAACCCTTCTGAGGTTCCTTACAGTTCCTTTTTTCGTTTTAACTCCCTTTATGCAAAGGCCTGCACTAAGCGATTTGCTAGATTGTTGAAAAAACAAAAGGAACTATATGGGACCTCGGAATGGGTAACTATGATGAACATCGTATGTCAATATTTGCAAATGAAGAACGTGATGGGCTTTAAAGCAGAAAAAACCTGGCTAACAAACAGATCTGTTTTCTTTGTAATTTTAAATTTAAAGAAAAAAAAGGCATGTTAGCTGGAAACTTTGCGCTTTAAAGTGCACCACGTTCTTTACTTGCCAATATTGGTAGACGATGTTAGATGTTATGTTTGTGTTTTCCACTGTACCAACAACTATGGCTGTCACCCTACCATTCACCACTTTTGAGATATTCAATTTCAGAAGCAATTGGTATGCTGCCAACAACAACAGGCACAACAATTATAAGCAAATCGAGTTTTAAAGGTATGGGTTGAACAGGTATGTATGCAGCAGTTTTTAGGCTAAGATTTTAAACCAAAAGCAGAGAAAATAGTTGTAGGCTCCACCATGGCTGCAAAGAAACATGGTTGCATAATACTGCCATCCGGTCCTTGTCCCGCAAAGTTATGGAGACAATATTTGACACCCCACTTCATTTATGTCAGGAACTAGGTAATAATCATCATAGGCCTGCTGTATGAGAAGCAAACAAAAGTGTTTTGAGATACTTGGTTTAAGAAAGGACAAACGGGTTATATGCCACGTTCTTTATATGCCAATATTGGTAGACGATGTTAGATGTTACGTTTGTGTTTTCCACTGTACCAACAACTGTGGCTGTCACCCTACCGTTCACCACTTTTGAGATATTCAATTTCAGAAGCAATTGGTATGCTACAAACAAAAACAGGCACAACAATTATAAGCAAATCGAGTTTTAAAGGTATGGGTTGAGCAGGTATGTATGCATCAGTTTTTAGGCTCAGATTTTAAACCAAAAGCGGCACAAATAGTTGTAGGCTCCACCATGGCTGCAAAGAAACACGGTTGCATAATACTGCCATCCGGTCCTTGCCCCGCCAAGTTATGGAGACAATATTTGACACCCCACTTCATTTGTGACAGGAATTAGGTAATAATCATCATAGGCCTGCTGTATGAGAAGCAAACAAAAGTGTTTTGAGATACCTGGTTTAAGAAAGGACAAACGGGTTAAATGCATCCCAAAGTCAGAGATATGGGTCAGCGAACCTAAACAGGTCGACGGATTTTGGGCTGGAGCAGGTAATTTTTTTACAGATTCAACAACTATATATTTCTTAGGCTCAGATTTATAAACCAAATACGGTGCAAAAGGTTTTTGAGTCCACCATGGCTGCAAAGAGACGCGGTTGCATAGCAATGCCATCCGGTACTTGCCCTGCCAAGTTGTGGAGACAATATTTGACACCCCACTTCATTTGTGTCAGAAAATGGGTGATAATCATCATAGCCCTACCATACATTAAGCAACATAGAATGTTTCAGACGAAGCAGTGGATGCAAAGGAACACGGGTGCATAATAATGCTAGCCGGTCCTTGCCCAGCCAACATACATGTCCGATATTAGTATGCACCCACAACAAATAAGCCCACTAAGAACAGTGAAAAGAGGATATGGCCACCATGGCTGCAAATCTAGTGACTTGCCCCGCCAAGATATGGACCAACTAAACTTTAATCCTCTTATCCTGTAGACTTATAAAGTGAAATAAGGTCTATATACTATCTTATAGAGCGTCAACTGCGACGTCATTTTGCACTGCGTTTTGACACAAAAAAAAGGGCTTGCATCAGCCCAAAATCCACCGGCCTGTTTGGCTAAGTTGGGTCATTTTTGTATCTTTATACAAAGTCACGCTACGTCGTATTGCTTAGATAGTACTTTCCCACCTAACTATACCATCGTATGGTGGAAATTGTATTTCAAGTACAACAAAACATACACGTGCACTTTCCCTACTATTAGAAGCTTCTGCATATCAGACATTGATATACATTCTACCCAGTTCATATTTGTCAGAAAATAGGTAGTAATCATCATAGCTCTGGTGTATGTAAAATGTAGAGTAAAACGACGTCGAACTTTTAGCTCTATAATATATGCTTATAATTGTTATGCTGCCAACAACAGCAGACATAACAGTTATAAATAAATCGAGCTTTAAATATACAGATTCAACAACTATATATGTAGCAGTTCTTAGGCTCAGATTTCTAAACCAAATACGGAGCAAAAGGTTCTAGACTCCACGATGGCTGCAAAGCGACGCGGTTGCATACTAATGCCATCCGGTACTTGCCCTGCCAAGTTATGGAGACAATATTTGACACCGCACTTCACTTGTGTCAGAAAATAGGTGGTAATCATCATAGCCCTACCGTACGTGAAGCAACATAGAATGTTACAGACAAAGCAGCGGATGCAAAGAAATACGGTTGCATAATAAGGTTAGCCGATTGTTGCCTAGCCAACATACATGTCCGATATTACTAAGCACCCACAACAAATAAGCCTACCAAGAATAGTAAAAAGTGGATATGGCCACCATGGCTGCAAATCTAGTGACTTGCCCCGCCAAGATATGGACCAACTAAACTTTAATCCTCTTATCTTGTAGACTCACAAAGCACTATAAAGTCTATACACCTTTGTAAAGACAATCATTGATGTTATACCATCAAACCCATTGACAACGCAATGAGAAGGTTTGCCAAAAAGCTGCTGTTCCAGTAACATAAGATAAACCTACAAAAGAAACATGGTAAATAGTTAACAACTTTTACAAACCACATAGAATAAACACATGACTATTCGCTGATCAGGTAACAAAATAATGTAACCCAACCGTACCCCCATCAAATGACTATAAAACAATAGTTATTATATCCGATTACCAAAAGCCAAAATACCTTTGACATAAACTATTCCATTTGTTTGGAGGAAAAAAAATCAATTATAAAGAGCTAAAAATAAAGGCAATGAAACATAATCAACCAACTGATCTAGTGCAATGATAAATGAAGTCCAAAAATTATAAGTATATATACCATAGAGCGAAATTAAGTGCAACAAAATCCCAAACTTCAAAGCATAAAAATAGCAAACCCGACAATTAAGTGCAACAAAATAAACCTCGAACAAAGTAACAACAAAAACAAAACCCTAAATCTAAAGTCCATACCACAACAACAAAACCCTTAATCTAAAGTCCAAAAATTACCAATTAAGAGAAGTATACTACCGTAAATCAAGCAATAGCAGCAACTACAGGAACAAAACCCTAAATCTAAAAGTAAAGAATCACCAATAACGAAAAACTTAACTGAAAAAAAAATAATAATAATGAAAACATGAAACCTACAGCATAGAACTGCGGTCTGTATAAGATAAGCTCATAAATTGCGAAATCTAGATAAGATCAAATCTAAAGATGTGGGTGTAATTAAAGTGACATTGTACCAATAACAAATGGCTTAATAATAACCACAAAAGAACCCTCAGAGAGTAGAGAGTATACAATCTCCACCATACAATGCTATAGTTTGGTGGAAAAGTACTATCTAAGCAATATGACGTAACACCACTTTGTATAGCACCGATTTGTATAAAGACAGAAATACGGGCCGACTTAGCCAAAAATGGCAGGGAAAGTGCACGTGTATGTTTTCTTGTACTTCAAATACAATCTCCACTATACGATGCTGTAGGTAGGTGGGAAAGTACTATCTAAGCAATACGACGTAGCACCGGTAATACGGGCCAACTTACCCAAACAGGCCGGCTGATTTTGGGCTGATGCAGGCCCATCGCGTTTTTTGCGCCAAATCGCCAAATCGAAGTGAAAATTGATGTGCAAAACGACGTCGTGACCGTCGCTCTATAAGATATATATATATATATATATATATATATATATATATATATATATATATATATATATATATATATATATAACTACCTATTGACTTTTCAACTATTTTAATAGATGTTATTTTAAAACACCCCAAAAATAAAAATACATATTATTATATATATTGTACAAACTAATAAAACACACAAAGCTTCAACAATTTATATGCAAATAAGTTTATGGTACATATGGTTTAAAAAACCGGACCGGACCAACGGTTTCAACCGGTTTAACCGGGAACCGGAGTCGCCACCGGTTCGGCTAGCTAATAAAAGCCGTCTGAAAACGAACCTGCGAGGACCGTCGGAACCGGTAAAATGGGTGAACCGGGCCGAATCAAGATCCTTTTTCTTATTGTTTTTCTCATGTTAATCAGTTCGTCATTGTTATTTTGTTAGTGTCTGGACTTTAATCACGCGATACTCGTCGTCACAACGCACAGGTACCCTACTATATGATGTGAAGTGGCAAATAAAACTTTGATTGGAGAGAAAAAAAGAATGAGAATGAAAACTAAAATAAAAATTTTCGTTTATAAAGTTTCTCAACAAAAATCATCATCAAAGATTCAAACGGTATAGTGATAAGTTAATTGACCTTTTAATAAGAGGTAAATGGTTCAAAAATCAGCCACGTTTTATACTAGAAATCAACTTGTATGATAGAAGTAGAAAACGTGATAATGAGCACAAACTTAAACAGACCCATATAAAAATAGATTCAAACTATCCAACTCTGAATCAATAGTGGCTAAAGGGAAGGAATTATAATGGCAACCAATGAATCAAATAAGTGTATTCAAATTGAATTTGACCAAAAATATTGTGTGATACAAAGTTTAATCAGCTAACTGTTTAGAGTTTATCTTGGAACTAAACACATACCGAATACAAGTACAATGACTTTATTAGTAAAGCATAGCTTTCTTTGGCTTAAAAAGATATCTAGACTGACTAGTAGACGAATTTGCAGTATAGCATATAGAATAACCGGTAAGCCAGCCAAACATGTGACAATTATTGGCATCCATTGCAAGTCTTTGTTGTAAAGCACAAAGAAGCTTGCACTAAAAGCAACCATCATGGTCACAATAGAGAGGAAGAGTGTTGCAAGCCCGAACATTAACTTATTGGGTAATGAGTGCAAGAAGTCACGCTGAGCATAACGGGATGTAAGGATAGATAAGAACATGAGGACTGAAGTTGAAGACGATATTAAAGAAACCGCATCTGAGATCACAAAAACAATGAGGGATGGTTTTTAGCAGAAAAAAGGAATACCGGTGTCTTGGTTGTAACCACCAGGAAGTGCAAAAGCAGCTGCAAATACTATGGTGGCTATGAGAGTAGCAACAACCATACATTGTGATGCAGTATTCTTCATCCACTCTTCACCTTTGGTTACTAAGTCTTCGTGCCTTCTGGGGAACAACTCATGTGGCGTGTAACCGCTGTTGTTAATCTGCTGTCCAAAACCAATCGGGATCATCTGCTCCACCTCCTGCACTTTTTTTATACTTTGTAGTAAGGATGCCACAATGTGCATGCTGGCTATGTTGGAATTATATAACATGACAAATCATAAATATAAACAATATACATCAAGTACACATGCGGAAGCATATAGGAACATATAACATGTAAATTAATTAACCAAATTAAAAATAAGCGTACCTTTTGATTATAGCTAAACAAGAATCAATTCTTCAATACAATGGTCAAGAACCCTAATTAGGGTTTATAAGAGGATTAAAGAATTACCCCTTGCAATTTTGTAATTCAATTCAAGATACAATCAATAGTGTGATTGTATCACGTTCTTGTACACACGTACTAATACCAAGTAAACGTTTATGCAAGTAAAGAACACAAAACAATATTTTTGTTGCTCAACAAAAATTCGATCGACCCTATAGAGGGTATGTTTGATCGGTTTTGACACAAAGAAAATGAGAGAAAGACTTTAGGTATTGTATGTGTACAAGTGATTATAATACAATGACCTTAGGCCCTCTATTTATAAGATTAGAAAACTTAGAGAACAAGTTAGGGTGGGATTGGGAATCCCTCCCTTATGGCCGGTTGACACCTCCTCAAAGGAGTGTTTTAGAAGCCTTGGATCTCTAATTAATTCCATCTATAAAACTTTCCTTTTTTTTGGTTTAACGGTCGTTAGTCATTATCCGTTAAATACTAACGGTCGTTATGTGTTTTGTGTAAATAATAATTAAATATAACTTTTTATAAATAATTATTATTCATTTACTCTTCATACGTAAAGTGTGCAATCCCGTGATCTCGAGTTCGATCCTAACATACAACTATTATTTTATGTCCACAAAACTAAGAGCTCCCACTTGTACATATCTTAATAGTGTAATCACATCGGTTAGCGTCTTGCAACACGCCGATGCCTCTAGTACAACTCGAGTAAGGTCTCCTGGGAAAACCTTTTAATGATTCATCATTATTATTATCCTTTTGTCACTAATACCATGTTAAATAAAGATATGGATCTAAGTCATTCTTTATTCAACTATTTTGTTTCTCGTTGTTTGTGATTGAGCAAGATTACCAAATCTTCTGAACGTATTCCAGAAAATCTTGGGCGTGGCCACGCAAACATCTTGTCAACCCTACGAGGGGCCCAACAATATTAAACTACAAAACAAATTTGAAGGAACAAATTCTATCTTGACTAACCCATGAATTTTGTAACAATTCTGAAAATAATCCTTATGACTACCAGTTACGTATAGCGTTAAATTGTTCCACAGAATGCACTACATTCATGACAGTTATCTGGTATCTCAAGTCTGATGATAACTATTCATGATTTACTTAATAACAAGATCCATAAAGTACAATCATGTAGTTTGGGATAAGTCCTATATTCAATTCATTGAATATCATGTGAATTTTGTATGTCAAGGCATCAATATACTTTCACGTATATTATACCAAAACTCACATTTGTCTTAATTTAATGATATTCTCATATCATTAATTGACAATGGACGATTTACACTAGTACAAATTTAGCGTACAGTCACACATGTGGTATTTTGAATGGCCACACAATAACTTATTTGTGTGACTAAATGTACCAGAATAAAATAAACAGCCACACTTGATCCGACTTGTGTGACCATTTCGGAATTACATCTGAGGCTACAACCACACATTTGAATATTTTCGTGACTATACGTATCTGGTAAAAAAAATTTTGATTTTTTAGTCACTTGTAATTTGGGACGTGTGACGGATACAAATAAGTTTGAAACATTAGTCACACTATATATATACATATGTGACAAATATATGTCACACAATTGAAAAGTGTGACCAAAATCCATATATGGTCACACGAAGTAATTGTGTATGTGGCTAAATCATATACTCAAGTTTGTCAAACATTATTTAAACGTGACTAAATCATATAGTAAAGTTTGTCACACATTATTTAAAAGTGACTAAATCATATGAAGAAATATTTTACATGTGCCATCACTTAGTTTTTCCCAAAATAAAATTTCCCACTCAACTTTTCACAAGCCAGCCTAAATTTTTCCCCAAAATCAAATTGCCCTCCTTCCCAAATATTTCATCCACCATCCCAAATATCACCACTCTCCTCACCAACAACACAACCAACCCATTGCATATTCTCACAAACCCTAAAATCCTAAACACATTCTTATTCGATCTTCGGTCGATTGATTTTATACACAATCGAACCCTCCCATCTCGGGCAACCGGAGAACAACCCCATCCAACGACCTACTTATGCCGCCATCATTGCCGGCTTCAAATCCACCACTATCTCCTAAAATCCTCCAACCGAAAACAAGTCACCTACACAAATGATACTCAATTGGCCCGTTAGAGCCAGCTGGGATGAGGGCAAAACCGAATCACCTACGTTACAGAGATAGATATAAGATTACTTAAAGTAGGGGAACAAGTTGCATCTGGATCTTGTGGTGATTTGTAAGTCGATTTTGTCTTATAATTTAATTGTGCTATATATCATTGGTTTTCATGTCAATATCTTTATTAAAATATGTATCCTGTTAATTTTGTCAAGGCACCGAGGAGTGTATCTTGGTCAGGATGTTTCTGTTAAAATTCTAAGATCTGAGACGCTGAATGAAGCATTGGAGGATGAATTCCGCCATGAAGTAGCCATTCTCAGGTAACCTCCTTGTTCTTATTTTGCCAGTTTTCCTTAAATTTTCTTTTTATTGTTACCCATATTCTGTTAGCAATCCACCTTTCCTGTGTGTGTGTATATTTATATGCGTACCAGAGTTATTTTCATCAAAGAACAAAGATGTATATGTGTATATCAGAAGTTCTCTCCTAACCCTTGCAAGGCTGATAAGCTTGGTGCACATGGGTGTCACTCTAGAGAGTCCATGGTTTCATATAATCAGTTTCTTACTAAGCAGGCTTTTTTTTTCCTCATAAACTATTAACTGAGTTTTTGGAATTTCCGAGTTATAATTGAAGCTGTGTACTGGACTTTGTGAGTTTTAATGAACTAAATTCACATATTTATGTGGTGCAACATCTCTACATTATACCATATTCTGCTCATCTGCTGTGATCGGGGACAGCTAACAATTTCATGGTTTTTTATTATTGCAGGGAGGTCCAAGATAAAAATGTTGTTCGTTTTATTGGTGCTTGTAGTTGGACCCGAGTTAGAAAAGAAACTCAAGTACACTCAGGATGTTTTTACAGGAGTGATTTTGGGAAAAGAGCTAGTAAATGCACCTCCTAATGTACTTACCCCTGGTTAGCTACCTTTTTCCCTCACTAATGCTAATGCTATAATTCAGTGTTCATTTTCATTCTTTGTTTCAAATATATGCTATTTATGCAGAGGTTTACTGAAATATCTTCTGTATTTGGTCATGCTGCAGAGGTACTAGCGGAAGAGGCTGAAAAGATTGCTTCGGCATTCAGTGATGTTTTTACAACAAAAATCTTGGATGAAGAGCAATGCAAAGAACTAAAAATGGGTTCTTTTCTTGGCGTCGCTGCTGCTTCCACAAATCCTCCTAAATTTATCCATTTATGTTATAAACCACCATCCGGATCCGTCAAAACCAAGCTGGCAATAGTGGGAAAGGGATTGACTTTTGACAGGTAATTATTATACTTGTAAATGAAAAAAACATGTTTAATAAATATATTATAATTTTCACCTTTGCTAATATTAATCTTTTTGTTGTATGTATAATAATTGTTTTTCTTTCCTGCAGTGGCGGTTACAATATTAAGACTGGACCTGGTTGTTTAATAGAGCTCATGAAGTTTGATATGGGAGGCTCGGCAGCAGTTTTAGGTGCTGCAAAAGCTCTGTGAGGTGCCTGTGCACAAGACAGTTGAAGTTTGGGAATTGCTTAAAAGCGGGAGTCGTCACATGACTTGGTGAGTGGTGCCAATCTAGTTTGCTAATTATATTGTCTGGGTTCATAACATAACTTTAGCTTTACGGAAGAACATAATAAAGTTTTTACATAATGTTAACTATAAACATAATTATTATCTTAGATGTACGGATCTCATTGGTTAGACATTAGGCAAAAGTTGAGTGATATGCAGGTTAAATAAGTGTAACTACATTTTGGTGTTTCTTATGTGACCAGGTTATGATTACTGGTGATCAAGCGTTGACAGCTTGCCATGTTGCTCGTGAAGTGAATATAATTTCCCAACCGGCATTAATTCTTGTTCCGACGAGAGAGCTCCTGACCGTAAGTTTCTTATAACATTTCATTTTACATCCAATAGTGAAATAGTATATTTCCGCTTATATTTGTACAAATTTATTCAGCTTAATATACTTTTTATATCTCCCAAAACTGTAGATCATATGTTTCTCAGATGACATGAAGCTATATATTAATCCAAGTTTAAAAAGTGATTTTTTTTAAGTTCTAAAAGTCAAACAGGGACTTGTGTGTGTTTAGCGACAAACTGAACAAACTCCTATACTTTCCCGGTTCTTTTGAGATCCTGCTGTACATTTGTGGAAGTACTCGGTGTTGGTTTATTTTCAGTTTGAACTCATGCAACACACTTACTATTCTTCATTTTCCTCATCAGATGATCACAATAGTAAAGGAAGCGGATTGGCTCCATGGCCTGCTAGGCTAACTTCTCCACCTCCTCGTCTATCTGACTTTGGCTATTCAAGTGACATGTTCGAAAAGGACACGGTAAATATACATTTTCTATCTTGTCTAATTCAACTCAGTTGTTGACCAGTTCACTAAATTTTGCATACCCTTACAGGAGCTATGGCGTAAGAGGGTTGAGAACTACTGGGATCTATTGAGCTCAAAAATATCAACCAACACTATCAGGAATGTGATGGACATGAAGGCGAATTTGGGTTCATTCGGAGCTGCTTTGAGGAACAAAGATCTTTAGGTGATGAATGTTGTCCCTGAAGATGGACCAAACACATTGAAGCTTATTTATGATAGAGGCTTAATCGGCTCAATTCATAACTGGTACGTATTTTTGTATTCGCCACTTTTTTTTCTGAAACATTTCATATGTGTATATTGGATAGCAACTGAAATCCAGTGAGACTCTATTGAAACCTAAACTTGAATTGAATTAGAACCTGGAACCGGGCATTAAAGCTTCTTGTTGACGGTGTCATACTGTCATTCCTGTTTCTCAATGAACCATGTCACGGTCTTGTCCAATTTGCTGTCTGTTACCTTTTTTGGGCAAACTGGTCTGGTCCAGTCTGTTGATTCAGACTGACTTGCAGTAACATTTAACACGAGTTCTTTAAAATGACTTGTTAGATAGAATAACCATTGAGCATCAAGTTTAAAAGACCTAGAGGCTGCATTTTAAGCTTTAACCGTCTATTGTTTGATGTGGGTTACATATTATCTCTTAATGGTTCAGAATGGGTCAAGCCAAAACAGCTAACTCAAAGGTAACAGATGAAATGAGTTGAGCGGGTTGAAATTTATACTAACCAATTTCTTTTGAGTTAGTACAATCTGTTATTATTTGTTGACTTTCAGTGATTAGAGAGCAACACTTTACCGTCTTTCTTCTATTGAAGTGATTAGAGAGCAACACTTTCAGTGATTAGAGAGCTAATGGAAGTGTGAAGGATTTAAGAAAAGCTCGTTGCCGTCTTTCTTCTATTGGAGAAAAGTCAAAAAAAGAAAGGTCCTTGGACCTTTACCTCATTCTGTAAGTTTTTATAGTTATTTTTTTTGTTAGAAAGTGGAAGTGACGGGCAATAATGGAAAGTGATTACTAAATCAATTCAAATGGATGCTGACAAAATCTTTAAGATGATTGGAGAGGCAAACGCTGTGCTCTCAGATTCCACTAAGGTATGTAGCTTTTATATATCTACAACCTGGTTTTTATAGGCGTTTTCACTTTTTTGTAAACAAGCTAGCTATTTTCTAATTTTTAAACTCGTATTTAACTTTGCAGAGGTCCAAGTATGATCTTGAAGAGGAAACGTGGGATGATGAGGAAGTAAGCTTTGCCAGCACTAGTAGCAGATCTTCCCATTTTTACAGTTCTCCATATGATTATAGCAACCGGAGATATACACATAAATCAAGAAAGAGCTACAACAGTTACTCCCATTATTACCCTTGGGAAGACTCGAGAAAGACTTACTAAAGCTCATATCGTTGGTAATTTATAATCACCACCCACAAAAGAATTCTTTGTAGTTACCATATATTGGAATATCGGATCAGCGAGTTCTAGGTGAAGCTGGGTTGACCGAGGAACAAGTTAGGGATCTTGGAGCTACATCCCAGGCTACATATATACACATAAAAAATTATGGACTGAAGCAGGAAGATCAGATAGATCTAGCATTCATATAGTTTGTACTGCTTAGTGTGTTAGTTATAACTGTTATTACTCCTAGTGTATTAGTTACAACTGTTAGTTATAAGTTAGTACTATTGGTTCATATAGTTAGTTTCTGATATGTGTCTAAATACACATATATTTACCTTGTTTAAACCCACATAAACAGCCAAAAACACTTTGAAAAGTCAAATAATTCAGAAAATATCATAAAATGTGTTTTTATATGATTCAGATGCAAAATGTTTAAAAACAGATAAAAAACAAGCAAAGTTTCATAAATTGGCAAAATCAGTCCCTGAACTTTCAAAGTTGACAGAAAATACCCCTGGTTGTATAAAGTGGAAAAATAACATTTATGGTCCGTGGGATATTGAAATTTGGCATGTTTAACCCTTGTGTCAACTTTGTGAAAATTACACTTTCAGCCCCTTAAAAATCCAAAAGTTACAATTTAGTCCTTGTGATTAATTTTATAACCGGATCATACTTATACCCTAAACCCAAAATAAAAACCCAACCCACCTATTTACTAAACCCATTTACCCAGCCCAATCTATTCCCTAAAAACAACCAAGCCCAATCCATAACACTATAACCCGGCCCACACCCTAAAATAATATCCCAGGGTCAAACTTTAATTTGACCCGTCTCTTTCCCACTCACCCCGCCAAAAAACCAGTCACCCCCCACCTCAACCCCCCAGCTGTATACCTACCCCACCATCCACCTTATCCTGACAATCCATCACCCCCTCATCTTAGCTACTTCCTTACACCTTCACATGTGCTAAGTAAACGTTAAAACACCACTTGTCCTGTTTTCCCGCCAAAACCACCAAGTGGACAATTGAGAAGATATTATGCAAATTAAAAGATCAAGGATGAGTCAGAGATGATGACTAAGCATTTCCCAGCAACTTGTACTATAAATAAACACCTCTGTAATACGTTTTAATTATTAGTTAGAGTAGGTAGAAGTAGTGTAGCTCGTTTTTACTTAATTGTCTTTCATTAGTTGTAATTTCTTATTTCAGTTGTTAATTTATGGTCATTTTAATCAAAGCAATCTAATTTCATGTTCTTTTGTTCTGTATTTCATTATTACTCAGTTTCTAGTTCACTATGAATTCGTATAAGCTCCCAGTCATAATAACAAGCCACCAAACCCTTGCTATAAGCTTATTTGAGCTTCTCATAGCTCATTGTAAGTTTATATTAGAAATTAGCTGTTTTAAATTCAAGTTATGAAAAACGGTCAACGAAAGTCAAATGCAGTCAACATAAGCTCTAAATAAGCTATATGGGGGTTAGAAGCTAAGCTGGATGGTTTATCTGGTTCCTAGCTTGTTGACAACAAGCTAGGAGTAGTTCCTAGTCCTTGGTTCCTTATTTCATAGTTCATTCGATTGTAAGTAAATTTTCAAGTTTTCTTGACTTTTCAATATTACTATTCTATAAGCTTATTGCAGCTTGTCTTTATAATTTATAGCTTATCAATAGTTTATAAACTTATTTCTTCAGTTTTTTAGTTATTATATAACCTGTTTCTTCATTGCACTATATAAACCTTTAAAAGCCAAAAATAGCTTCTACAAGCTAGCTTAGTTAAAACTGTTTTCTTTTCAGTCACAAGTTACTTTTTATAGCTTAATATTAGTTAGTGATTAATTAAAGTTCAATACCTCAGCTTAATTTAACCTTATGCAGTTAAAAACCAAAACAGTTTGCCCATATAGGGATGTTTGGTTTAACACAGTTTCACTAGCCAAACACTAGTTTACTGTTGATTGACCACAAGCCCAAGTTTGTAAAAGCTTATCTCAGTCCTTAGAAGCCATTTCCAACCTCTGATTAACTTTCTAGATAGAAAATCCAAGTTTGACTGCCCTGTGTGAATTTTGGACTGCCAAGAGCTCAAACAAGCTACAACAAGCTACAAGCTTATTTGGCCCTTCTTTTTGACATCTTTGGTGTCCCTTAGGTCTATATTTAGTATTCACAAAGTCCCCTATAGCCTTGGTTCATGTATTGCAAAAAAATCAGCCACTTCAGTAACTTTCTGCACATTTTGCGTATTGTACCATTTTCAGCCAGTTTTCGTCGATTTTTCATTTCTTCGTCTTAAGGAGTTAGAACCTAAAATTTGGCACGCTTAGATTTTCCCAGCTTGTGTACATCTAGAATTTTTTGTGTGATTTTTAGAAAGCTTTTAAGCCCCTTAATCAAGGCTGCAAAACAGCCATTTTTGCCCTGCTCTTTAAGTACCTCAGTAGTACCTTGATAAGCCTTGGCTTATTGAGGGCTTTACTGGCTTATCAGCCAGCTTCTCTAGACTCCTTTAGCTTATTTACATATAACTTAGTCCCTTTTAGCTTTTTCTAGTAGCTTATAACTTATTTTATAGCTTATAGATTAAATAGAAAATTTCTTAGTTTTAAAACCTTAATATGTAAAACTGTGTAAATAAGCAGTTGGTTTCTGACTTATTTAGCTTATTAGAAAATAACTTCCTTTATTAAAGTTGCTTATTTTTAGTTGAAAAGTAGTTAGCAAAAAGAAAAATATAAAACTCAAAAAAAAAAATAAAGTTAGGAGTTAGTGGGATTCGAACCAGCGACCCCTCGTACACAAGCCCACAACTCAACCACTATGCTAGTTGTCCCTTTTCATTAAACCTTAGCACCCCTATTTATTTAAATACCAACTAAACAGTTTAGTATAATTAGCTTATTAGCTTTCCAGCTTATTTGTGGCTTATTCGTATAAGCTCTCTTTTCCATTTTATTTTTATTAGCTAGGTAATCACCTTAAGTATTTAATAAAAAAGTTTCGTAATTTTTAGAAAAGTTTTACTATTTTTAATCTATTTATCTAGTTAAATTAGTAATTAAATTATAATAAAAAATATAAAAATCAGAAAAATATAAATCTTTTTTTTAGATAATTTTCTTTTGTCATTCTTAAGTTATAAAAAATATTAGAACACTTGTAGGGTTAATTTTACATATATCTCAGTATTAATCGCGTTTTAATTAGTTCCCGACTCGCGTTTTTAGCATAATTTAGATTAAACGAAGCAGAAAAATAGTGATAGCTTCTATTTAATAGAATTTATCTTTTTAGAATAATCAAGCAATATCACAATCATCAATCACTCTAATCCTAGCTTTTCACAGTTGCCCATTCACATCTCGTTGGGAAACGATCCGGGTGATCACTTGCCTGGTTTCACACTACACACGAGCATTCGTTCTGAGACTGCATATATATATATATACGTTTTCAGACGGATCAAATTTTGGCGCCGCTGCCGGGGAGGTGTGCTGCGACTATTGTTTAAAGTTCAGGCGATTAGTGATTCGAGATCCTTCTTCCAGAAGTTCCTATTTCCCAAAAACAATATAAAATACAAAAATATTTTTCTTTTCTTTTCTATATATATTATTATTATTATTATCATATAAAAAATAAAAAAACACCAAAAACATTTTCCGTTTTCTTTGTTAAATAATAATAAACAATAATAAAATATTACCATCGAAAATCAAGACAGAGTACTACCTAACTGGGGGTACGACCATAATAAGTTCCCAAACCTAAGATTAAAACTTGTCTTTGTGTCGCTTGCGAATTCGGCTCACCTTTGATTGATAAACAAACTCTAACGGAGGTTCTAGGATAGTCTGACATTAAATTTTCGGACTGAAAGAAGCGGGTTTTTAAGGAGCATTAATTGCCCACCTTTGCTTCTCCGCCACTCTGTGCGTTTTTCAGTCAGAGAGCTACCGTACGCTGGTTGATTTAAGGTTTAAGTTCCTTGTGTTTTGCTTTGTTCTTGATTTAATTGAAAAAACAAAAAAAAACAAAAACCCAAAAATATTCATCTTTTCCTCTTACCCATTTGATTCTATCTTCTTAAACCCTCCTTAACATTTAATTCTCATGTCGTCACCAGGCTATCTCTGCTTTCGTTGTAGAAGCCCGGTGGGTGATTTTCTTCGTTGTCCTAAGTGTTCGTGTAAGCAGTGTGGAAATGATGCACCACACGGATCTTGTTATTGGTGTGATTTAGCCCTTGAAAGAGAGCTTGATTCCATCGATAATACTCTTCACGATTATCAAGAACAAGAACCAGAGACCATAACGGAAGTGGTGGAAATTCCTAGCTCTCAGAGCACACCACTTGTCCCACCTCCGGATTCTTTTTCCGAACACTCTCCACAACCCCAGCCATCTTCACCCACTCAGCTTAATTGTTGTATGTGTGAAGGTCCGTTGGAGGATGATTCACAGTGTAAACAATGTTTTTGCACTCCTAAAATCCAAAATACACTTGATCATCCAGATTTTCACAACGATTTCAGTACCCCTTCTCATGAGTCACGTTGGCAAGAACTGTGCTATAAATACGGCGTTGACACATCATTTCAAAATATGCCAAATGATCCTTGTGAACATTGTGGAGGTCCTCACCCAAGTTTTGATTGTCAAGCAGGAAATACATCTGTCTATGAACAAGATCCATGTAATCAAAATTTCGGGTATGACCAATATCCATATGATTCACCAAATCAGTCACAGCAAATGTATTGTTGTGAGTACTGTGGTGGTCCACATTATGAATCCGATTGTCAAACAAGGTCCCCGCTTGTCTATGAGCAGGTCCCTTGTAACAATTACGACTATTCTTGTCATGACCAACCTCCACAGTATCAAATGATTCAACCTCAGCCATCTCCTTTTGAAAAATCTTTTGAAAATGTATCCCAAAAACTCCAAAATATGATGGATACATTTAATGATTTGGCTGTTAAAAATACCCAAGAAAATCATCATCAGAAAACTATTGGAGAGCTTCTAGCTGAAGAAGAACAAACAGCTAGAATAGAGTCCAAATGTCGTCAAACTTTCATTTACGATGACGATGATGACGATTCTATGTGGGAAGTTTGCGAGAATTCGTCTGCTGCAATCACACCTGTCCAGAAAAGGCAGGAAGACAAGACTATTGCAGAATTGCTAGCAGACGAGCAAATGGAACGTATAAAAGCCATTTGTATTGATGAGGGTAACGACGAGGACTCTCTTATTATGGGGGATGAGCCTCTTAGCACTGTTCCTGAAAAGGAATCGGACAAATTCATAAAGTCTAGTGCTGAGAACCTTATCCTAATCCCAAGTGAGTCTGAGGATATATCGGACAGTGAAAGTGATGGTTCTTCTCGTAGTGATCATTCTCTTGACACTACTGATGATTTTTCCGGGACGTTTTCTAACGCTCTTTTCAATGATTCTTTCGGGATTTTCTCTAATCCCCTTTTTAATTCAAATGATGATTTTTCCTCTAGTGATGACGAATCACTTTCTGATGAGGAAGTTCAAAATGAAAGTCTCAAAGTCCATTCAAATTCTCTTTTTGAATTTGATAATGAGTTCTTTTCTATCAAAATAAATCCTCTCTTTGATGAAGAGTTAGAAAACGAAGAGGTCAAGGACTCTATTATCCATAAACTTGATGATGTGACCTCAACTGATAATCCCGATCTTTCTCCGACATATGTGACAAATCCTTCTGAGGATGGCCATTATATTGATTTCACATATGTCGTTCGAGTCTTTCTACCTTTTTCTCCTTATAAGGTAGCTTGTCCTTTCCCTCACTCGTTTGGGAATGAGAACAAAGTTTTTGACCCCGGCATTTTCATTTTTCATTTGTAAGCCGGGTCTGTCTATTTATATCTCATCGGAGTGGAACTTTCAAGTACTTCAGTGTTTATTCAAACATCTTGAACGAAAGTCCGATAGAGATTTTTTGTTCCACATGCTTCCCCAAGAACCAATGAATTCGGGGTCGAGTCAAGCTAGCGACTCGGTTAATAAAAACAGTAGTAAAATATGGGTTTTCACCCATGTTTCACCTAAGTGTGGGGGAGATGCCCCACATGTTGTATATATCTCTAAAAAAAAAAAAAAAAAAAAAAAAAAAAAAAACATGTGTATATATAAAAATAATGGCTATTAATATTTCCCTTTCACGTTCTAAGTGTTGGTTTAACAACCGGTTCTTTGAATATTGAGGGCAATATTCAGTTCTAAGTGTGGGGGGGAATTCTTGCGAATTTGATCAAATGTACCATCTAGTATCCCCATTTTAGCCAAAATTTTAAAATTTTTTCTCACTTAGAACGTAATAAATGGTTATCAGTCCGCCATGTCTAACCCACATAAGGATTGGCTAATCCGAGAGCAAACGGCTCTTGGTAAAGATGTCTCAAATCCGTTGATGGCTTACAATTTGCCGAAAATTGTATGGTATTCGACTCACCATATCCTAAAAAGTGAAGAGTTGGCTAGCCCGCAAGGTTATGGCTTGTGGTAAAGGCAGTGGAAAAACCATAATTGGTAATCAGCTCACCAAAGATAATATTAATAAATTATCTAAGAGTTGGCTAGTCCAGAAGCAAACGGCTTCTGGTAAAGACAAATCAAATCCGTTGACAGCTGATGGTTTGCTCAAAATCATTTGGTTATCAGTGTACCAAAGTTCTTACTTGAACTGAAACATTTGGCTACTCCAGAAGTAATGGCTTTTGGTAAAGAGATGAAATCCATTAAATCTTCATAAAATATTGCTAGGGACTAGCAATAGTTTAGTGTGGGGGATTTGATATGTGTCTAAATACACATATATTTACCTTGTTTAAACCCACATAAACAGCCAAAAACACTTTGAAAAGTCAAATAATTCAGAAAATATCATAAAATGTGTTTTTATATGATTCAGATGCAAAATGTTTAAAAACAGATAAAAAACAAGCAAAGTTTCATAAATTGGCAAAATCAGTCCCTGAACTTTCAAAGTTGACAGAAAATACCCCTGGTTGTATAAAGTGGAAAAATAACATTTATGGTCCGTGGGATATTGAAATTTGGCATGTTTAACCCTTGTGTCAACTTTGTGAAAATTACACTTTCAGCCCCTTAAAAATCCAAAAGTTACAATTTAGTCCTTGTGATTAATTTTATAACCGGATCATACTTATACCCTAAACCCAAAATAAAAACCCAACCCACCTATTTACTAAACCCATTTACCCAGCCCAATCTATTCCCTAAAAACAACCAAGCCCAATCCATAACACTATAACCCGGCCCACACCCTAAAATAATATCCCAGGGTCAAACTTTAATTCGACCCGTCTCTTTCCCACTCACCCCGCCAAAAAACCAGTCACCCCCCACCTCAACCCCCCAGCTGTATACCTACCCCACCATCCACCTTATCCTGACAATCCATCACCCCCTCATCTTAGCTACTTCCTTACACCTTCACATGTGCTCAGTAAACGTTAAAACACCACTTGTCCTGTTTTCCCGCCAAAACCACCAAGTGGACAATTGAGAAGATATTATGCAAATTAAAAGATCAAGGATGAGTCAGAGATGATGACTAAGCATTTCCCAGCAACTTGTACTATAAATAAACACCTCTGTAATACGTTTTAATTATTAGTTAGAGTAGGTAGAGTAGTGTAGCTCGTTTTTACTTAATTGTCTTTCATTAGTTGTAATTTCTTATTTCAGTTGTTAATTTATGGTCATTTTAATCAAAGCAATCTAATTTCATGTTCTTTTGTTCTGTATTTCATTATTACTCAGTTTCTAGTTCACTATGAATTCGTATAAGCTCCCAGTCATAATAACAAGCCACCAAACCCTTGCTATAAGCTTATTTGAGCTTCTCATAGCTCATTGTAAGTTTATATTAGAAATTAGCTGTTTTAAATTCAAGTTATGAAAAACGGTCAACGAAAGTCAACTGCAGTCAACATAAGCTCTAAATAAGCTATATGGGGGTTAGAAGCTAAGCTGGATGGTTTATCTGGTTCCTAGCTTGTTGACAACAAGCTAGGAGTAGTTCCTAGTCCTTGGTTCCTTATTTCATAGTTCATTCGATTGTAAGTAAATTTTCAAGTTTTCTTGACTTTTCAATATTACTATTCTATAAGCTTATTGCAGCTTGTCTTTATAATTTATAGCTTATCAATAGTTTATAAACTTATTTCTTCAGTTTTTTAGTTATTATATAACCTGTTTCTTCATTGCACTATATAAACCTTTAAAAGCCAAAAATAGCTTCTACAAGCTAGCTTAGTTAAAACTGTTTTCTTTTCAGTCACAAGTTACTTTTTATAGCTTAATATTAGTTAGTGATTAACTAAAGTTCAATACCTCAGCTTAATTTAACCTTATGCAGTTAAAAACCAAAACAGTTTGCCCATATAGGGATGTTTGGTTTAACACAGTTTCACTAGCCAAACACTAGTTTACTGTTGATTGACCACAAGCCCAAGTTTGTAAAAGCTTATCTCAGTCCTTAGAAGCCATTTCCAACCTCTGATTAACTTTCTAGATAGAAAATCCAAGTTTGACTGCCCTGTGTGAATTTTGGACTGCCAAGAGCTCAAACAAGCTACAACAAGCTACAAGCTTATTTGGCCCTTCTTTTTGACATCTTTGGTGTCCCTTAGGTCTATATTTAGTATTCACAAAGTCCCCTATAGCCTTGGTTCATGTATTGCAAAAAAATCAGCCACTTCAGTAACTTTCTGCACATTTTGCGTATTGTACCATTTTCAGCCAGTTTTCGTCGATTTTTCATTTCTTCGTCTTAAGGAGTTAGAACCTAAAATTTGGCACGCTTAGATTTTCCCAGCTTGTGTACATCTAGAATTTTTTGTGTGATTTTTAGAAAGCTTTTAAGCCTCTTAATCAAGGCTGCAAAACAGCCATTTTTGCCCTGCTCTTTAAGTACCTCAGTAGTACCTTGATAAGCCTTGGCTTATTGAGGGCTTTACTGGCTTATCAGCCAGCTTCTCTTGACTCCTTTAGCTTATTTACATATAACTTAGTCCCTTTTAGCTTTTTCTAGTAGCTTATAACTTATTTTATAGCTTATAGATTAAATAGAAAATTTCTTAGTTTTAAAACCTTAATATGTAAAACTGTGTAAATAAGCAGTTGGTTTCTGACTTATTTAGCTTATTAGAAAATAACTTCCTTTATTAAAGTTGCTTATTTTTAGTTGAAAAGTAGTTAGCAAAAAGAAAAATATAAAACTCAAAAAAAAAAATAAAGTTAGGAGTTAGTGGGATTCGAACCAGCGACCCCTCGTACACAAGCCCACAACTCAACCACTATGCTAGTTGTCCCTTTTCATTAAACCTTAGCACCCCTATTTATTTAAATACCAACTAAACAGTTTAGTATAATTAGCTTATTAGCTTTCCAGCTTATTTGTGGCTTATCCGTATAAGCTCTCTTTTCCATTTTATTATTATTAGCTAGGTAATCACCTTAAGTATTTAATAAAAAAGTTTCGTAATTTTTAGAAAAGTTTTACTATTTTTAATCTATTTATCTAGTTAAATTAGTAATTAAATTATAATAAAAAATATAAAAATCAGAAAAATATAAATCTTTTTTTAGATAATTTTCTTTTGTCATTCTTAAGTTATAAAAAATATTAGAACACTTGTAGGGTTAATTTTACATATATCTCAGTATTAATCGCGTTTTAATTAGTTCCCGACTCGCGTTTTTAGCATAATTTAGATTAAACGAAGCAGAAAAATAGTGATAGCTTCTATTTAATAGAATTTATCTTTTTAGAATAATCAAGCAATATCACAATCATCAATCACTCTAATCCTAGCTTTTCACAGTTGCCCATTCACATCTCGTTGGGAAACGATCCGGGTGATCACTTGCCTGGTTTCACACTACACACGAGCATTCGTTCTGAGACTGCATATATATATATATATATATATACGTTTTCAAACGGATCATTAGTACTGCTTATATGATACGTATTAGTGGTTCAGTTATATACATTCCAATTTTATTGTATTTGAATTTGTTTTGATATATATTGATTTCTTAAATGTGACTAAAAGATGTATATAGTCACACTTATTAACACTTTTGGTCACTGTATGCTTAATTCATTGTGTAGGATCGAGTACTTCGAGCTTGATTGAGCTTGGTTAAACAAGAACCTCTGTATGGAATACAAGTGTTTATGCGGAAACTAAACAGCAAGTATAATAAAGAAGAAAACTCTAAACGACAATGATCCTCTATGGATCAAGCTATGAACTAAGAATTGTGATATTGAATATTGAAAACGTTAAAGGTTAAAGGTGCCTTAATCTCATGGACGGGATGTTTCTTTTATAATGATAAGAAACCCTAACCCTAACCCGTCTTACAAGAAAACGTGTGAAGAAACCCTAACCCTAACCCGTCTTACAAGAAAACGTGTGAAGAGATAAACAACAATCTCTTCTAAAAATAAATATAACAAACTTTCTAAACATGCGGATAACAAACAATAACTATCCGCAGCAATAAGTACTATCGGCAGAAACAGAATAACACTATCGGCAGGAACCAACCGCAGCAGCAATGCAACACTATCGGCAGGAACCATTCTTCACTGTCGGCAGCAATGAGAAACTCTTTATTTCTCATATCCCAACAATCCTCCCATCACTGAGAAACTCTTATTTCCCAGAGATCCTAACAATCCTCCCCTAATCTTGAGGTTGACTAGGTTAACCTGCAAGATTCCAATGTGATAGAGCTTGAACTTCTCAGGCTTGAGGACTGCGACTTAGCAGCAGCAATAAGTAGTAACCAGCAGCAACATCCATAACTTGCAAGATTCCAACCTCTATAGCATCCAGCAGCAACTTCAATAGTTCAGCAGGAATATGAAATCTTCTTCAAAACATATATACTGGTCACCAGGATATTCACTTGAACTTGGCTGCTAATTATGACAATATGTACATCAAATCACTTTAAGTTTCATACTATTCTCATCACATCCAGGTGTGTTAACTCCTGTGAGAGGTGAATCATTGAAAATTAATGGATTTGATGTCTCTTTACCAATAGCCATCACTACTGGAGTAGCCAATGTTTAGATGTGTTAGATCATGGTACATTGATAACCATATGATTTATTAGCAAATCAGCAACTATAAACGGAGTTGACTTGTCTTTACCTGTAGCCGTTTGCTCAGGACTAGCCAATTCTTTGGTTTCAACTGAACCTTGGTGAATTGAATACCAAATATGGATACCAAGTGTCTTTACCACAAACCATACTTTTGTGGACTAGCCAATCCTTTGGATCCCATAAGGGTTACATCCATGGTGAATTGAGAACCATTTTCAACTCTCAGGAATGAACCATGGGTGAGTTGAAGTACCCTATAGCTTTGAGCAAGCTATTACAGCTATCAACGGATTTGATAATCACACCAGAGCCGTACTCTCATGGTGAGCCAACTCTTTCTTGTCTGCAAGACATGGTGAGTTGAGTACCATTTATTGTGAAGGTGTAAACACCAACACTGTACCTGCATGGTGTTGCTCAAAACCATCTTATTAGCACACAATTTTTTTTTTTTTTTTTTTTTTTATTTTTTTTTATATTTTTTTATAAACTAAAAATAAGAAAACAGAAACACACCAAAAGAAAAAAATAAGAAAAGAAATCAAAAGAAAGAAAGATAGAAAAATATACAACAACAACAAGAAAAATCCTCCCCTTAAGCTTCAATCCTCCCCTTAATCTTCAATCCTCCCCTTAAGCTGATGATCCCTTAGCTGCAAGTTGATCCTTGATGAATTTAACCAATTGTTCAGCAGTGGTTAAATCATTTCCAATTGTATGCTTGGGAACTCTGACCTTCTGTGTTAGCATTCTCTTCAACACACCCTTAGATAAAGGATAAGAGATATCCACAAACATAGTCAGGAACTTGCCAGAGATGAGTTCCACAACATGAACATTGGAAGAAGGATATAATCTCCAAGAAAAGACTCTCCAGGATGATTGATTACCCCATACCAATTTAAGCTTGTCTCCTTCCAATGTATTCATCAAGACTTGTAAATCTCCCTAAAGCAGTAGGCCAATTCCAGTAGGAGTATGAGTTTGATAGTGATTGTCCACTATCTTGTAAAGATGCTCCAAATCTTTCCTTTCAACTTTATTCAAGATCTCCCTCAGAAAAGTAAAGAATTTGACTGTCCCATTAAGAGAAAACCAAACATTGACTTCACCATCAGAAGTAGACCTAATCTCCCAGTGAGCAATATGACCCCAAGAGTGAATGGAATCACCTTCTGAATCACTATCTGAGTCAATCCTAATCAAATCTTGATCATCCACTTCAGAAATATCCATAGAAGAAGAATGATGAGAGAGACTCTTATGCCTTGTTCTTAACCCATATTGCAGGATAGGAACTGAGTGAGATGGTGCAGCAGAAACAGAGACATGATCAGCAGGAATACCAGCAGAAATAGGAACTTCTTATGATGCCTCAGATGCATCTATATTAAGACTTGATGTACCAGACAATGTCTCTCCAGTCTTCATTTTCTTTGCACTATCAGATTCTAAAGGTGAAGAAGCTCTTTTCTTCTGTTGTGGAATGTATGTCAGTAATGAAGAATTTATCCTTGCATAGGTATCAAGGAACAACTTTTGGATAGCAGCATCAGTCCACCCTTTGAACTCATTCAGCTTATAGTTAGCTTCATTCTTCAGATATACCTTCATAAAGTTGATGTTATCTTTGTTTGTAGGCATTTTAAATCTTGACCTTTGTCTTTCACTGATCCTCTGCATCAAGTCATTCCAAGTGGCTACTTTATGTTTCTTTAAGATAAAAGCCTTGAGCAGATCTGACCTTACATCTGAATCCAACTCTGAATGTTGAAGAACCATAAAGCCATGAGCTCGAATAATCATGTCAGTATTCAACAAGTATTCAACTTGCTCACTGAACTCTTCTGAAGTAGTCTCAGCTATATCCCTCTCATCTACAGATAATTTCCTTGCAAGCTCCTCATCTTGAGCAACCTGAGCTAATCTAGCTTCTTCAGCAGCAATTTCCTGTTCATGCACCTTTTCAGCTATCTCTTCATCATTTTCAGTTGCTTCAGGAGGAATGATGTTACTATCAGCAGCAACAGATGAACTACCAACAGTAGTAACAGGAACCTTAGACTCAGAAGAAACACTAACAACTTCAGTAGGAACACCAGAGGCATCAGCAGCAATGGTCCTTGTTCCAGAAAAGGCCTGAGGTTGAGTAGTGATAGTATGCTCAGAGGAGGTAGGTACTTCAGTATGTGCACTATCAAGAGAGACAGATGCCAGCACATTAAGTCCATCAAATGACATATCATCATGATCTTCCTCAGACTCAGAAATTACAACCCTTCTTTTCTTCTGAGGATGTTGTGCTTCCAAAGAACTGATCCTATCATCAAGCTTTTGAATAATTTCACCAAAAGTATCTTTAGTGTCCTTGAGCTCCTTTTCCAAATTTTCAACTTTCTCACTAAAAACCCTTTTTGTCTCTTGAAGTTCTGACTCCAATGCCTCAATTCTCTTCACAGATTTGTCAAGCAACTGGGTGAGATCAGTAGCATCCTCAGCTCCACTAGTAGGAATATCTGAGGTGTTAGGAGCTTCATTGGATCTAGGAGGAGATATATGAAATTCTTCCCTTATATGGGTGTCTTCACTGAATATCTGCCTAGTAGGACTAGGAGATGAAAGCCTTGAGGAAGAAGGTAAGTCCACAGAAGGAGTTGGCTGAACAACAGGTGTATCATCTGAAATGGGCTGATCAATGGGCTCAACAGGCTCATTAGTTTCAGGTGTGGGTGACACTGGTCTAGGTGATGGAGGTAATGGTTCATCAGCAGCAACTGAAGTCCCTTCATCAGCTGCATTGGGTGATGGTGGGATACTGACATTATCAGCAGGATCTGGGTTGTCAGCAGGATCAGGGTTGTGTAACATAGGAGGCAACAAAGGCAAATGTTGGCCAGTAAAGTTCATCTTCATCAGGGCAAACATTTTGGCAGTCAACCGATTTACAATCTTAGGGGATGTATTAATGGTCTGTACACCTAAGATGATTTGAAGAAATCTAGGGTACATCAAAAAGCTGTTTTTACCATTACTGATATTCTCAATCATTCCCTCAAAAATATATTTTGCCCAATTAAAGATCCTACCCTGAGATAAACAAACTAGACCAGATGCAATAGGACTTGGACATTGATCCCAACCACCTGTCTTAACACTAAGACACTGGAGTAAAGTATGAATCAGAAATCTCCATTGAGGAGACAACTTACTTTTCAAGAAAGTACAACTACCAGTAACAGGATAACCTATAGCAGCCATACCATCAGTAATATCTTGCCTTGAAAGATCATATTCCCCTTGTTCCTCAGGAAATTGAAGCTGTACCCGAATCAACTCCTCAGTAATAATCACTTCTTGGTTATCAATGGTAGCAACAATATCATCTTCCCTTCCCACGATGTGTCTTACTCTAGCTGTTCCCCAAAACTGTTTGACCAATGAATCATACACCGTCACTGGGCAATACGTGAGGGCATAACGAATAGATGACCCACGAAGAAATGCTAGAACCTCATCATAACCAACACTTCTTGAAGAAGACTCCAAATAAGCAACCTTGTTATGATCATCCTTGTAACGAAGAGTTGTCATTGCATTGAAGGAATGACTTAGGGTTTGAAATGGGAAAATTAGGGTTCGATAGGTTTTTGAGAATTTGAGATGAGAGAAGTGCAATTATATGTTGTGTTGCCAAAAATATCACTTTAAATTGCTGCAATTCTTTGCACGTAACATTGACCAATTAACTTAAGAAGGTTTGACCAATCGGCAGTAACACTTGGTCAATCGGCAGCAATAAGAGGTTTGACCAATCGGCAGGAATGAGGTGGTTTGACCAAAGTCAACCTTCCGAACTTAGTCATTAAGAATAACTTACCCGAATTAACTCTCAATACCAACCACCAATAAATTTGCACTAATCTCCATATCATTATATAACCCTCAAATCACAAAACCAAACCAAAAATCTTCAAAATCAAGCAAAAACATGAGTTCATCCAAACATCCAATCATCGAAATCTCATCAGATTCTTCCTCCTCCAGTGACTCAGGATGGAAAAACTACTTTCCCAAAACAGAATCATCCTCTCAAAACAAAGGTAAGGCCAAGGTTGAGGAGGATTCATCAGATCCTCTTCCATCTACCCCTTCTTCATTTGAGTACTTTAGCTCTGACGATGAAAATTCATCAGAGTTGAAGTCCTTGGTTTATTGTCAGGGTGAATGGGAGACATTCCCTCCCAATTTTCCTTTAACAGATGAGCACAGAGAGCAGATGAAGAGGACAGTTGCTCTGCTTACTGAAGAGATGGAGAGAACAACTGCAGCCTTCTATAAAGTACCGGTTCCAAAAGGCAAGGCTAAACATCAAGAAGGCTCTAGCCGAGAAAAACCAAACCCTCGAAGTCGAGACAATCGACAACGTGAAGGCCAAGATCCAAGACAAAGGAAGAATCCCATCAGACCAACTCCCAAGCCAACCCAGCCAGCTCCACAATCAAGCAACCCTATTCCACAACCAAGTCATCCAACTGCAAGGACACGTTCCAGAACACATCAGAGGTAAACTACTTCAAGCTCTTCAAATCCACCCCCTGAACCAAGACAACCACTTCCAGTGATATTGGCACTTCCAGTACCCCATGTTTATGAAGAGATCAGTCGCCAGAGAGGAAGGAGGTTCATGCCTGATAATCTGGGTAAGGGTAAAGAGAAGATGGAATAGGTGGTAGGGTTTAGGTAGATTGATGTTAGAAGGTTGGAATGATGAATAATGTTGATAAGTAGCTTTTGAAACCCGTAATCTTTTGAAACCAGCAACTGAATGTACTTAACTTCCTTATGATGAATGAAAATTACTGTTTTAAGCTTTAAGACCAAGCATTAAGAAGCTGCAAAACAAAGTTAACTAACCAAAGAAACTGAAAATTCTGCAAAATAAAATTAGAGAAACATAAACAAAATCATAAATGAATGAAAAACAAGACAAAATTACAAGCATTAGCCTCCGCTTAGGCTAATACCACCCTTCAAACCAGCAAACACAATTACAACAACATAATAAGCCAAACAGAACAATTACCAAGGATACCATGGAGAATAAGTCATTCCCCCTCCAAAGATGTGATTATTATAGGCAGGTCTGAAATCCCTTTGAATATATGAAGAGGAACCAGCAGAAATGGTTCCCTGAATATCAGCAAAAACAAAGGTACCAGCAGGAACAGGTCTATCAGCAGAAAAGGGAGCCCTATAAAAGTTCATTCCTGATGCTTGTGGAACATATGGTGGTATTTGTTTAACATTTTTCCACAATTGTCTGGTCTGTTGATGCCCACCATTTATTCTTTTCTCATGATAATCACAGTCTTTAATGAGGTGATATTGACTACCACACACAAAACATGTCTTCTTCCTAGCAGCCTTGTTTTTACTACTACTTTTCTTAATATAGACACCATTATCACTAGTGGAACTAGGGACACAGTTGTTTTTAAAAGAATTAATTGAACTGTTATCTGAAAAGGCTGATTTAGGAGCAGATTTACCATTAGTTGAACTTGAGGACTTATGATATTTGGGTGTGGTTGACTTTTCACTTGAGTCACATGAAACAAAGTCTTTAGACTCTACATCCGAGGACTTGTCACTTGTGGAACAAGAGACATTAGGTTCAGGTAACTCACTTGACTTTTTACCATAAACCATTTGTGACTCATTTGAGTCATTGTCAGAGTCTGACTGGATAGGAACAGGCTTAAAGACTCCTCTAATAGGTGGAGGAACAACATTCATTCCTCCTTCTTTCACATACTTAACAGGTATATTATAGTCTACTGGTTCAGGGTTAAAAACACTATACTCGTTAGGGTCATAAAATTGATTTGGCCCTATCATGTCACCATAACCTAAACCTCTTTTAGTTTTTGTAGACATAGAACTGTCAACTAACTTGTTTAGGTTTTTAGATGAATCTTTCCATTTATCAAACCTAGCCAAGGTATTGTCTAACTTAGTCTGCAATTCCTGTTTCTCTAACACCACTTTAGCTTTTTGAGACTCGGTATATTTAAGTTCATTAGTGGTGTTTTTCAAGTTCCTTTCTAAAACCCTCACCTTTTCTTCATAAGCTAACTGATTACTTTGGTACCAAGCTTTTTGTTTTTCTAATGTTTTAACTGCTTTGTCATAAGCTTGTACCTTAATAAAGTATTCATTATACTTGGATTTCATGTCATCATATTCATTATTAAGAGTTGAGTATAATTCTTGACATGCTGAATTACATCTTTATACCTGAGATGGGAATCCTAACAGAGCATATTCTTCCAAATTTTCTTTTGCTTCATAGGACTTATTGTGGAACAAGCTCCTAATCTTCCTTGCCCACATTTCAAAACCATCTCCTGATAGTGACATTGTGACAAGGTTCAAGAGAGAAGTTTTAACAATGTTTCCTTCTTTATCAGAGATCCTTACCAGGCTCTGATACCACTTGTAGGATCGAGTACTTCGAGCTTGATTGAGCTTGGTTAAACAAGAACCTCTGTATGGAATACAAGTGTTTATGCGGAAACTAAACAGCAAGTATAATAAAGAAGAAAACTCTAAACGACAATGATCCTCTATGGATCAAACTATGAACTAAGAATTGTGATATTGAATATTGAAAACGTTAAAGGTTAAAGGTGCCTTCATCTCATGGACGGGATGTTTCTTTTATAATGATAAGAAACCCTAACCCGTCTTACAAGAAAACGTGTGAAGAAACCCTAACCCTAACCCGTCTTACAAGAAAACGTGTGAAGAGATAAACAACAATCTCTTCTAAAAATAAATATAACAAACTTTCTAAACATGCGGATAACAAACAATAACTATCCGCAGCAATAAGTACTATCGGCAGAAACAGAATAACACTATCGGCAGGAACCAACCGCAGCAGCAATGCAACACTATCGGCAGGAACCATTCTTCACTGTCGGCAGCAATGAGAAACTCTTTATTTCTCATATCCCAACAATCCTCCCATCACTGAGAAACTCTTATTTCCCAGAGATCCTAACACATTGTGTGACTAAATATTACAAAAGGCCACACAAAAAAAAAATTCATGTGGCAATTGGATGATCAATAGTCACACAAAATACAAATTTCTTTCACTTTAAATAGCATATGGTCACACTTATTAATACTTTTGGCCACTTTATGTTTAATTGTATGTGACTAAATACCCAAAACAAACATGCTTTGTGTGACTAAATATTACAAAAGGCCACCAAAAAAAAAAAAAAAAAAATTCATGTGGCCATTGGATGATCAATAGTCACACAAAATACACATTTCTTCACTTTAAACAGCATATGGTCACACTTATTAACACTTTTTGCCACTTTATGCTTAATTGTATGTGACTAAATACCCAAAACAAACATGCTTTGTGTGACTAAATATTACAAAAGGCCACACAAACATAAAATTCAAGTGACCATTGGATGAACAATAGTCACACAAAATACACATTTCTTCACTTTAAACAACATATGGTCACACTTATTCACACTTTTGGCCACTGTTTTTTAAATTGTATGTGACTAACTCCAAAAAAAAACACACGTTGTGTGACTAAATCATCACAAACGTCACATTTATTATATATTCATGTGACTATAAAGTGTTTACGGTCACACAAAAATGATTAATCTAACAAAACTTGTGCCTAATTTGTCACACATATTCGTGTTTTGGTCACTCTTTTTCAATGAAAACGGTCACAAACTAAACAATGTGACCATATGGCACCTATGGTGGCGCGACTTTTTGTCACACACACCCAAAAAAATGTGTGTGACTATATGCATATCGTCACACATTTTTGTGTGACCAATACCAGTTTTTGTACTAGTGTTAGAATAACTAAATTATTCACGGATTAAACATGCAAATATAAGACACAATTTATTATTAATGAAAATAAACGTACCAAGTACTTAAATTCATTACAAATAATAAATGCTTAACATCCTTTATCCAAATACTAAATAGATCAATGCATGAAATTTCTTGTTGATGAATTATGCCTCAAGTCATGATAATCATACTTGTTAATTAGGCATAAATCAACCAACTTTGATCTATCGGAATTTTGAGAATACTTATTTCAAGAATTCACCTAGTGAAGTTCTTGTATGTATGCATTCAAATAATTTGATATTGCCACATAATACTTCATAAAGTGTGTGATATCCTCTACCACCAATTTATGATAATCAAACTTTTAAACATTTTTAAAGTTCAAAGTATTATTTTTCTTTAATGTATAATGCAACAATGCTCTTAGTAAAGCACAACTAGCTCACATGGCCATTAACAAGTTTAAAATCCTAACATGACTAGTATTGCGTGTCAAAATAGCATTTGTAGCAACCCGTAGAATTCTCTAGTCATTAGTGAATGTTAATCTAGTATTAACTCATCGTTACTGTTCACTTAACCATTTTACGAGCAAAAATTTGAAAATTTTGTTTATTACGTTTCTATAATTCAAACGTCGTTACGTTATACACGATACTTTGGAATGAGCTCACACATGGACCACAACGAATCCAACACACTCATTATATACCAAACGGATCACATTACTATTCCTGGCCCAAGTTTTGGCCTGTTACTATTCACAACCCAACCCATTACATCAGTTGATCTGCTAGTAATGAAAGTATGAATTTACCTTTCCATTGCAATCTAGTCCAAGCTCTCACATGACGTAAATCACAACTTCAAGTGTTCTTTTAATTATATGGCATTAACTTAATTTTAAGGGTACTAGTTTTGATGTGTATATCAAAATATGTATGAAGAAGCATGCATACAACTTTATAACATAGGTTTTAATAAAAAACTTTTTATCAACCAATTCAATAAGATTAAATTATCAAATTTTTGATTGAGGTATTGGGTTCACCAATCAAAGAATTTACCTTTAATTATCATCCATTATATCGTACTTTTGCATAAGTCCAAAGACTTAGTGTTTCGGATAATTACCATAAAGTGGCGCATGGAATTAAAGTTAATTCACCCTTAAGATGATTTTGTACTAAAAAATAGTCGTACATGGTAGCTCCAATTTGACGCACAAAAGAGCGGAGAAACTAAGGTCAGCTTTAAAAGCCAATTAAAAACTCGTTTATTTTGGTTTGACAATTTAATATCAATCCTCCTTATACCCTTCTTATAGTTTGTCACAATTGGGTGAGCTGTTCTTACTATTGGTACAAAACTCATCACTCAATTAAACTATTAAAAATTTAACTCTTCTAGAACAATTCATTGTTTCACCATTATTTAGTCCATATTATTTTTCTATTCAAAAATGGATTTTGCTAACTAATTAATCCGTGCCCACTGGGCAGAGGTTAGCAAAACCCTTCAAAAATTACCTTTTTGTTTATAAACACGTCTAACAAAAAATAAACAAAAACAGGTAATAAATATAAAAAATAACACAACTAAATAAACATACATAACATAACAATTAATATGTGTCAAAACATGTAGCCACATGCATACTTTATTCGATAAAGCCTATTAATAATCAATATCTAGGTTTATAACGTATATATTTAACTAAGGCCCTCACTTACAAAAAGGAGTGAACCACATGTATTGACGAATCAATTGCGTAAGCCATAATTAAATATATACCACATAAAACGTAATTGATTCATTAATTATATTGAGGTCTTCCCCAATTCAAGAATTATCAATAAATAAACATGTGTAAAACTTAACAACTAATTCATATAGCCAATTTAAGCAATTTAAATTTTATCGACAATAAATCCATGCCAAACATGCATGTTTTCATGGATTCTACATAACAATTAATATATATATTGCTGGCGCTACAGTGAGAAAGTTTTATACTTAAACTCATTCTTATTCGTTGGATCCACCCAAATTAAATCTTGACCACTCAAATTCAAAAATTATCTATACTAACAATATTGAGTAAAAGGTGGTAAATTCAAAACAATTGATGTTATCATTTCCCCATCTCTGCGTATTATGCTAATAGTCAAACCAAAACTTATCTTATCTTTTTAAATTCAAATTTGTAAACCAACAGTGATACAGATTTCACCTTTCGTCACACCCAAAATGCGTGACTATATGCATATAGTCACACACGTTTTTTTGGGTGTGTGTGACAAAAAGTCGCGCCACCTTAGGTATCATATGGTCACATTGCTTAGTTTGTGGCCGTTTTCAATGAAAAAGAGTGACTAAAACCCGAATATGTGTGACTAATTAGGCACAAGTTTTGTTGGATTCATCAGTATGTGTGACTATTTCTCATCCTATGGCCACATGAAAATATAATAAATGTGACATTTGTGATGATTTAGTCACACAACGTGTGTTGTTTTTTTCGAGTTAGTCACATACAATTTAAAAAATAGTAGCCAAAAGTGTGAATAAGTGTGACCATATGTTGTTTAAAGTGAAGAAATGTGTATTTTGTGTGACTATTGATCATCCAATGGTCACATGAATTTTTAGTTTGTGTGGCCTTTTGTAATATTTAGTCACACAAAGCATGTTTGTTTTGGGTATTTAGTCACATACAATTAAGCATAAAGTGGCCAAAAGTGTTAATAAGTGTGACCATATGCTGTTTAAAGTGAAGAAATGTGTATTTTGCGTGACTATTGTTCATCCAATGGTCACATGAATTTTTAGTTTGTGTGGCCTTTGGTACTATTTAGTCACACAAAGCATGTTTGTTTTGGGTATTTCAAATTGAATTAAACTCGAATGTATATAACTGGACAGGATATACAATTGTAATGTCGTACTTAATTAATCAAATTCTCAATAATCTAAAGACTTTTGAACCTTCACCGCCTTATTAGCAGTTTGCCTTAAGTCGTTAGCAGATATATATTGTTTCTTCAATGGTGCCGGTGGTACACATTTAGTCACATGGTTTGTTGGTGTAACCTGTAGTAAACAAAAGACGCTTCTATCAAACATTGAATTACATATGAATAATTATATATATGTAGGTTGAAAAAACACATGTACGTACCACCTCTTCAAAAATAACTTGATCCTTTGGCCATGCAACGAAACTACCTTTGACTTTCTTAACTGTTTTTAACCCATTATGTGCTACGTCCGGTATGCATGCTGCATCAGCTAACGATTCATCAATTGACACTTTGTAGCAATCACTTGGGAGTGGTCGGTTATGCAGCAATTGCTTTCCAAGAGACTGGTATACGGTACCCAAAGCAACAATATTTGTTTGCTTTATAATCCACAGTTTGCACTTAAGTGTCTACAAAAAAAGAATTTTTGCATGTATATATCAGAAATTATTTAAACAAAAGAATAACAAGAAACATGTTGAAATACATACTGTTGGCAGTGCTTGTGTTGGAGACACATCTTGTTGCGATTGGGAATCCGGAGACCCGTTTTTTCGCTTCTTTTGCTTTGTCTTAGGTCCGACAGTTTTAGCAAGTTCCTATATGTATATATATATATATAAAACACGTTACATTATTTAAACAAAAGAGTAACAAGAAACATGTTGAAATACATACTGTTAGCAGTGGTTGTGTTGGAGACAACACATTTTGTAGCGATTGGGAATCTGGAGACCCGTTTCGTCGTGACTTAAGGTTATGCTTAGGCCTGACAGTTTTAGCAGGTTCCTATACGTATATATAAAACACGGTACATTAGTCGATCATGTATGTAAAATTCAAAAATCAAAGGGGGATGTTTTATTACTATACTTAATTACCATTGTTTCCGTTACCTTTTTAGAAGTTTCAAGGCCATTGGACTTCTCCTCAATTCCCGCATCTTTAGCACTTACAACATCACTTGTCTGAGTGCCGTCCACCTCATTAGCGCTGCTCTCTATATTGTCAATGGCGGCCATTGGAGTCACCTGCAATATAAATTAAGAAATACAGTCACTCATCAGTTTATGTTCAATGCCTGGTATCATTAGCATCAGTGGTGTTAGCATTAGAAAATGAAATTGTTAACAACATAAAAAATGGCTTACAACTGAGGCTATTGGCGATGGTTCAGATGGCAAACTTATATTCATCCTTTGATCATTCAACTGTTTCATAATTTGAGCAAGCACTTTATTTGTGTGTTCCACCTCACCGGATAATTTCTTGACCTGCACATCTTTTTCGGTCATCTCGGCGGACAATTTCTTGACCAATTTATCTTTTTCTTCATGCTCGTGTCTCTCATTATCCAGTTGAGTTTGAAGTAACGCAAGTTTTTCATCGGCTTCTTGTTTTCTTCGAGGAAGGCCAAAATACTCTTTGTATGTTACTCCACCTCCTACTCCTCAGGCATAACCGCCCTTTTCCTTACCAAATACAACTGTCATGGCATCAGTGCCATCATCAAAACTCGAGGTTCCTTCCTTGATATTGTCATCAGCTTCTTTCTGCATAAAAAATATAGGAAATGTTGGGATTAAAAGTCTTCTTGATGCTGTTAGAGTAACTGTTGCTCATATTTGTGTCAATGCTGCTCAGCTGGAGTTAGTTTTGCTCATGAACTTCAATGAAAAATATGCTAGTACACAGTTAATGCTGGTATACAAGCTACTACTGCTAGTACACAGTTAATGCTGCTGCTATATAAGCATAATAATAGAATTAGCAGTCAAACTTACAAGTTCATCTCCCTTTGATTTAATATCATCATTTGGGTATTCGCCGTCTTTGTTTACCCTTCCTTTCACCCACATTACATCACGGGGGGGTTCTTCATCCGCTTCAATCTCTTTATTTTAGATCTAATAAACATCAAATGCATACACATGTAAAGTTAAACCAAGATAAACGAAAATATGAGGGTATTAATGCAAATGTGCAAATTGGGCAATGTAAACAGATTCATTTCTCATGGGCAATTTGTAAAACAAACATTATGTAATTTTACCATTTTCTCTTTGACATAAACATATCCACCTCGTCCCATTTTATGCTGATAAATATTTTGGGAACGCGCCATTTTAGCTTTCTCAGATTTCTCCTAAAAACACAAAATCATAAGGCGTTTAGATGCGGTAATGCTGCAAACTGAAAATTATAAAATGACATATACACTTAAATAAAGATGACTAATTAAAACCTTGTATGCTTCGGTGGTCGTGTATTTAACATACTCGACCCAGTCTTGTGATTTCATTATTGTACTATACAAGTTCGGGACTTCAGTCAGTTTGGAAGGTGTATTTAGGTTGGGCAAAATATAGTTGAATTTGAGCTTCCTTCTGTAATTCCTTAGCATTTTACTAAGACGAATCATTATCAATTTTCTGTATTTCAAGTCAACATCAAAAAATTTCTGCAAATATTAACACAATGTTGTTAATTAGTTGCATATAATGTAACTGCATACATAAACTTATGTAGTACTGGGTTACAAATTAGTATATATGTACCGTGATTTCATCCCATAGTTTATCTCTTGATTGTTTATTCACCTTCTTCCAGTGTAGAATCTTCACACCTATCTGCTCACGAGCCACATCTCCTAAAAAACTCACAAACACTGCTCTGTTTGCCCCTGATACCCTACCGAATGCATCGAAGGTTACCTTGAGCTTTATTGCACCAGGTTTGTCATGCTTCGCGCGAAACTTTACTAGCCTGGTTGAGCCCCTCTTAGCTAGTATCTCTGCTTGGTTGGTTCCAGTCGCATCTATATCTTCATCATCAGAATAGTGTTCGGATTCATATTGTAAGACGTTATCATCAACTACAACATCATGATCAAGAGGAAGCAAACTTTGATTATCAGCAATGGGTTCAATATCCATGACTCTTGAGCAACAAAGGGTAAAAGAAAATGATTATGGCTTAGCTTGGAGAGTAATGGTGATAGAAGATTTGATTTTTGTTTTTTCTTTGCAGTCTTTTTTTTAAGGAGAGAAAAGAGGCTATACACCAAGAATATGAATCGTTGTGATTCAAAAAATTTCGATCCAAAAATTTGCCTCCAAGTTGTAATTTGAAATTTACATTTGAATTATTTGAAAATTTTGCCTTTGAACCTGTTAATTAAAGCATAATCTTGAATAAATCAAAATTTTGGCTCCAAATGTTTTATATCATTATCTTAATAATCGCAAATGTACCATACTGTGCAACCATCACATCAACAGTACAAACTACTACCCTTTTAACAAACCAAAATACTTACATAATTACCAGTTATTGTACCCTTACTAATTACATTTACAAAACACAAATTGCTACAATTTTTTTTTGAACATTGAAGACTTTTTATTAAGTAAGTAATACTCTATTGAAAACAAAAACCAGCAAGTTGCTGGGGAATACAGAAAGGAGAATATTTAAAACATAATACAGTACATACATAAGGGAAAATCAGTATCCAAATTAAATGTCAGAATTGAACCAAATACCATTTACAAAACACAAAAGCTGTTAATGTATATCCTAAACCCCTAAACCATCTTAGTTTTGCCTTTCCCATGGCTGCTAGAAGATGCTCCAAAACCTATAGGATTCTTCTTACACGGCATTCCCAAGACAATATCCTGAGTAAATTTCTTTTTGTGTGCCTTTTCAACTGGTATTTGAACTTGCACAGGGAGAGCCAGGATAGAAGCTTGAGATGGGAGTTCCTCTGGAGGTTCAATGGCTTGGATATGTTCTACTTCCCAAGTATCAGTACTTGCATCAGAATGTTGCTCTGGATAATACCAAGCAAGGAGGCCAGGATGGATGTTGAGAGCACCGTCATTTGATTCTGAACTGCTTGAATCAGAAGAAATTTGTATGACATCTACAAATAACAACTGTTAGATCAGTTTTATTGATTCAAATGTTAAACTATATCACAATAAAAGAAAAACCTTTTGATGGTTTACCATTGCAGAAGAATCCATTGTACTGTGTTCTAAAATTTTGGTCCTCTTTTGTGGTATCCCAAACAATGAAGCAATGTTGCACAAACTAGGCTGCATTTCAAGTATCATTGGTGGCCAACTAGGCTGCAATTGAAGTCTCAATTGGACCTCTCAGGGTACTCACAAACAGTTCAAAATACTGTATTTGTAGTCTCAATGGACATGTCAGTGTACTCTAATAGGCTGCATTTGGACCTCTCATTGGTGGCCAAGCACAAACAAGTCTGCTAGGTACTCTCATTACTGGCCAATCACAAACTAGGCACATTCCAATGCTCTCATTGATTTAGACCTCTCAGTGTACAATAGAATCGATCGGTAACAACCACTAACATCACCATTTATAGATCAAAAGCCTGATATTAATTATTGTACAATCAATCATCAACTGATATGTGAAAACATTTAAAAACATACCTTTGTTGTTATTTGGATTCATCGTTTGCGTGCTTGTGTTTGCCAGAAGAATGTGTGTGTTGATTAGGGTTTATTGATTATTGTGTGTGTTTACAAATGATAGGGTAAAGGGATTAATTGCCGGTTGAATATTGAATTTGTGGTTTGGTTTAACTATAGCTGACTTGGCAAGATTTGTAAAAAAAAAAAAAAAAAGGGCTAATGGTGATGACGTGGCGGTGAAATCCGGCTATAGCCGGTAAATAGGGATGGCAACGGTTCAGGTTCGGGGCGGGTTTTAGTGTACCCGTAACCGAACCCATTTATAATATACCCGTACCCGCCCCATATCCCACCGGATACCGGATTAATATTATCCATCGGTTTTTTTTGGGTTTCCCCGTGGGTATCAGTTATCCGTAGTTGAATATTATATGGACAAAATTGGCGGTATTAAGATTAAGTCACGCTAAAATCCACCGACAAAACAAAAGAAAATACTCTAACCACTCCCAACAATAACTCAGCTTTAAACTTTAACACACTGTCATGTCTGCTTTGACACACTCACCCTTAACTCAGCTTTAACACACCTAACTGGTGTGGTAAAAATCGTGGCTCGCCGTGGTAAAATAGATATTATTTGTAATTAGAAATGTAAAGTTTATTTTAAAACTTGTAATGTTGAAGATCTTGCAAATTGAAACTACATTAAACATCAAGTAGAATACATTAAACATCAAATTGAACCTACATTAAACAGCCACTTGAAAAAACAACAAACGATTAACGTAAACAACGAACGATTAACATAAACAACATACGATTAACATAAACAACCACAGACTAATGAAATGTATCATCTGAGTCTGGGTAACCATCTTCAGAGGATTCGGAAGGTGTGAAAAACCCAAACTCCCACCTTTGCCTACGTTCTTCATCCTCCCTAGCTTGCCGCTCCAAACGAGCAGCTTCCTCTTCTATTTCAAGTGCTTCCATTTCCAGTAAGACTTGCATATCTTGGTCCATTTGGCGAAGTTGTTCCTCAGTTAACCCAAACGGATTTGGGTCTTGGTTGGCAACCGGTGGATTGTGCACCGGTTCATTTTCCGGTTGATTATTCACCGGAAAATTTTCCGGTTGGAAAACCGGAAAGATATGCTCGGGTGGAGTATGGAATTTTTCATTTTGGCGAGGTGGGCTTGGAAATTGTTGCCCGAAATCTTTTCTGGAAGACATGTTGAATTTGAGATGTTTGGATCTTGAATTTGAAAAGTTTGGATGTTGAATGTGTTTGTGTGTGACATTTGTTTCAGAGGCCATGCTATTTATAGTGGACAAGAATTAGCAAATTTGAAAGTTTGAAATTTGAAATATATCCCGCCCTCCAATTTGAATTTGAATTTTGAAATATATCCCGCCCTCCAGTTTGAATTTGAATTTCAAATTTTATGTTTTGAATATCCCGCTCGTTAATTAAATTCGAATTTTGAATTTAAAAGTTCAAACGGTTATAAATACCATACCGTTCTTGGGTGTTCAACAAATCTGAAATGAATAATCGTTTGTCTAAAGAGGAAGAGAAGTTGCTAGCTGAAATTTGGGTGGCAGTTTCCCAAAGTCAAAGTTTGGGAGGAGAAGTCGGATCTCATCGACAACTACAACTCTATATAAAATTTCGTATCGTATTAGTATTTGTTGTATCGTTATTTTTAATTCCCGTATCGTTTTTTTTTCGTATCGTAACTTTATAAATTAGTGTGTTAATCAATTTGAGTTCTTTTTCTTGTTCATTGCGTAATCGGGTGAGGATAGCCTTTTGCACCTCTGCTGGTTAATTCGTTAGCCGTTGGAGCCTATTTTAACAATCCACCAGAAAATGAACCGGTGCACAATCCACCGGTTGTCGACCAAGACCCAAATCCGTTTGGTTTGACAAAGGAACAACTCAGACAAATGGACCAAGATATGCAAGTCTTCCTGGAAATGGAACAACTTGAAAGATATGCAAGTCTTCATTCGTAGTTTCTTTTTAATTTCCTTATCGTATTTTCATTTGTAGTTTGGTTTTAATTTCCGTATCGTAGTTTAATGTAATTTCTATTTGACGTTTAATGTATTATTTCTATTTGATGTTTAATGTATTTCTATTTGATACTTTAGAAAACGTTACAATTTTTTATAAAACATTACATACCATATCAAAGAGGCAAATAAAACATTACAATTTTTTACAAACCCTAAAAACCCTAAACCCTAAACCCTTAAAGATAAACCAATCCGTAACTCAAACAATAACCAAATGAATAGTCCAATAAATCCAAATATGTTAGTCTACGGGTAGCATGTCTCGAATAGTCTACGGGTATAATGTCATTTAAAGAGTATTAACATGTTTTTTTTTTTTTTTTTTTTTTACAAAATACATTCCATACTTTTTTAGTTTGCGGTTCAAACAATAACCAAACGAATAGTCCAATAAATCCAAAATATATTAGTTCTTAAGATCCTATGGTAAAGATCGGGATCCTATAAGATCTTAAACACACTGCCACGTCAGCTTTAACCTTTTCACCTTTAACTTAAAAAAAATACCCGCAATCATAACTCACCCTTAATTCACCTTTAACTCAACTATTTTCAAACCCTATAAACTTATTTAATATCATTAATAATTTAATATAGAAAATATCATTAATATATAAAATATCAATTACCCTAATAAAAAAGTCAATTAGTCAATCCAACACCAAAAACACTTCCAAATCAACTAAACTAGTCGATCCAAACCAAACACAAACCAAATCCTATTATCCATCTGTTTAATTTTGGCGCATTTCGATGGTCCCTCTTCCCCCTAAAGTATTGGGAACCGTTCGTATACCGTCTGCAGCCTATTTATACCTATGGACATGGAAAACCGTTCATAATCAACTCCTTTGATATTTTCATTAGAAAATAAATTTCAAATTTCAATGGCTGAATCCTCTTCAACTCCTTCTTCAAACAAAAAAAAATGCCCAAGGGATGATTCTCCTCCTCCAATGCCTGAAGAATATAAAAAATTAGGCATATCCCAACATATTTGGGAGAAATGTAGGGAAGGCGAGTATGGTACTCAAAACGCATTGATAGAAATTTACAACAAGCGTATAAAGATGTTTGAAGAAAGGAACAAGAAAGATTTAGAGGCCAATGAGGAGCATCAGAAGAAAATTGATGAGAGGAACAAAAAAATAGAAGAAGCAAGAGAGCAAATAGTTGAAGTTTACAAAAGTATTCAAGCTAGTATATATATGTGTTAACGTATCTTTTGTTTATATATTTTGCTTATGTAAATGTAAACTTATTTTGACTTTGTTTAATATATGAATGCAGTTATTATTACAAGTTTATGATACTTGAATGCAGTTATTATTATTGTACTGCTAGGCAAACCGTTGTACTGCTAGCGAAACGTTGTACTGCTGGGTATCCTTTTAGCAGTGGTTGGGAGTGCAGGGTAGTTTGTATCACTTTTTACTTAAAGGGTAAAAATCCCCAATTGCGGCACACAAGCACATTCACGCACACATTAATCTCTCTCTTCCACTCCCTAATCGAATTTTAATCGTCATATTGCAAAACCCCAAATCAAATCATAATGTCGAACCTAACTTTTACCGAACCTCATAATAATGTTGCCTTTTTAGAAAAATCCAACGAGTCTGTAGATTTTACTAAGATCATTGATTTCCTTAATGCAAGCTATATTAAGTTTGCATTAACAGTAAAACCTACTATATATACTTCCAACATTATCCAGTTTTGGTCGTCTGCTAAGGTCAAAACTATTAATGGGGAAGCACAAATCCATGCCCTTGTAGATGGGCAGATGATTATCATTACAGAGGCGTCTATTCGAAGAGATCTTCTCCTAGATGATGCTAACGGAGTTGAGAATCTTCCAAATACTACAATCTTTGAAAAACTTTCACTGATGGGCTATGATAGAAATACAGATGCTTTAAAGTTTGAAAAAGGTAATTTTTCTCTTCAGTGGAAATTCTTAATTCATACTGTCTTAGTGTGTCTAAGTCCAAAGACAACTGCGTGGAATGAATTTAGCAGTAATTTAGCTTCTGCTATAATTTGTTTGGCTGAAAATACCCAACGATTTAATTTCTCGAAATTAATTTTTGATAGTATAGTTAAGAACTTGGAAAGTTCTTCGGCTAAATATTTTCTATATCCAAGGTTTTTGCAACTCTTTTTGGACAACCAATTTAAAAAAAAAGAAAAGTCACAAAAATGTTTATCCCACTCCCTGCCTTACCAAAAAGGTTTTTGCTAATATGAGGAGGGTTGGAAAAGTTTTTGCAGGGACAGTGACACCTTTGTTTCCAACAATGGTGGCACTAGCCCAAACCCAAATGGGTGAAGGTTCAGCAATCCCAGCTGGTACCCATCACACACCCACAGAACAACAACAAAAGACCTATAAACGTAGGACTAACACCAAGAACACTGAGCTACCTCAGGCTAGTGGTTCTATACCAACTGTTGCAGATGAGGATGTCACTGGGGGGGAGAGTGACATGTTGGCAAGGGCTGCCACTACTGTGTCTAGGTTAGCAGCAGCACAGGACAGTGGTGAGGATAGTATGCAACGTTTGAATGAATTGAAGGATACCTGTGCCAAGCTGTCTGCACAAATTGGTGATCTGCGAGCAATAGCTTCTTCCCAAGATGGAGTCATCAAAGCTCAAGGTGGGGAGATAAAGGCTTTGAAGAGAAGGGTTAGGTATTTAGAAGGAGTCAAAGGATCAAGAATTCCCAAACAAAAGGTTAAATCTTCTGAAGCTTCTAAGGATGCTCCCAAACAGGGAGGGAATGAAGGCAAAGTTTCAGGGGAGGATAACCAAGGGAATCAAGTGGTGATTGATCATCGTCTGGGCAAGGTTACAAATGCTGATAGTGCTATTGAGCCAATTACAGCTGGTACTACAAAAGCTAGTACTGCTACACCAGAGGTTTTTGCAACTGCTGTTAGTGTACTTGCTGAGCTGAAGACAGCAAAACCAGTAACCAAAGGTGTTGTGATACAAGAGCCATCATCCTCTCCAAAAGCTAAACAATCAACTCCACAGGTACAAGGCAAAGGTAAAGGGATTCTTACTAAAGAGCCTGTGGAGAAACCATTATCAAAAGAAGAGCAATTAAAAGTTGATGCTGAAATTGCTATGAAATTATCACAAAAGTATGATGCAGAACATCAGACAATTTTGGAACAAAGGAGAATACAAGAAGAAAAAGATGCAGAGTTAATAGCTTCATGGGATGAGGAAAGGGCTCAGGTTGCAGCTGATTCTGAGCTTGCTAAGAAACTACATAAACAAGAGCAAGATAAGTACTCAGTAGATGAAAAAGCCAGGATGCTGAAAGAAATTTTTGATGCAAAAAAGAAGTTGTATGCAGAACAAAGATATGCAGCTAAGAAGAACAAGCCACCCACTCAAAAACAAAGAAGAGATCTCATGTGCAGTTTTTTTTTTGCAAAGGTAAATTTATATTAATATCAACAACACCCAATATGTACATCATAAACATCTACTCATGTGCAGGTATTTGAAGAATGTGGCCAGTTGGAAACTAAAGGATTTGAAATTCTTGGATGATAAAAGAATTGAAGAATTATATGCAATTGCCAAGAGAAACAATGAACTCTTCTTGAATGACAGTTCAAAGAGAGCAGGTGAACAGTTGGAAATAGAAAGCAGTAAAAAGAGAAAACAAGAACAAACTGAGCAAGCTGTTGCTAAAGAACAAATGCAAGCTCACACTGAACTTGCAGTTGACTCTGTAGGAGAAGCCATGGATGCACAACCTTTAACTGTCAAACATCCCATTGTTGATTATAAGTCTGGATCTCATGGGGAAACAGTTTATTACGATATTGAGAGGCATGATGGTTCTTCTAGAAGGTTTGTAAGCTTTCTTCACATGGTTCATGATTTTGATAGACGAGATATGATAGCTCTATGGAAATTACTCAAACAAAGATTTGGTAATAAGACACCAGAACAAGCTTATGATAGAGAAGTCTGGAATTATTTGAAGGTAATGTTTGAACCAAATCGTGAAGATGAATGTTGGAGAAGACTAACGCACAATACTGTTAAAGAATGGAAAATTTTTCAACGATGTGGAGTACATGCTTTAACTGTGAATGAGTTGGTGATCTACATGCTTGTAGAAAAGGATTACCCTTTAAAGTTTCATAAAGACATTCTACATCAGATGTTGCGTGGGAAGAAAATACTCAAGCTTCAGCTTAATTATGATGACATGGCATATGAACTGCTCAGGAAGATGGAAGAGTATCTAGGACCCAAGGACAAGAAATAGAATGTATAGTTATTACTGCTAGAATGTATAGTTTGACTTAAACATGTATAGTTATTACTGCTTATGAGATAAACATATGTAGTTATTACTGCTAGAATGTATAGTTATTACTGCTAGAATGTATAGTCTGACAAAATATGCTTACATAAATGCTTACAATGGAGCCAAAACATTGATATTTTTAAATTTTTAACTATTGCATAAGTTATCAGAAATGTGTGACCATATGTATCGAATTGTGACTACACTTAAATAATGTGTGACAAAATTTGACTATTGCCTATAGTCACATGATTGTGCTACAATTAAATGTGACCATACACATTAGGAATTGGCAGGCAAACACACACTTAACTTTAGAAACACATATTAACTTACGTGACTATTTGTATCGAATTTTGGTCACACTTAATCATGTATGCCTATGGTTTAGTGTGACCATATATGACATTTGGTCACACATCTCAAGTGTGTGACATATATTTGTCACTTTTAAATGCATATCGTGACTATGCTTCAAACTTACCTTTCAGTTGTCACACATTTCAAATTCATATGTGGCTAAATTTTCAACAAAAACTAGCAGTCACGCTTAAATAATGTGTGACAAACTTGAGCATATGATTTAGCCACATACACAATTACTTCGTGTGACCATATATGGATTTTAGTCACACTTTTCAATTGCGTGACATAAATTTGTCACATATGTATATATATAGTGTGACTAATGTTTCAACCTTATTTTTATCTGTCACACGCCCCAAATTATAAGTGACTAAAAAATCAAAAAAAAAAAAAATACCAGATACGTATAGTCACGAAATATTCAAATGTGTGGCTGTAGCCTCGAATGTAATTCTGAAATGGTCACACAAGTCAGATCAAGTGTGGCTGTTTATTTTATTCTGGTACATTTAGTCACATAAAAAGGTGACTGTGTGGCTGTTCGAAAAACAGCATGTGTTACTAAATCCCATTTTTGTACTAGTGCAATACTTTTGGCGCTTAAATTGTGGCCATGCATAAGCCTTATAAATAGACCACATACTCACCTTCATTTCATTCTATTCACAGTTTCTATCATAACAAAAAACAAGACCTTTTCCCTCAACCAAAATAGAGGTATAATTCAATTGCTCTCTTCTTCATCCATTGTAGATCAAAGTAGTAAAACTTTGACATTTGATTATTTGCATTTATACAGATGAACAAATCAAACAACGTCTCCACTATCGTAGCAACAAAAGACGAATTTGGCATTGCGAAAATGACTATCAACGAAGAAATCAAGGTAAAGTTATGTTACAACATCTCACGTCAATTTTATTTATCAGTAACTGACAATTTCTTCTACCTTTGAACAACAAGCCAGGAACGATAATGTCGATCTTTATGATCATGAGGTAACACTCCGTTCTACACTTTTCATTTTGAATGAGATATACATTTATTCGAATGAAGTCGTAATGTTGTGTTCCGTCTTTTAACATCAACATGAAGACAACGTGAAAATTGATACCCAACCATTGGTTGATGATGTGATTCGCGAATCTTGAGAAGGAAAAGGGAAGCGAACTTGGCGACACAGAAATGGAACGATGTTATTGAAATCGAAAGTTCGGACGATGAGAGCATTTTCGATGGGGATGATGATACTTTAGATGATACTTTGGATGATGTTTTGTCAATGTCCAACATCAAGAGAAGAAAATAAACCAAGTTCCCGTGTCAATGTCGAGTTTTGTAGTGTCACATCTGTACAACGTTCATCTCTTCCTGGTGGAAATGTTTCATAGATATTTGTTTGAATTTATCCCATTCAACATGCTGTGTTCCGAATGATACATATCTCACATGTATAGTTTTTACTTACATGTTCTTCTCAATTAGACACATTATGAATTTTTGAATGCTCACTGCGTAAATTACGAAAGTACATAGTTACGTTCGCAAGTAGCGATGCAAAGTTTAGGACCAACATACTTATGTCAAAATCTTAAAATAAGCAGCTTGCCAATCCTTGAGGCTTTATAGTTTATGTCCATTAACTATTTTGATATATGTATAAACTAATAAATGAAACACATTTTATTAAAAACAATAAGGATATTTAGTATTTTCAACATATTTAACAATTTATTAATCATTTATTAAACATTTATTTAATACTAAATGTGTCTCATTTATACTTTCAACATTTGCTTATTGTTTAACAAAAAGGATGTATTGTTTTAACTTTTAACCATTCAATCCTTTATAAACGGGTCGTTTTAAGGTTCTTTATGGGCCGTTTGGAAACAGAGGATATTAGTTGTGAATGTGTCTTCTTCTTCTGTTGCTTTGGTTGAACAAGATACGAAGGATGCTTCTATGAAGAAAGATGATATGAAAGAAATATCTCAAATATGAAGATTTGACAAATCGTGCATAGTCTTTCAAATTCATCATATTTTCAGTAGAACCTCTATAAATTAATAATGTTGGGACCGAGATATTTTATTAATTTAGCGAGATATTATTATATCGATAAATTAATAAATTATTAATTTAAAGAGGTTCATGTATGACCTTCAAAATTTCCATATCCAATGTACATTCACACATTAAATGAAGTTGTCAAGTTCATTATTTTGAATTAAAGATAGTTCAATGTATATGATTCTAAATTGATCACTATAAAATGTCCAATGATAAGTTTTATAATCACATCAACTATGGCTTCTAAACTAAACGGTGTTAAAAAATCAACCATGTGATGCTGGGATAATTAGAGCCTATAAAATGTACTACCGTAAAAGGTTTTATCGTAAGATTTTGGATGGTTATGAGTTGGACATTTCTTCTCCAGAAAAGATTAATGTTTTAGATGCTATCCGATGAAGCGAAAAGTGTACCGCTTTTAAGGGGTCATTTAAGCCCTAAATCGTATTTATTTGATCAAATATTGCCCTAAATCGTTCCTTTTGTCATTTTAGGTACTTTTGAGGAGAAATCTGGAAAAGGAGGCATTTTGGACGTTTTTGGAGCATAAAAGTGAAGAAAACGACAAAGTCTCAAAAAATGGGCTGGAAGTTACCTTTGACGGTGCCAGGATTATCCCTGGACGGCGTCATGGCTTGGCAAAAGTGGTGGATGTGAAATTTACTCATGATAAGCCAGTGAAAATTGCATGGGAATTCTGACGGCGTCACCCTTTAATTTGATCAAGGTCGTCACGTTATAATTTAAAGAGGGACGGCGTCACGTTCATAGTCTGAGGGCGTCAAGCCTTGATAGGCCAGAACGGATTTTGGAGAGCTAAAGAGGGACGGCGTCAAGAAGGTCATCCGGGAACCCTAAAAGCGGCGAGGTGACGGCGTCACACTCCATAACATGACGCCGTCAGATCTAAAAATCTATATATAGTTTTGCAATTCTTTGTCATTAGTGTGGAACTTATTGGGGAACTTTGTGTGTGAAAACCCTAGGACAAATTTGGCAGCTCTTTCAAGGCTTTTTGCCTTGAGATCTTCCATGTTACATTGAAGATAAGTTATCAATTAATCATTCAATATGTCTATGTGTTGTTTGATTTTATCTTGTTCTTGTCTTTTGTTTAACATGCTAGGCTAGATTTATCTTGTGTTTGCTTAGATCTAATGAAACCTAGCTATTGATTGTTGGTTATTAGTGTGTTGTTAGTTGTATTGGATGATTGTTCATCTATGTTAGGCTTAAAAAAACTGGCTAACTTCCTATTCGGTAACTTGCTTGAACGTCTTAAGAAACATGAACCAATGCGTACTAAAGGTTTTTATGGTTGTATTTAATGCACAAGCGAATTCTAGTGATCCCATGTTAGGAGCTTCCTAGCCGGCTCGACATAGGAGTGAAGTAGGAGCTTGTAGAGTTGGGGAAGTACGTACGCCACCCCACAAATGGTATTAAGGAATACACCCGTCATCCACGCGACTAATACACACTAATCAACCGGTAAAAGATAGTTAGGGAGTAAGGAAATCTAAGTAAACACATTTCCCTCCACATAATTTTTCACCAACATTTTAATTTTTGTTATTTTATTTTATTTGCATTCGTAGTAATTTGGGTTAGTTGACTAGCAACTAATTCCGCCCACTCTTTCAAACCCGAGATTTTACTTGCTTTCATAAAAAATATAAAAACATAAAAAGAATCTTCTCTCACCCTTAGACCTATTAGAGTAATTTTTCATACCTAACGAACACTATTCCCTGTGGAGAACGATCAATCCCCCGTACTTACCACTACACTATACTACATCGGTCAGGTACACTGCCTGGTGGGGTTGTAAGCCTCTTGAGATCCCTCGAGAGGTAAAACCTGTTGTAAGGTTGCAAAACCACGCATCACTATCAATTTGGCCGTCTCAAATGTGAAACAAGAGTGCATCGCAAATTGATTTCGGCACTATAAAATTCGTTCGGCGAATACAAATGGTTCAAGTGATTTAAATGGTGTAAATTATGGAGAAGACATTCATGAGCTTGAGAACTTGATTACGGGTATGCATTATCGGCATAAAATGGATGTGAATGAGTTGTTGGATTATCCTGGTGAAAATAATGAATGTTACAACGTTCAAAACATTGAAGAAATTGTGGCGGATACCGTTCAAAATCCAGTTGATGATGAAGTTGAGGATGATTCGGTAGCTTTGGAACCGGTCACTCGAAAAGAAGCATTGCAAGCGGCAACAACTCTTCATAACTTTTTGTTGCAATACGAGAACACAATGCCTACTCTATTAAGTGCAATGGGGAAATTTAAAGATGAACTCAATATAGATTTGAAGTTTACAAAAAAACAAGTGACTATAGATTCTTCTTTTACTAGACAATCTTAGAATTTTGTAATATTTTGGGGAATTATTAATTTATAGTTTCGTTGGGACCAATATATTTATATTGAGATTTCAAAAAAATTATTATCTTATTATTTTAATTATTGGGGTCTAATTTTGTACTGGTCCCAAGTTGGGACCGAACAAATTATTAGTTTTATCGAGGTTATTAATTTATCGAGTATTAATTTATAGAGGTTCTACTGTATCATATTTTTTTTTATGAATTGTTTGCATTTCAATCTAATCACTCCACTTGATTGGTGTCGTCTTTTCAAACTTTTTTTTTAAGTACTTTGGTATGTTTGAGATTTAATATCATATCATTAAATAAGATTGTTTTTTTCTTTTTCTTTTTAAGACGACAATTAATTATCTCACAATGTGCAACCACAAACTGTCTCACGTGTCTTAAGCAGGACTTGAACCCACAACCATTTTGGTTGGGGAGCTTCTCGCACAATAAATGATGTTTTTTATATATCATTGGACACAAGCCCTTTGGTCAATTTTAGATACTTTCATTCCAGTTGTGTTGATAAGTGTGTATTTTAAGTATGTTTTTATAGATTATACACACAACAAGTTTATAATTTTTATTATTTGTAAATTATTGAATCGTTATACCCGGTCAACGCATGGTATTGTGTGTCCTTCTTCAAATGCTACGATAAGAGAAATTGATGAAATGTTAGGTCAATGTAAACAACATGAACATTGAGGTTAATGAGGTTGCAGTTCCTCAACGTATGGAGATTATGCAGGATGAGGGAGATGAGGAAATGGTTAATCATTCGTAGTCCTTCACTTGAATCGTTTAGACAATTTGCAGCCATTTAATCCGTTCACACATTTACTTTGATCATTTAGTACAATATGAAAATAATGAGTTTAGACCATCATACGTCATTGTTTATTTTATTATTCTGGTACAGCTCTTGCAGTTATCAATTGTTATATGTCGAACATATGTTCCTTTTATATGATTTACACTATATGCTTATCATGGCTTTAAAACAAGACAATGAAAATCTACTTTACCCCATTAATTAATAAGTAAATGACAATACTGATACTACCTTACATTGTGTGAAGTCTGTAACTTATAATCTTTTAAAATTATCAAATTAAGATTGCTAATAAGTAAATGACAATACTGATACTACCTTACATTAATTAATAAGTAAATGACAATACTGATACTACCTTACATTGTGGTATAAATGTGTTTTTTTTTTTCCTTTTTTTTTTTAGCTCATTCGTAACTAAACTTATTTGAGTGGTAGAACCTGTAGGATATTAAACTTATTGGAACCTGTATGATATTAATGTATTTACTTTCACATGTATCAAAATTTGCAAAGACTTTCTTTGGGTAACGAGTGACCACTCGATCCACTCAATATACTACTAACATGATACCATATTAGTGAAAGCCTTATTATATGTACTAATAACATGATAAGTGATGATATATTTTAATCCTCATCTATTAATATTCCATACAAATATGTTTATATTTAGCCAAACATAACAAGTTGACCCAACCAAGCATGCCAATATTGTCTATTGTGCGTCATCTCTTTTCTTTTCAAGAACTATATTCTATGCCACTTTAGAATGCATATATTTAAATTGTTTATTTGATGGATAGAATCAGTTAAATATATATATATATATATATATTTTTTTTCAACTTTTCGATGTTCTAACTCATAATAAACTTATTGCAAACATCACAAAAAAATCTTCTACCCGTGCAACGCGCAGGTATTGTTCTTGTTATCTGTTGCCACAAGATCGCATACTTAAACACATAAATATGTTAATCCTAGGGTTTCTAATCAAATTAAAAAACAAAAATCAAACCCTAAAAATTAATTAGAGCATTCGACCCTAAAAAAAATTAGGGATCGAAATTTTATAAACCCTAAAATCGACTAACAATAGTACTCCCCCCGTCCCTAAATAAGTGTCCACCTTTCCATTTTTGGTTGTCCCTAAATAAATGTCACCTACCTAAAATAGAAAAATATATACTCCTACTTTCCACTTATACCCTTGTACAGTATGGAGTATTAAATGAAATGAAAAGAATAAAAAGTTGATAGTGATGGGTCAGTGTTCTAAATTGATGGGTCAGTCTTCAAAAGAATAAAAATGAAAAGAATACTTATGCCCTTTTCTTTACTAAACTGATGGGTCAGTGTTCGATTCAAAAGAATAAAAAGTTACTCCATTCGATTAGAGTAGCTTACAAAAGAAACACCAAAAGTTAACTAAAAATCAAAACAACCTTCCATCATTTTACTGCATTCGATTACAGTAGCATACATACAAAAGAAACAAAATACATTGGGTCTTCTTTTATTCATCATAAAAGAATTTTTCTCTAGTTTCTTTGACCCAAATAAAAAGACGCTTGATCTATCAAACCTTCATCGCAATCAATTGCTAATGGCAACATTCCTTGTCTTTCTAGTCTACCCTTGCCGATATGTGGTGTTTGATAATTATTGCCACCTTGAACTTTCAAGATTTCTTTCATGCAAGTTTGTAGAGTTAAAAATACATTGTTAAGTTCGTGAGATGACATTCTTTCATAAGAAGCATGAACCGCATGAACCAATTCATCAATTGTCTCTAAAACCTCTTGCTCTTGAAGTGATTGAATCGCCCTAAAAAACCCAAGATCTAACACATTTAAATCGGGACTATTTGGGGGTTGAAAACAAAGTCTTATGTCAAACCCATCTCGAGATGCTTCTTGAAGAAACTCAACATCATCAAAATTAATATGAGGCTTTGCATTGTCTTGTTGAATAAAAATCGGACCCGTATGATCTTGTGGCCACGTCGATCTAATAGCCGGTAGTACCTTTTGTATCAACCACGACCTTGTAACCTCTTTAGTTACCGATAAGATAGGTTTTGTCTCCAATGTTCCCGCAACACGATTCTTACTTGAACGCTTTGCCGGCTCTAAGGTTGTGAGCGGGAATATACCAATCTTTCCCGAAAAGGTTTCATTACCCAACGAATCAAATCTTGGTCGTGCAACCGCGGCTAGAAACATTACTTTTGTTATAAACTTTTTCGATTTACATGTTCTTAACGGCTCATCTTCACCCGGAACAATGTAGTAACGTTTTGTTGGTCTTGACATGTAAAACCATTTTTCATCAATGTGGATGATGTTGTACATATCCTTAAATGTAGGACTAGCACTTGGCAAAGATGGCGTAACCATAGATAAACAAAACCTTAACCTCGCCATTTTATTTTCATCGGTCAAATATGGTTTGACGGCATTCGTGTGTGGTCGAAGTTCACCTTCTTTGATTCTTCTATGCACGACCGATTTTGGAACATCTATTGATTTTGCAAGAGTTCGAATATTCGTCCGACGACGTAATGGAAGTTGTGAAACTTGAGTATAATCAATTTGTAGCCGTTTTCGTCCAACTACATGATGCTTCTTTGAAGATACATCAACCATTGATCCATGAAGCACTTGAAGTCTAGCTCGATGCCAAATGCGACTTATGGTTCGGTTAGAGACGTCAAATTTTCTTGCTAAAGTGACAATTGATCCTCTCTTCAACTCACCGTTTAAGCTTTCTTCTAACAATGATTCGTAAATGGTTTGACGTTCATCGTTAGTCAAGTTTTTTTTAGTGCATGAAGTTAAGTAAAGTTCCATTTTCAAAAGGAAAAAAATGAGTAAGATTAATTTTTTTTTTAAGATTGTATTAGCAGTAACTAAATACACTAATTGAATAAAAGGTGGCGTCAAATTTGAAGTTGCTCTAAATTTTTGTGGGAAAATAAAAGGTGGCGCCAAACTTTTTTAATCCGTATTTGGTGTTGCTCTAAAGTCAAAACAAAAAGGTAGTGCAAAAAGGTAGTACACTGACAAGCCAAATTTTCTATTGTAAAATTGATATCAAGTACAAGGGCAAAGTTGTCATTTGCTTAACTAAACTACTCATATCTTACATGTTTCTTAATATTTGAGCTTTTACAATGTGGACATTTAAAAAGGGACGGAGGGAGTAAAATACAATTCAATATTCGTTTTTTTTTTTATTTTTATTAATTTTTTTATTTATTTTTTTATTTTTTTTTAATTTTTTTAATACATTTTGGTAATTAATTACACATTATAACGGCTCTGATACCACTGTTGGAATTATATAACATGCCAAATTATAAATATAAACAATAAACATTAAATACACATGCGGAAGCGTATAGGAACATATAACATGTAAATTAATTAACCAAATTAAAAATAAACGTACCTTTTGATTCTAGCCAAACAAGAATCAATTCTTCAATACAATGATCAAGAACCCTAATTAGGGTTTATAAGAGGATTAAAGAATTACCCCTTACAATTTTGATTCTAGCCAAACAAGAATCAATTCTTCAATACAATGATCAAGAACCCTAATTAGGGTTTATATGAGGATTAAAGAATTACCCCTTACAATTTTGTAATTCAATCCAAGATACAATAAATAGTGTGATTGTATCACATTCTTGTACACACGTACTAATACCAAGTAAACGTTTATGCAAGTAAAGAACACAAAACAATATTTTTGTTGCTCAACAAAAATTCGATTGACCCTATAGAGGGTATGTTTGATCGGTTTTGACACAAAGAAAATGAGAGAAAGACTTTAGGTATTGTATGTGTAACATATTGGATATCATAACACACTCTTTGATTTTGTGTTTAGCCGAATTTTAGAGAGAGAGAGAAAGAAAATGGGAGTTCTAGTGAGAGAAAGTAATGTTATATGATTAAGATCAAATGAAGCTCCAACCCTCTCCCTTGGTGGGAGAGGGTATTTATACAACTTACTTAACGCCCCACGTAGGCTATGGAGCGGGCTACAGTGGGTAAAGACCCGACCCGACTCCATGGTGAAACGATATCTAAACTATAACTATAAATCCTACGTGTTATCTAATGCCAAAAGATACTCGGGGTGACCGAGTCTTTCATATGAATATTTATATTCCTAACAATCTCCCCTAAGGGAGGTCACCCCGGAAAATACACTTTGAATTCTAGCATTCTATTACATGACTGTAAATTCCTTGCTCGTAGTCTTTTGATTCTTCAAGTTCAGCACACTTTGTACTTCAAGCAATGATCGTGTGATTAATGTTCCTTTGGCATATGTGATATTTGAGCATTCTTTGAGATCATCAGCCACCGTAAATCTCCAAGTTCATCATTTGTAGTATCGCCTTAATGTGATGTAGTGACCATTGGACCGACATGCTCACAGTTTTCTGGATCAGGAGACTTTGCATCAGAGTTGCGGAAGCATTGTTGTAAGTCTCTCAACTTTCATGATCCTTTGATAATGAATTGGTCATGTGAGCATGGGGTGTGGATTGACATGTCTCTGCATGGAATTAGGTACCACCATCACCATCTTTATATAAATCTGAAATAAAATAGCTAGCAATAAAGTTGGAGCACGAATATGGCTTTGTCATTCGCTCGGTGTGGTTGGATTAACCTTCGGTTCCGTGAGGACCCACCTGTGATCAGGTAGAATCCCCTTTAAAGAAAATTCTCCTTGACAGGACTTTCCAGCTTGTTGTAAAGAATCATCCAACGAATTAACATCAGAATCATCATACTAAGCATGTTCTCATACCAGAACGTCTCAAAGTAGACAGCACGGTAGAGTGAATCAGTGAATTAAATACCCACTGATTGATGAAAAATTGATTAGAAAAATCACTCGCGTGTCACTGGATAAACATTTTATGTAACACGACGAGGGTTTTATAAATTGAATCACATTTCTGTCATAAACACTTTTGTTTGAAAATTTACACAATCAATGTGCTCGAAACTCAGTTGGTGAGCACATTGAAAGGTTTTCCAAAAGCATCCGTCAATCCATTTCCTGGAACAAGTTTGATTCAAATGTGAATCGCCCCATCGTTTCTTTCCAGTTGTCACTAGTTTGATCCATGAAGGATCTCACATGTCACCTACCAAGAGCTTGTTTGATGTTCGCTTTAGAAGGATTTCCATCTTCATTGTGAATACTTGCATATCACTCAGATGTTCTGGCAATACCACGAGGATAATGCGTAGGACTCTTAATGTACATATATATTTCTTGTTTTTCACGGTTTATGAAATAACAAGCACATTTTAAGTGTGTCCTAATGAGATTTATGGATGATCTCTTGGCTCTAGACTCAATAGTGTGTTTTGATTTAGTGATCGGAGGCTGGAGAGGACTGCCACCTTTTCAATATCGTCTAACTCGGAGTGAGAGAGACGATAGAAATGTATTGATCTCCGTGACAAATGAAACAAGAGTCCTTTGAGGGACCTTGAGTGGTTAGGGAGGGTTGTGCAGCGTATCACTGGGTCCATGATACTTGTCTTCAATGTCAGCAATCAACTAAGTGATTCTGACAGCATATGTATTGACCCGGTTTCTGCCTAAAGTGTAAGGAGGGATTCTTTCTTTTCACCCTTTATCTTTACATTTCTTTTTCATTCTTCAACCCCTTCAGCTCTTACCGAGACTTCATCACTAGTACCTTGTTGGGTTTGTTCCAGTACCAGTTCCATCTCAGTCGGCACTCTTCCCTTATTCTCACTTTTCTCATTTTTTTCATCGTTCCTAAGGACTTCTATTCTAACTAGAGGATTGTCCCTGGGAAGATCCCTCCGGTTCTGGATGGATCATGGGAACTGATACCTAACCTTACCATCCTTATAACTCCAGTACATTAAATAGAATGGTCGGTCTTTGGTATTCTTCCACAATTGCCATCATAAATCATTCGCTCCCCCTCAATATGTGCATCGATATACGAAAGAGTTTAGCACATATGAGAGAGCCTACACTTGAGTCCAAAAGATCACATTTTATCAGTTTTCATATTTAAATCACATTCTCTCCCCCGATCAAAAATTTCAAACCTTTTGAGATTTGGGATCTCAATTGATTTAAATAAGTTAGAAAATTTGGGAGACAATGTGGTCTGATTCAATGTATTATGATAATGGAATATTATTATGCTCCCCCTCAATCAATGAGGGAGAATGTTAGAGTCAGGTATGATAAGTTTGAAAGATATTTGAATGAAACTCATACACTGACACACAACAACAAATTTTATTCAGTTGCTTATTATGTACAAAGTGGCGTGTTTTGATGATATAAAATTTTGAAATCACTCTCCCCCTCAATCAATGACCCGTTTTCTATTTAAAGAGCTGTAGTCATTGATTGAGTGACAAATTTTATGAAAAACTTCAAGTCTGATTGATTTCAAAAAAATTCATGGTACCACCAAGTTTAGCACAAATACTTTCCTGAAGAATCATAGATGGAAAAGTATTTGCGATGTAAAGAAGACTTCTCTTCTTATACAAGAAATAATGCACTAAAACGTTCATTAAATCGAAGAAACATGGATATAAAGTAATCCATGCCCGGGTGAACTTCACCCAGTGGGAGGAACAGCCGTCTTTTTGGCGACGTGCTTTCCCCATAATGAGGAATGGGTTACAGTCTGAAGTAACTGCAAGCCATATAGGCATGTTTTGAACTTCTGCTCGAACTTCATTTAAAGACCCGTGTCATTATTGAATGACATTTCTAGGACCGTAAATGTTATCGATACCAGAAGACATGCCTTGAAAAACTATTTTTTTGGTTTTTTTGGTTTTTTTTGGGTTTATTTATTTATTTATTATTATTTTTTTTTTATTTTTATGGTTTTTCTTGGTTTTATATTTTTCTATTTACATTTTGGTTTAAGATATGTACAAAATATATTATTCAATTTAAGAAGATGTTGACATGAATACCGAAATAAGGATATCGTTCTGTACGTTGTAGAAGTATGTAGTCAACATCTCTTAAACTTTCACCACCAAAGCTTTCGAGGCTCCTGAATAATTGTCTGAACTTGAGCCTTCTCAATATGAAGCTTTGATAGCTTCCCCCCAAACCGACAATCTTCTTTTTGAGCAGTTTCAAAGCTCTCTTTCAAGCTTACATTAGTTAAGTTCACAGCGGAATCCGTAGCAAACCACATCAAATATTGCTGCTCCTTTTAAGAATAATCATCGTGATTATCCGTTTGGGGGATCATCAAATAGATCAGCAACGTATCATCTCACGCTTGAGTAATTCTTCTCATATTTCTTCCCCCTGAAGGTTGAAGTAATGCATACCAAAAGTATCAAGAGGCCACTTCCCCCAAGTAGTTGAAGTGATGCTATCAGTCTCATTGTATGAAGCTGAAAAACCCGAAGTACACACTCAATCCCATTAATAAAGTCAAAAACGTAACATCAAAATCAATTAAGACTCAGAAATGCACTCTTCTCCCTTCAGGAAATTGCAGATGAGAATTCTTACACCAAAGTCAACTAAGTCCCGAGTGTAAGCAATTTATCCCATATGTAGTCAAAATGATAACACCAAGACAGTACCACAAAAGCAACTGAGTACCGAATGTAGTCGAAATGATAACACCAAAACAGTACCGTAAAAATCAAGTAAGTCCCGGATGAACACATTTCCTTCTGTAGGATACTGACTAACTAGAGGAATCATCATACAATTGTGTACCTCTTTAATCATCAGAAACTGTTTCTTACATCTCTTCCCCGACGTAGTTGGAATAATACACCAAAAGCCACGAGTTAAAACACTGATTTTCTCTGCGGTTATGACATTTGTCTTCCTGGAATAACTTCAATTAAGAAGAAGTATAAAGTTCATCACGTGTACTCGTTGTGCGTTTAGATGTATGTCTCCTTCCCCCTTGCTGGTTTTGATACCTCAGAACCAGCAACACATTTTACGCACATATACTTGAAATCTTGTGAGAAGAAAAAAAATTGGCTCAAATGTATCAAGTGAGAATCAACCGCTACCGAAACTTTCTCTGACTATCTTTACCAACCCTTAAGTAGGCTATTTGAAGTGATAACTGATGGAGCAAACCCGATATACCAAACTTGAAACTGAAGTAGAATTCCCCGTTCTCGTGACTTAAGCTTGCACTAATGTTGGAAGAACGGTGTAGAGAATTTATGCTCCAAGCAAATCTCTAAGTACTCAATACCCAACCAAAGTATGAGACATTAACACCTCTTGCGATTATCCACAACGTCATCGGCGTGTGACACTGAGTACTACAACATAACTCCTTTAAGTGATAGTTAACCAGGTCTTCAAACATTTACCCCGACTGCTGGTAACTAGATAAACTAAGTCTTCAACTTAAATCTTAAGCACGAGCAAGTTATCATTGAAAGTCATGCATCCAACCAACCCCGACTTCAAGATAAAATAAGATCACGCCTTTGTGAAAGTCAACTTCAATCACAATTAGAGTCACATGCCCAACAAGTGAGTGAACATACAATCAAATGTACGTCGATCCACTGTTCACACTTCTCCCCCTCAAAAATTGCATATGAGGTTGCCATTTTTGATTGAACAAGTGCATATGAGGTTGATCCACTGTTCACACTTCTCCCCCTCAAAAATTGCATTTGAGGTTGCCATTTTTGATCGAGTGAATAAAAATACAATCTAATGAAAGTAGATCCACTTGATGACTGAACGAGCATGGAACAAGTATGAAGTTTGTTGATGAGAATAGTCAGAAACAAGAAGATTTCTCTTCTTCCGAAGATAAAGCGCACTCAAGCGTACGCCTTTCTTTTCTTTGAGGAACGGGGCCTGAAGTGTTTTCAGCAGACGCCATTATGTTGACATTGAGGCCCGAGGCTTGAACTGCAGTGTTCAAACGTCATTGTCGTTTCCCCTCATATGTTGTGAGCAGCCTGAGTCCAAATGTCAAAGGACGATCTGTACGACCTGCATTTGAAAACAGACGAAAGAAGAGAGTTTGGAGTGCCGGATCCCCAATTTAAGTTGGGTTCCAGTTGGTTAGTGCAAACAATCTCTGGAGCTGCTGAAACCATAGGTGCCTTGGTTTTAACAATAGGGGCAACACTAGTAGATGCAATGGACCTAGTTAAAGGACATTGTGTATCTAAAGGGATAACTCTACCAGTTGGCTTCCATTCCTTAACAGGCACTACTCTAGGCATGGTAATCCTCGTTAAAGGGCAATGTTCGCCTAATGTGAATATTCGGCCAGTGGGCTTCCACTGAAAGCCCACATTGGTAAACATTTTCCCTGTAGGTCTCCAAGATTGCTTAATTTGTCTAGCTCTACAAACTTTCTTAACTGGGGGTTTGTTGGACGACTTCAAAAATTTCTCAACACATTTATCATGATTACCCAAAATTAAACAATCATTACATGTTTTGCAAAGTGAATTAGGAGTTGAATTATGATTCCTCTTGTTCAAATCTGACTTATTGTTCCTCATGTGGTCTTCTACTTTCTTCTTAGGAACACTTTTAGCTGGTGAAGTCCTATAATTCTTTATATTTCTCCTAGGTTTTGACTCGCTAGCTTTAGTGTCACTGTTAACTCCTGTAGAATGACCGATGGGAATCTCAGTCTTTTTCACTTCCGGTTGTTGAACATGTTTTGATGTGTTGGGATCTGAAGTTTCCAAAAGTACCTCAAAGGTTACATGCTTGTTCTTAGGCATCGTGGAGGATGCAATAAATCTATCTCGCTGGGTACCTATTTTAGGACATGTGCCAATGACAAATTCAAGGAGTTCCTGAGACCGTTTAGCGAAGATGCATGCATCAGCAATTGCACTATCAAGAGGTTTTTCTATTCTATCATCTTCTACGATCTCACGAAGGGTATCTAGGCTATCCTTAAGGTGAGTAAGATATACTTGATGAGCAAACCTATTGTTCCTAAGGGGAAGCGGAATAGGCACAACATCAATTGCATACTTACTACAAGCAGAAACCTTTGGAACAACATTATCACTAGTGATAATTGGCATTTTCCCTTTCACCTGAGTCTTTAGATTCTTGATCTCATTAAGCAAAGAAGTTATCTTTTCATTGTTATTATCACGCGTGATCTTAATCGAATCATATAACTCTTTGTAATGCTGTTTGACTTTTGAATTTTCAGCTTGAAAACAATCATTTTCCTGTTGCAATTTATTGATGATTTCTTGAAATTGAAAATTCGGAGAATCTAGAGACGGTGGTTTATGGGTGCCAATCACATCACTCTTATTTGACTTCTTGTAAATTAAATGATTATTAATTTATATGTAAGGTATGAGATATGTACAAAGGATACATGAAGAATAATCACCGATATTCTTCCCAAGATAGATCGTTGCTGTACGAGTCATGAGTTGATTTGTTCAGGAGTCATTATGCATGAACATCAATGTTGAGTTTCCTGAACCCCTAAATTAGGAGATTTCAGTCCTTTTGGCCGCCAAACTCTGAGTTTTTCCTTGAGGAAATGGTCGATGTACCTGCACTTAAGTAAGGATTCCCTGCACTAACATGACGAGTTTGTTTGCGTTTATATGGGTTAGTGATCTCAGTATCCAGACCTTTTTGATTTTCACAGTCAACCTTAGTTATGCAATCTGTACTAATAGGTATCCATCTAAGACCAACCATCTTAAAGATTCTACCCGTCGGTAACCACCTAAGGCAAGATCTAGGAGTTTTAGATTTCTCATACACAGTAGAATGCTTGTTGAGAGAAGTTCTTAGCCCTACAACAATCTGCCTACCAGATTTCTGAGTATGACTCTTTGGTTCTACGGGGTTGTTGTGGTTTCTAGTCTTAAGGGATAGAACCTTAGCATGAGCATTTACTTCCTTTGCTTTAGACTTATGAGATTGAGCCTTAGAACGTACATTAACTATCTGATCATTTGGTCTAGATTGTGAAGTGACTGGTTTTGACAAAACTTGTTTCGCATCAACTTGGGTTGCACACCTCGGTTTAGAAGATTTTGGTCGTTCGGATCTAAACGTAATTGGTTGTCTAAGAGGTTGTGAAACTGGTGTTCCCAAGGTTGATGGTTTTGCAAACTTAGTGTTCACACCATTTCCAGTTAATTTCCTTAACTCGTTCTTTAAGGCAGTAATTGTGAAACCTTTCTCTTGAAGTTGAGCTTTGAATTCATCATTTTTAGCAATCAAAGACGTTGTGTGTTTTGAAGCCCTAGTTCTCGTTTCTTTGATGGAATCACTCAGGTTTTTACAATGCTTTTTCAAAGTCTCATTTTCATTAAGTAATTTAGCCACTTTATGTTCCAATTCAGTATTTTTTGTTGCAATAACATCACTGTCATGTTTAGCCTTAACTTCATTACACATATCACACATCTCAGTAATACGTTTTTTCAGGTTGTTGATCGTTAAGTTTTTGGCTTCTAGCTGAGCTTTCAAATCATTTATCATAAAGAATTCACGGAAATCAGGGAGTTCCGGATTTTCACATGGTAGGTGTATTTGAAAACTTTCTTCCTGTTGTTGCATTGCGATTTCAAGAGAAATACAATGTTTTTCAAGCTGTAAAAATCTGTTTGAAAGTTCATTAAAAACTTCTTTATCAACCACATCATTTGATTTAAAAGTCTCAGCCGTAAACAAAGAACTTGACTCATCATCATGTTCAGCATTGGTATGTGCTTAAACACATACTATTTCTCGACCAAAACCGGACCCAAAAAGACCAAAAACCCGACCAAAATGCCAAATATATTGTGTTTTTGTGTTTTTACATATGCAGGCACGGATATCGAAGAAAAGGACAAAAATAAAGAAATAGCCGGGAAACGAGCACGAGATTTGGGAGAGTGTCAAAGCCGAGGCCGGGAATGCTATATTTGGTCAAAAGTCAGAAACAACCCTTAGTTCAACTTCGAGAAAATGGAAAGAAGAGTCCTTGAAAAATTCAGAAATTACATTTATGGTCCCTAGTGTTTAAAATCCCTCAATCCTTCCAAAACATTAAACCCGGTTATATCATAACCCAACCCATCCCTTAAACTACACAATCCCAGCCCATTCCTTTTACCATACCCGATCCATAAATAAAATCCAGTCAACAAGTAAGAAACCCGGTCAAATAATTCACTCGGTCAAATAGAAAGGAATAAACTAAAACATTCACCCTCTCTCACAATCACAAAAACGCGCCCAAATTATCCCCAATTTACTGCGAACCCTAAAATAACCGAACACCAAAATTACCTCAATTCATAAATAATTAACCAATGATTGAGCTTCTAGAAGCCTCAGTCACGTGCTCAGAGAATGTCAGAGAGAATGATTAGAGCATGATTGGATCACAAGGACACATGGCGACGAGTGATTGGACCGAACACCTCATGAAGTATGATCCTAGGGCTGAGGACGTTGGGGATTTGATCTAAGGGTGGTATTGGACTGATGAGCACACGGATTGGTGACCTGGACAATCGAGAACTCTCACCTCACGGCTATATAAAGGATGCCTCACTCACTTTTCAATGGTTAGCTAGCTAGTTAGTGGTTAGTCACTAGGAGTAGGAGTAGTGTAGATTCTAGCTATTTGTAGAATAGTTTAGCTTATAAAATTTCGTTTCCTGTTCTTCAATTTCCTCAGTATTGTAATCTCTTCTATATCAATATAAATCCAGTTTTTAGTCTTATGCAATTTACTTTCAAAGTCTTCATTAAGATCAATTTAAGTTTACAAGCTTTCATTACTGTTCTCAGAGCTCATTTAAGCTAAATCGTAGCTTGTAGTGATATTTGTACTTAGTTTCTACTTAAATTGATGAAAGAGTTGCTGGTCAACAAAAGTCAAAGGAGCAGGGTAAAGGAGATATGGGATAGTTAGTGGTGGTTTATGGTTGCAGAAGTGTGTTTGAGCCTATCTAAAGATAGGCTTTGGTTGGAGGTTCACAATATTTCAGTTAGGGTTCTAAACTTGTAAGATCTCATTTCAATTTTCTAGTTCTTAATTCATTCAAATAGTGTAGATCTGAGTTGTTTAAGTAGTTAAATGGTTGAATGCTCTTATTTGTTCTTGATTCAGTAGAATTGGTAGTGTTTGAGCTTGTAGACTTCATGTGTATTTCTATTCCATCAAACTGCTTCTATTATGCATCATATTTGATTGATCTGTGATTCTGAGTTCTAGCTTTTGATTGTTGTAGTTTGCTGTTAATTTAGCTTCTAGTATTGTTAGTATATCTAGATTGATCATTACTTTGGTGTTAAATGTTCTAGATCTCATGTTGCTAGTATAATCTGTAGTTATAGGACTGTTTGAATCTGCATTCTGTTGGATTTGTTGTTAGTTGCTTGAATTTTTTGTTCATTTGATCTCTAATTCACATAAGTAGATTAGTTAGTTAATTAGATTAGTTGTTTGTGTTAAATTCTGCATTGAGTAGTGTAACTCAGATTATATAGGGGTGTTTGGATCAATTCATCATTAGGTGTAGCTGTTGTTATTTTGTTGATTTTACTGCACCATTAGTTCATGTTAGGTTAGAATCGACTAATAGTAGCATATTTAGAGTAGCAATTGAGTTTAATCTTTGGAAGTTTTGAGTTTTCTAGGTAGTCAGCAGTTCTAGAGGAGTTTTGCCCCCCTTAGTTTCAATTTATTAGCTTATTTGTTAGTTTATTCAAGTCCATTTTGTGCTTATTTGAGCTGTTTCATATAAAAATGTGCAAAGCCTGATTGAGTTGTTCAAGCTGATTTCCAGCTTATTCCAGCTCGTTTAAGCTCGTTCTTTTCATAAAAGTTAGAGTTGATTAATTGTTATTTGATTTGAAAAAGAAGAAAAAAATAAAAAATAGTTTAGTTAATTAGTAGTACATGAGATTCGAACCTGGGTGTTTATTTGGTTTAAAAACGATTTTGGTTTTTCGAGTTTTACAATTTAGTCCTTGAGAATTCATTTTTAGTAAATCTGGTCCTTGTCTTTATTTAAAACCGTTTTTAGTTTTAATCAAGTATCAAAGTTTTACAATTTAGCCCCTGTCTTTTATTAGGTTTATAACAGTTTTAGTTTTTACAAATTTGGTCCCTCGGTTTTTATAAAACTTTTATTTTCTTACTTTTCTTTTATAAATTAGTTTCTTTAAATTACATTTTCAGTCCTTTAGGTTTTTGTCTTAGCATTTTAGGATTAATTCTTCACTATTAGTTTTATAAATCTCGGGATTAGCCCGGGATTTGCATTTATTTGAATTCTCTTTGTGTGCATTTATTTTAATAGCGTAGATTGTTTTTTAATTTTTCTTATTATAGTGTAATCAATTCTAAAAAAATATAATCTTTCACGTCACTTATTCACTTCACATTTTCACGACTCCGAATCGACTTAAACGCCGTCAAACCTTCGTTGGGAGAACGACCCGGGGAATTGTATTCATTACAGTTTCTTTGGAAATAAAAATAAAAATATATAAAAACAAACATCAAGCATCATCCTGATCACTTTCTCCCCCTTTATGATTCATATTTGTTGAATTAGAAATGGTATTGTTATCAGTCTTTTCCAACAAATATGTGTCATAAGTGGGCATAACTTGATCAATATGCAGTCGTTCATTAGGGAGCACATTGTGTTGATCAGTGATATGTACCTCAGCCGATGGAACTTGGTCATTTTCTGGTCTGTGATCTGTATCCATGTCAAGTGTGGTATAAGTCCCAGAACTGTCGTTTGTATCCTTCTTATCAAACATAGTGTCACTGCATTGTTGATGCTGCACCCTTTCATTAATGAACTCCTTAACATTACCCATGAGCTGGAGTAATGTAACTCTGAACATGTCAACCTCGATTCCAGTGTAATTAGCAAAGCACTTTTTAGTCATTTGACTGTCATAATCATAATCCTCAGTGAATTGCGAATCAATGAACACTTGGAGTTGGTTGTTGGTCACATAAAAGGCAACCATGGATCTACCTTCAGAAAGTTCTCCTTTGTCAAGTTGTTGTTCAAGTTGATCTAAATACAGTATCATTTTGACTGTGAAAGTCTGAACATCTTGACCAAAGAGTGATGCGAATGCATGTTTGTATCCTTCCAAGTATCCAGGTCGTTCAAAGAGAACCTTGAGATGTAAGTGAAGTAGTCAAAAACATTCTATACAACTTTCCTTTGTATTATCAGGCAATTTTAGTGGCTGATGAAACTCTTTCTCTTGAGAATTCGAGTACAAAGATTCCATATTAGCATTATCTGACTCAAACACGTTTATCTGTTGTCCACTGTTAGGATTCTTATGTTCATCGATCATGTCGTACAATTTGAGTACCTCAGATATGACTTAATCCGAAGTGTTAAGCATGATGTAAACGTGCACGGGATTTTACAAGTCTGTGATTTAAACCGAGAAATAGAATCTTTCGCGGAATTTTACAAAATCAAGAAGAAACCGTGAAACAATGATAAGTGGAATGTGTTATGATAACTGTTGGATCGATACAATGATTAGTGATTGTATGTTAAAAGTGATCATTGTTTGTTAGATTAGGTGAATTGTTGTTATGTTGTGATTTGGTTTGATTGTAATGGGTTTACGTAATGAATTGGAATAGACCTAGACAAACCGCAATGAAGAAACTTGACCAAAACACAGTCACTGCTTAAGGCAAATCGCAATCAAGAATCTTCTAGGCAAATCGCAGTGCCAATACGCAGCGCCAAAACGCAGCTTTAGGCAAATCTCAAAAGTCAAACCGCAAAAAGACCAAATCGCAGCTTAAGTCAAACCGCATAGGTCAAAACTCAGAGTCTTAGTCAAACCGCAATCGCAAACTGCAAATCTCAACAGTCAAACCGCAACAAGACCAAATCGCAGCTTAATACAAACCGCAGAAGTCAAAACGCAGAGTCTTGGTCAAACCGCAATAGGAAACAGACAAACCGCAAGAGGCCGAAAGGTAGCTTTCACCGATTTTTGTCCTTTTCCCTTTTCAGCCACAAACCAAACCGCAACCAAGATTCTTGCCAAACCGCAACTTTTAACTTCGCTAACTAACACAAAACGCAACTAATAACAAAACACCGAGCGCCAAACCGCAGTCAAGAAAAACCTTGAATCTTCCAAGAAAAAAACACCAAATCAACCGTAGATTACTAAGAAATGATACAAGAGAATTTTGTGAACACAAAAGTACAAGATTTTAACAAATCTACCCACAAACACAGCTCAAATCTTGATTTGTCTATTTTTTCTATTCGAACCACAAAACAAAAAGAAAAACACCAAGAACAAGCCACAAATCCGAGAACACACAATCAATCTAACCAAACCATGGCTCTTGATACCAATTGTAAGATATTGGATATCATAACATACTCTTTGATTATGTGTTTAGCCGAATTTTAGAGAGAGAGAGAGAGAAAGAAAATGGGAGTTCTAGTGAGAGAAAGTAATGTTATATGATTAAGATCAAATGAAGCTCCAACCCTCTCCCTTGGTGGGAAGAGGGTATTTATACAAGTTACTTAACGCCCCACGTGGGCTATAGAGCGGGCTACAGTGGGTAAAGACCCGACCCGACTCCATGGTGAAACGATATCTAAACTATAACAATAAAGCCTTCGAGCTATCTAATGCCAAAAGATACTCGGGGTGACCGAGTCTTTCATATGAATATTTATATTCCTAACAGTATGTGTACAAGTTATTAGAATACAATGACCTTAGGCCCTCTATTTATAGGATTAGAAAACTTAGAGAACAAGTTAGGGTGGGATTAGGAATCCCTCCCTTATGGCCGGTCGACACCTCCTCAAAGGAGTGTTCTAGAAGCCTTTGATCTCTAATTAATTCCATCTATAAAACTTTCCTTTTTCCGGTTTATCGGTCGTTAGTCATTATCTGTTAAAACTAATGGTCGTTATGTGTTTTGTGTATATAATAATTAAATATAACTTTTTATAAATAATAATTATTCATTTACACTTCATACGTAAAATGTGCAATCCTGTGATCTCGAGTTCGATCCTAACATACAACTATTATTTTATGTCTACAAAACTAACAGGCTAATGGTCTGAAATGAGTTCAGGTCAAAAATGGCAGTTTTAGAGTAAAGGTTGGGGCTGGTTGACCCACAAATGCTTTTTGAGCATTTGTTAAGAAGGGTTATTGATTTTTCGGTTGAAATATAGCCTAATCAACCCAACTCAGACACATTCATAAGTCGAATTTGCCACATATAATCTGTAGTTTACCAATGTTGTGGTCCTACGGATCTTGGATCAATCATGGATGAATATGTATGAGTATGCACACGAATTGTGCAGGGACTCTATGTTTGTAACAGAGGGTGGGTTTGTTTACTGATAAACACACGTTTCTATTCTAATTAACCACACTAAAATACAATACATGTACATGAGTATATATAGGACACAAAAGGGTGTGACCCAATCTTTGTGCCTGTTCGAATAGGTGTGTTCCCAAGCGACACAACCCTTCACAAATTTACAGAATTTAACTAATAAAACTAACTAACAGTTACAAACTTTCTATCTAACACTATTGGTCCTTCAACTTTCAAATCTTATGTTTTCTTGATTACTTTAATTCCAACATTCACTCCCCTAATCAAGAAATCATAATCTTCGCTCTGTTCTTGTTCATCCCAATTGCAGTCTCGTTCCTTCTTCTTTGTCATTCATATTCAGATCGCCCTGTTTACTTGTCCGGTCTTTTATGTTCACTTGCCTTTTATTGTTCCATGGATCATCGTCCTTGTTCATATCATCTTCATGTGATCCATCTTAACACCAAACCTGTCCATTACTTGTTCTTGTGTTCCATCCCTAACTGCTCCATCTTGCAAGCCTTGTGGGTCTCTATCTTCTGCAGTCCAACTGCTTCTTCCCACTTCTTCTTTTGGCTTCTCTTCTTGCAGTGTCATGGTAACCATTATCAAGTCTATGAACCCTTTTGTTGCCTTGTCTTATTCCCGCCATATGCGTAAGACATCTTCCTGGAACGTACTATCTTGCAAATAACATGACCTTCTTTATGTTCTTCATACTTCTTGCGTTTCTGCCCAAAAACTGGGTTGTCTTCATAATTTTTCTTTATGCCCTGTTTTCTGGGTTTTCCTTGTTCTTCATAGGCGCGATAACTTTCTGGACTTGCAATGATCGATCCACGTTAACCATTTGCTCTGATACCATGTTGTGGTCCTACGGATCTTGGATCAATCATGGATGAATATGTATGAGTATGCACACGAATTGTGCAGGGACTCTATGTTTGTAACAGAGGGTGGGTTTGTTTACTGATAAACACACGTTTCTATTCTTATTAACCACACTAAAATACAATACATGTACATGAGTATATATAGGACACAAAAGGGTGTGAACCAATCTTTGTGCCTGTTCGAATAGGTGTGTTCCCAAGCGACACAACCCTTCACAAATTTACAGAATTTAACTAATAAAACTAACTAACAGTTACAAACTTTCTATCTAACACTATTGGTCCTTCAACTTTCAAATCTTATATTTTCTTGATTACTTTAATTCCAACAACCAATTTGAGCAAAAGTCTATAAAGGTTAATGCATTAACATGTTGGCTTCAAAGTCTACACTTACAAACATATGATGAAAGAAAAATCATTCATAAGCTTGAAGGGAAAGACGTACCTTGAACCATAATAACTCTCGTTGCATTTGTAAAGCGACTCCAGATACGTTCTGAAATCGTTTTAGGTTAGAACATTTTGCAACTAAATGTAACAAATTATTGCCTTTATAATCTCTAACACGAGTTATTCGATCTTTCGTTGAGCCAATCTCATACAACAAATTATAGATCTTTGCATTACGACATTTTACAGCGATGTGAAATATAGTTCGCCCTTCTTCATTTTGTTTCCACAAAAGCTCTGGGTATGACCGAATGAGCTCAATTATAAACCTCGTGTTGCCCGAATTTGCAGCAACAAAAAGTACTTGTGAAGGGTATTCCCTTACGTTTTCCTTCGATAAAAGGGGCCCTTGGAGAATGTTATCAATCTCACTCTTTGGCATTATGGCAACGTGTGACCAAACTATCCTCAAAATTAGGATTTAGGAGGGCTTCATTTTCCTTTTCAGCATGCCCTTCCTTCACATTAAACACTGCGAACGGTGAAAACAAAAAACCAAGTACACCGTTATACCTCCAAGTATGACTTTATGTTAAGCATCTCAGAATCTGAATTATCACAAATATGTATGTCAAGGTTAATTAATTTGATCAAAACTACACTCAGTAAACATCTTAAAAACTTAAAATACACAGACTTTATACACTCTCACTTACTCCACAGATAAATACGTACACAAAAATTGACGCTACTATACATCGTCGCCGCTACGCGAGGGTAATTGTTTGGTATATTCTATTAGTTCAATTACTAAAATTATATTTGGCCATCCAAGTTGTTGGCCTAACTCAGTAAAAATGTCATGAACAACAACGACATGATATCACAAAGCACAAGCATTTCGAGTAAGGGCATCATGGATGCACCAAAACCAAAAAATGCTCATGCAATTATGATATGTGCTGGAGACAATATTAAAACTTGAGTGACCTTAATAAGGAACAATTTATTGCCAAAATCCAAATAAATAGCCTGAAAGCATTTATGCGTTCAAGGTAGGATAAACCAAAGATAATAAGGAATGTTATACTTACTAGACTTGAAGATTCTCCCAGTAAGATGTTTTAATTCTTTTAGTGTGCGAGTCTTCTGTGCCAAAGCTAAAAGGACACCTGTGAGTACTTCCTTATTTGCAATTAGTTCGTTCCGGTCACTTAACGAGACAAAGTGAAACAAGGCTTTTTGCTTAAAAATCAACCGCAAAATTGTAATGAGAAATGCAAAGACTATGAAGGGAAATTCACCATCAAGAAAGAGAGTGCAATTATTTTTGTTTAGAACTACTTACCAAATATATCAGCTTCAACGCATTTTTGTAGAACCTGACTGTGATTCTCATGTGTCCAAAAATGGCCAGTCATCTTCCTCGAATTATCATAAAGATACCTCATCATATCAGGTTTTGCATATGCAACAGCCATATACAACGGCAACTTATTATAACTAAAGGGGATATCCATTAAGGTTTTGTTCTTATTCACCATTATCATGAATGTTTTCACGTTTCCCACACTAGCTGCTAAAGTGAGGGCAGTATAGTAATCAATGTTCTGTAGTTCCAGATCGTCGTTGTCCATCAAAGTTACTAAATTCTCCACAAAATTTTCGACAGACTTGGTGCTTTTTGCTGATGCTGCAATGTGAAGCATCTCACAAGTTTCAGTGATAGCAAAACGTATCAGCTCTGGTTTTTCGTCAAGAATAGCTTTTGCAGCTTTCCAGTTTCCTTTGATTGATGCTTGATAAAGTGGAATAGCATACTTGACATAGTTTTCTCGACTTCCTAAAGATTATGCAATTTTGAGATTACGTTAGTGCTAAATTTGCCCACCTTGATTTTCAAAACTGGACTGTGACGTACTAACCTTATTTATTTATTTATTTTTTATTTTAAAATTTCTAAGGTTAATCACTCTAAATTATTATCGATGAATTATAAAAAAGAATGAAAGTGTTTAATCTTACTTTTTAACCACCCTATACCCCTATTTATATAGAGGGTATAAGACTAGGGGATGTAAACGAACAGAGACTTGTTCATGTTCGTTCGTTTAATTTTAACCGGACTAATAAACGGACACGGACGCTTAAACGGACCTTGTTCATGTTTGTTTATTAAGAAAATGAGTTGTTCATGTTCGTTTATAAAGAAAATGAGTTGTTCATGTTCGTTCATTAAGACACTAAACGAACCCTAAACGAACATAAACGATCGAACAAAAATGAACGTAGAAAAACAAACACAAACTTTATTAAATAATGTATAATATTTTGTTTTATAAGTGTTGTTTTGTTTAAACAAACCAGTTTTAAAAGTATAAAATTAAAAGATGTGATATATGAACATAAACAAATAAATGAACATAAACGAACGTTAATAAACGCCTAATCGGACGTTCACGAATATAAATGAACGGACGCGACTTTTTGTTCATGTTCGTTCATTTAACAAAAAGAACGTAAAATATTGTTCATGTTCGTTCATTTAATAAATAAACGAACATAAACGAACTGTTTACCAAACGATTCATGAATTGTTCATTGAACGTTCAGTTCATTTATAGCCCTATGTAAGAGCTTTTCGACACGTCCTGCATATTTCTTCTTTCTTTGCGATGTTAAGTTAATTATTTCTTCTTTTTCTCACAAAACTGTCATTTTGTAATGCAACAACATTCACTCATGCAATCACTTGTTCCATACTTCCATATTCAAAGATCAAACATAAAGAACTTTCGGAACAAACTAAGTAAAAACCCTGGCTGCAGGTACTAAAAAATTTACCTTCAAGTAGATCTAAACGAGGTAGATTTGGTGGTGGCGCTGTTGGTGGTGGACTAATCGGAACGATAGTATGGTTTAAGGAACCAGAGCTTGTGCTTGGGTGGTTCATACCTACAACTGCTTAGTTCCCTGCAACGTCGTATATATAGAGAAAACATAAGTAACTAAATACAACCTTTCCAAAAAAATAAGTAACTAAATCCAATCACAACAATATCAAGTGACTGTTACTGTTAGGTGCATGATTATGTGATGCATTTGAATATACCTCAAGTTTCATTAAGTGATGTTCAAAGGATGAGTCAACCGTGTTCTTTTTCTCTTTTCATGAATGGAGATTTGAACATGAATATATTGTTGTTAAGTCAACGTTAATAAAATCTGAAATTTACAAGACCATAAAGATTTTTTAAGGCTAAAAGCTACCCCACTAGTATGAAAGGGTGACAAATATTTTTGGGATTGTTGCTTATATAAATGAAAATAAGGAGGGTACGTTGGAAAATCATTTTCTTCGAACACATAGGCTTGAGGGTTTGATCTTTACTCCCTGCAAAAAGACCGAAGATGAGCAGCCTTTTTACTTTTGAGTAAGGATAAGGTTATCTACATCTTACCTCTTCTATAACTTGTAGAAGACATAATTGGGTTAACGCTGATTTACTTATTTAAATGAAGGCTGAAGTCTTATAATTGGTTCATGATATAGATTCCATATATTTGATAATGATTTGAAATAAAAGTGCTCCTCTTTCTAGCCGCTTACTAAGGTGCTATTTGTTTATTAAGAGGCTCTGAATCTGAATCTGAGGCGTAAATGTCTGAATCTGAATACAATAATACTGTTTGTTTTTAATTTGAAAACGTCTGACTGTTAGGTGCTTGTTTGTATTAACAACAACATTACGTGTCTAACACATTATTAATTTGTATCATGTCGATGATTCTATAACAAAAACAAATATGGCATTATTCATTAATACAGAACTTAACAATATTCATACACACTAATTTGAGATTCATTGATACACAACTTTACGGCTCGTAATAGATTGATACATTATCAAAACCTCATCAATACACATGTTACTTCTAGACACAAACGCATGATAACCTACTAATAGACAAAAGAAGACACTATTAAGCCTTTTATGAACAAAAAAAAAAAAAATCACAATACATAAACCTATAACAGTTTAAACCAATTCTAAATTGATGCCAATTAGTCCAACACAATTCCACTTACAATAATAAAATATTGAAGCTATAGACCTATTTGGATTTTATTTGCACAACTTGCTGCTAAAACTCTAAACGCAATACACCACTTGTTTATTTGCATAGAACCAACTGAATAACCCATATAACTACAGTACATCATCTGTCTCTCAATTTCCGGCAACAGTTACACGTAACTGACATAGATTTACCCGACAAGGTGGTTCAAATGAATAAGAAGAAGAAGAAGAAACATTATCTTCAGATTTTTCGACCACGTGATAGGTGGTCGAGGACGCGTATGTTACCGGGATGCCTGCAAATAGCCGCTTGGAGATAACTAGGTAAGGAGCATGCAAGGTTATTTTGTTTTCTCAAGATTAAGAGGCATTAAGACTACAACTCCAAGCCTGATCCGACAAGATGTTTAGTCCTCTGTCCGCGTCTGATTTAAGAAAAAAAACAAACCCTCTTTTTGGTGTTTTCCTCTGACCGATTCAGATGTTATGGCCAGTCAGACATTGTTAAGACATTTTTAAGAAAAACAAACACCATCTAAGTTTTTCTTTAATATTTTTTTTGGTAAAATTTGTCGTGAATAAAGAAGTAAAAAAAATAAAAAAAATAAAATCTTCTCTACTTTCTTGCAAACTACAATGACTAGACATGATAATTCGTCACACAAGATTGCAATTTCTCTTAATCAAGGGTGTGTTTGTTTTGAAGTTTTGGGTTTGGGGATTATGTATGAAAGATAGAAAACTTGTCTGTTTATAGGTGTAGCTTTAAGAGTGCAAGTTATCGTGTGTATTATAAGTAAGTTATAGTGCTCATCACATCAACTTTTGCTTTGTAATTTTCTTATAACACACAATAAAAAAAATCGTATAAACCAACTTATAGTTTTTCAGGACACACAATTTTAAATTATTATGCATTCAAAATAATGAAAAAGAAAACAAAGAAAAGAAAGAAAAACACATAACACACCGTTATAACCATGGTGGAGGGCTTATAATGCCGAGCCACAGTTTAGTTATGGCGCCTCTATACCTGCATTACAGGGTTAGTGGGTATCAGCTACTTTAATAATCAAGTCTTATTTCCGAAAACTACATCTTTCTTTTCTATGAGTGTGTTTTGAAGTATTAGATGGGTTCATTATTGTTTTTATGCTCACATTATTCGTTTTACAAAATCTACATAATCAATATTGTTGATACGCTGGAGTTGTTTGTTTAAGCTTATTTGTAGGCTTATTAGCTTATTGATTTTAACTTATTTCTCATAAGCTAGAATTTTATGACATATTTTGAAATTTACTAACTCGTATAAATTTATTATGTCATGTGGCATAATACGTTTGCATGTATTAAAGAGGTGACAATTTGAGACTTATTGGTCAAATTTAGGTCTAATTGGGGTCTAATTTGAAACCATTATAAAGCATTTAAGACTTCCTATAAAAGGAAGTCTTAAAATAAGACAAAAAACATTATGATAAAAGGAAAATTAGAAAATTAATGTAAATTTTGAAATGAGTAAATTGCAAAAACCATCTTTGTGGTTTGGCCAAATTGCACGTTTGGTCCCTGTGGTTCATTAAATGCAAAAAACGTCCGGATTTGGCACTATTACATTCAGTTTTGGTCCCCCATGTTAACCGGCGTTAAGTGAGTTCCGTTAAGTGGCACTGTTTCATTCACTTTTGGTCCCCCATGTTACACGTTAGCCCCTTAAGGCAGAAATCGTTGCAGCGCCCGTCCTTTTTTTGGAAATTTTTTTTTGAATTCGAAAAAATTTATAAAAATTCGAAAAATTTATAAAAAATATAAAAAATTATAAAATTCAAAAAATTTATAAAAATTCGAAAAAATTTAAAAATTCGAAAAATTTTAAAAAATTCGAAAAAATTTATAAAAAATTCGAAAATTATAAAAATTCGAAAAATTTAAAAATGAAAAAATTTTAAAAAAAATTCGAAAAAATTATAAAAAATTCGAAATTTTATAAAAATTCAAAAAATTTATTAAAATTCGAAAAAATTTATAAAAATTCAAAAAATTTAAAAAAATTCGAAAAAAATTATAAAAATTCGAAAAATTTTATAAAATTCGAAAAAATTTATAAAAATTCGAAAAATTTATAAAAATTCGAAAAATGGGGAATGCGCAAGTTAATTCGCGCGTTGTGTAATATTTGATAAGAGACTCTCAAAAAATCTTATTTGATAAAATGATTATCAAAGTAACTTACAGTGTAACATTAATTGGCTTTCTTAACATTTTTTTTTAATTCTTAAAAAAAAATTCCTTTTCTGATAAAAGATTTTGAAATAATTTTTTCACAAAATAAACTAACATTTATTTCAATACTCTCATCTTTCATAATATCATCAATGATACGCAGGTTACATAATTTTTTTTGAATTTTTATAAATTTTTCGAATTTTTATAAATTTTTTTAATTTTTATAATTTTTTTCTAATTTTAATAAATTTTTCGAAATTTTATAAATTTTTTCGAATATTTATAAATTTTTTTGAATTTTTATAAATTTTTCGAATTTTTATAATTTTTTTCGAATTTTTATAATTTTTTTGAATTTGTATAATTTTTTCGAATTTTTATAATTTTATTCGAATTTTTATAAGTTTTTCGAATTTTTATAAATTTTTCGAATTTTTATAAATTTTTTTGAATTTTTATAAATTTTTTCAAATTTTTATAAATTTTTTGAATTTTTTAAAATTTTTCGAATTTTTATAATTTTTTTCGAATTATTATAATTTTTTCGAATTTTTTTAAAATTTTTCGAATTTCGATAAATTTTTTCGAATTTTAATAAAATTTTCAAATTTTGATAGTTTTTTTCGAATTTTTATAAATTTTTTCGAATTCAAAAAAAAAAAAAAAAAATCCAAAAAAAGGACGGGCGCTGCAACGATTTCTCCCTTAAGAGGCTAACGTGTAACATGGGGGACCAAAAGTGATTGAAACAGTGCCACTTAACGGAACTCACTTAACGCCGGTTAACATGGGGGACCAAAACTGAATGTAACTGTGCCAAATCCGGACGTTTTTTACACTGAATGAACCACAGGGACCAAACGTGCAACTTGGCCAAACCACAAGGACGATTTTTGCAATTTACTCTTTTGAAATTTTAAGTCTCATTTAAACCATATAGTAACCCCTCAAATAATGATATATTTTAATATAATTGTTTATAAGAAAAGCTCACTAAACTTATAACCGCCAATTTAATGCTAAAATTTGAAAAATAAAAATGCTAACTATTTACACTATTAATAATTTAGACATTCTACTTTTGAAAAACATATATCTGCTACGTTATAAAGTTTTTGGAACATGTTAAATAAGGAAGGTTTAAAACGAAAAATATTTGCTAGCCACAAAAATAGTCACCGGGTATCCGTCGCCGCATTGCGCGGCTACCTTTCTAGTATTTATTAAAGGATGAATGTAGTTGCATTTGTCTAATTGTTTATTTGAAAGAAAGTACAATTAACTAATGATTCTAACCGGGTCTAACAGATCAATTTTTTATTATTTTTTTTTTCTTCACTTATATCATATTTTACAAAGAAAAAGAAAAAACTGAAAATGACCAAAATTCTTTTGGGAGACTTATTTAGGGTCCGTTTGGTTTGTAAAAGGGTTTTAGGATTAGAATTTGGATTTGAAATTGGTTTGGGATTTAGAATAGGATTTAATGTATAAGAGAGAAAATAATATTTAAAAATATATTATATATTAAAATATAAATTAATAATTATTTATATTAATAAAGTAAGGAGAGAGAAATAAATATATGATTATTTTTATTATTTTATAATGTAAGTTGAAGGAAAAGATAAAGAAATACTCTCTCCGTCCCTAAATAAATGTTCATTTGAACTTTTTTTGGTCTTTATTATTCAACTTTGATCATAAATATTTTTGTTTGTGTTATATAATACTTGATGCAAAATATATGAATGGATTGAGTTTTAAAAGTATTTTCATTGGTATAATTTTCCTCAAGTATTATATAACACAAACAAAATTATTTATTGTCAAAATTGAATAATAAAGACCACAAAAAGTCCAAGTGGACATTTATTTAGGGACGGAGGGAGTATATAATAAGAAAAACCAGGGCCCACATGAGTCAGAAAACCAACCAAGATGACCAACTTTTGTACAACTCTATACATTTAGCTTACGAGTCTAGAGTTAGGATCAAATAACAAGAAAAGTTAAAATGAGAAGGATAAGAAGAAACCACAATCACACATTTCAGATGCATCTATAAATATAGATGCGTATCCCCTTAAAAATCTCACTCTAATTTGAAATGTGTGGCTACTGACTAGAAATTCTTCTTATTCTTCTCATTTTAGTTTTTCTTCTCACTGGATACCTTCCCTACGAGTCTAATACCAAATATTGCAAACAAACAACAGATTTAAACTTTTAAGCCCAAAACCCACGGTAACCCCACCAAACAAACGGGCCCTTAGACATTTGTTTCTAAAGACCCATCTTGACTCGTTTAGACTCAAACCCGCCTATTTTGTCACCTACACGATATTTTGCTTATAATAAGCCAAAACTGAATGTCCTCCTAAAGCTACAAGTCAATGTTTTAAGATCGGGATCTTACTCAGGATCATTTTCGTCTTTGTAAGATCGAAATTGTAAATTCGGATCGGGATTTTAAGATCCTGCTGTAATGTTATTTTCTTAATAGTCTTTTTAATATTATAAAAATCTACAAATTATTACTTATATATTATAAGCACAAATTTATATCAATGTTTCATGATAATGTTGTCCAAAATTATGATCGTAGAATATTTAAAAGTTAGCATGTTGTTGTTTAAATTTTATACAATCTATAACTTTGGAGTTTTTTAGTTTATGGTTAAAATCAATGCCTACAATGTACGAATCTAAACAATGGTAGAAGCAACCCACAAGCTCAAACAAACACCCTCATAAAAAGTACTCCAGTTAATTTTCATTCTTAAGTAACTTCCGAACACCAAATCGACCGGCAAAAAATAACAATCAGGCAAATCGGCGTGGACATCAACAATCTCTTTGTTCCGATCCAGTTTTACTCCAACCAACAATCAACAACAAGGTTCGTGGATCAATTATAAACAGCTGTGTGTATATTTTATACTGTAATGTTATTCGATTGAAGTGAAATGATAAATAAAGTGTTTTATTTTTTCTATAGGGTTTTGAAAAAATAATTTCCAGAGGATGGGATTATCTAAAACAGAAATTAATCTGAGAAGATTGTTAGCAGCTGCTCCTCAACAACAACATCTACCTAAACTTATTCATGTATGTTGCTTTTATTAGACATGGCTAATTTATTTAGTTTATTATATTTATATGTTGTAAGCATAAGAGGGTGTTTGGGTTTGCTTATTATAACGCGCTTACTAGTAGACATGGGGGGATACAGGAGGGGGCACGTGCTTTGACTTTTTTTGTAATTTGCCACACCCCCTCCCCTCTAAGAATCAATGTGTACTGTAGTTTCTAAAATTTATCAAAGTGCCCCCCCCTGGAGCAAAACTGTCTGGCTCCGCCCCTGCTAGTAGAAGCAGGTTATCAGCTTAGTTAGAGGGTGTTTGGGATTGTGTTATGGGAGAGTTTATCTGATTATTGCGTTTTCTAAATGCGGATAACCGGAACACAGTGGCTGGCAAAACAATCTGTTTTGCAAATGCAATTCCAAACACCCTGTAAGACAAACTTATTTTACAATACTTGTAAACTTGTTTTAGTGATTCTCCAAACAATGATCGGTTTCACAAATTTAAACTGCTCGTCGAGGGGGGTGTTTGGCAATTATGATTGGTTATAGCTGCTTATCGTAGAGTAAGTAAGCACGTTACAAGTAATCCCAAGCACCCTCTGAAAATATCGTGTTCCACCCTAAAATATGTACTTAAGGATACCCGTTTTTCTTCATCCTAATACTTAAAAAGTGGTATATACTTGTATGCTTTTACAAAATACAAAAACCAGATAAGCTGTCTATATTATGGCTACATTGTACCTAGATATTTCTGTCACAGTCACGTATATGACTTAAGTTTGTAAATATCTGATTATTTGACTAGCCATTGATCGTGTGAAATCATTGATGCTTGATAATTTTGCAGTATGTTGGCACTTTGAGAGAGCAGTTGGAGCAACTTGCAGCAGAAAGAACACCAGAAGGATTGCCGAGGTCTGATTTCATTTTCCAAATAGGGATTGTTAACTGTCTATGTGCTGATTTACAGGCACTTGGCTTCTTAATGCACTCAACTTGATAAAGTTCTAAATTGAATTTTTTTATTATGTAGAATTTCGAAAGCTACGTTGAGTGATTACTCTGAGAAAATTGAAGCAATTGCTGCCAATCTGGCTTCCCCTGAGGTATGTGGTATTCTATCTGTCATAGTTTGTTAGTTAGACATATTTATAAGCCACGAGCATGGGGCCCCACTGAGTAGGTTTTTTGTAGAATTTACTCTGCATGATGCCATCTAATTAGATATGCACTTTCCTGTTATTTGCTAGTCGAACGATGTGGTACCTATAGAGCCGCTCACTGCTGACAATGTAAAGATAACAAAAACTGAAGAAGAAAGTATCAATCCTTCTCCTGGGTTGAGAAGAAGAAATAAGTGAGTAGAAGTGTTAATTATCTTAAATTTGTTATTATGATATCATGTTTTTCGTTGACATTTCGTGATTCAACAGGCCCCTGTCGAGTGTTGAAGAGAGAGGAAAAACTACTGTTGATGCAAGCGATACAGGCCCTATCAAATTGGATGATGCAGCACATGCTCATATTTCAAAACACAGGTACTTTACGTATTTGGATTTAAAGTTTAGATCATTGGTTATGATACTCTAAACTGAATATTACTTATTTACCTAATAAAATGTCGCAAACAGGAAGCTCCAAGAAGACTTGACTGATGAAATGGTTGGGCTGGCACGGCAGCTCAAAGAGAGTACTCTCGTGATGAATCAGTCCATAAAGAACACCGACAAAGTAAGTCTTCAGAAGCAACATTTTGTTAACAAACTGTTTTTGAGCTTGATCAGACCCTATTATGTTAACAACTTTTTTGTAATTTGAGTGCAGATCCTTGATTCGACAGAGCAGGCAGTCGAACATAGTTTAGCAAGCACAGGGCGAGCCAATACACAGGCAGTGGCTATCTATTCAGAGACTTCCCAGACTTCATGCTTCACATGGCTTGTGATGCTTTTAATGACCTGTATATTTGTAATGGTGGTTCTTCTTATTAAAGTGACATAAACCTATATGTGTGTTGTGATATCTGATTTTTCTATCTTGGACGATGATCGCTTGAAAATATATGAATCTTTGCAACTTCTTGGACTCGATTGACTGTACTTTTCTGTTGATGAGTTAACTATAGTTTTCAAGTCTAGATGTGCTGAAATCCAGGTATTCTACTTGTATTCAATGTAGCATATTAGATTGGTTTACGAACTCCCAACACAAATAAACATTCAACCAATTTGACGTTTCATGTCATGGCAACCAAACTGAAATTTAGTTTGCGCAGGTTTTGACATACCTTAGGCGAGAACCTAAACCAAAATATAGGACGCGAGTGGTTAGGTGGTTGGTGCTGTTTGGTTAATTGCTGTTGGTTTGAGTATAACTCCAGATTTTGCCGCAAATAGAAAATTAGTTTAGATAGGATCCGGCAGCTGATGAGCGTACATATAACAGAATTGTACGCATCATTTGAAACGGATCATATATGGAAACATTTATATCTCCGAGTCAATATGCCATGGTAGCAATTTATATGTGGTGATGTTTTTGATAGCATATCTAATTTTGTGTTTGTATTTTCAAAACGTTAAATGTTGACTTTCAGATGGTCTGTAAGAATAAGAAAAATATTAATGAAAAAAAGAGTTTGCACCAGCCGGGAATCGAACCCGGGTCTGTACCGTGGCAGGGTACTATTCTACCACTAGACCACTGGTGCTTTTGTTACTATTCTACCACTAGACCACTGGTGCTTTTGTTGCAAAGGTTTATATGAATATAAGGAACACACCTCTTTCTTTGCTTAAGGGACAATTCATACTTCTATCTTTATTTCTTAGAAGAATGTATGTCATGGTCAAGTTGAATGTTACCAAGTTAATTAAATTCTTGCAGTGTTGAACATGTTAACTTCCTGTACTAAATATAATCAAAACCAGCACTTTGCTTGTTTTGTGCAATGAATAGCAGAATAGCTTTCGTAGTTAGAAAAAAGAGTGCTTCGAGAAATTCTTGTCAATGCAAGTAGACCACACCAGAATCGTTTTCAACCATCGCTAAACATTGGGGTGAAATCATCATACCGGAAGAATGCAACCCGCGTCAATTTAACCGAACGACCAGAAAAGTATGTATTTTGTCAAAACACTTGGAACTCATCCACACAACATGCCACGTCCCATTTGGAAAAGACCTTATCCCGATTCGAATCTTTTGAAACAGAAGGAGAGATTGATTCACTATTCAATGGTTATGTGCTGGATTCGTCGTCGGATGAAGAAGATACTCCAAACGGAGAAACAGAGGGTGTAATTCTGTTGAGGATTGGGCATATGATGACGAAGAGGATGATGATGACTCTGAACAAGATGGCAATTCGGCTGCCGGAAACAACAAAGAATCCTAATATGGAAAAGGTTTGGAAGTACAAAAACACTGGAAAAGTGGCAGAGACAAATTTTGACGATGGGTCAACATCATCTGCTGTGCCTATGGTCAACGACAACACGCCAAACATGCCTGCTGACACACCTGTTATCAACTCGCGCGTGTTTGTCCTAGAGTGGCAGAAGCTAGATCAATAAACGACAGAACGGTATGTCAGTGACCACCTCACTCTATTAGGCCACACGGAGTGGCAACGGTTTGAGGATGATTTTGTGAATACTCCAGCGGTAACACCGCCGCCAACACTGATTTTGTGGCTTGATTTTGTGGGAAACGGGGTATATCACCGCTGGCCATAAAATCATTTGTGTATAACAAATTTGAACGTTGGGAACAAATTTGGGAAAAGACAAAAGGAGCGTTGGCCTTTTAACGGGAAGTATTTGAACGTTTGAAACAATGTGAAATTCAAAAAAAAAAATTAACGTTGGATGTAAAAAAAAAAAAAAAAAAAAAATCTCCCCTATATATTTTAACCTAATCTAACAAAAAACATAACTATATTCAATGGACTTTTTTCATGTCGTATTTTTTTTCTTTTTCTTCATGTAATGGACTTTTATTTTTGTATTAATAAAATTGTATGTTTTTATTATAAATTGCTTAGTTTAAATATTAAAAAGAATATTTTTTTTGGGAGGTATAAGATTTTATGGCCGCCAGTGATTTTGGTTGGGAGATATGGGATTTTACGAGTATGAGTTGACTGAAGATTATTGGTGGAATTTGGGAGGTGTGGACACCTCCGAACCATGACTCCTTGTATCCGGCCCACACCCATACATGAATCACCTCAAGACCTTCCAGTATCCGGCCCACACCCATACATGAATCACCTACACCTCAACCATTGAACCCAACTCACCTAACAATCAAATCCCGTCATACCCATGAGTCCTTAACCACAAGAACCAAAAAATTTAAATCCTTAAAGCTGTTTCACTCAACTAATGGGATAAAAGCAAACATGACCCAACAGAGAAACCATTGAAACACCTTTGTCCACCATCTCCACCAAGCTCCCCTAACTGCTGCAACTCTCTTTCAATATCCGATTCTTTCTCCATGATTAATCGCTGCAACTTAAGAATACTCACGAAACCTTCCAATGACTCATGCTCTGTTTCGAATGAAGTTGAAAACACAATTCAAGTGGGCAATCAAATTGGCTTTGCGATGACCGGTAAGGATCGTGAGGTTACAAGTGTTCTTTCTAATGGAGATTACAATGTTGATCAATGATAATCCTCTCAATCAACATTAGAGGGGTTGGGGAAGAGTACAAAAGGAGTTGGGTCAAAAGACTATGCCTTGAAAACAATATTAACTTTGCGGGTATTCAAGAAACCATGAACGGAGATCAGGGTAGACTTTTTGTGCAATCAATGTGGAATAACACACATTTTGATTTCGCTACAAAAACCTCAAATGGGAAATCAGGGGGCATCTTAGCAATCTGGGACACCACATACTTCACCTTGTCGGCCCAGCTGGCTGGGGATGGTTTCTTGGCTCTTCTTGGCAGTTGGCTCAATCTTGATGTCCCTTGCCTAATGATCATCGTATATGCCCCCCAATATCAACATAATAAGAAGAAGCTTTGGTTTGATCTTTCACGCATTATCCTGGAACATAACACCCTTTCGGTCATTCTTGGAGATTTTAATGAAGTTAGGAATGAATCGGAACGTTTGGGTACCATTTTTGATCCGAGAGGAGCCTCTCGATTTAACGGATTTATAACAAATACGGGTCTCCTTGACTTACCGATGGGTGCTAAGAGATTTACTCGGATGAACAATCTTTGTAACAAGCTTAACAAAATTGACAGGGTATTAGTATCGCATCATGTTGTAGACAAATGGCCCAACTCACATATTACTGCTCTCCCAAGAGAGTTTTCTGATCATACCCCACTCCTTTTCTCGGTCCCACACCATTTAGATTTTACAACAGTTGGCTATCCCGCAGCGATTTTCTTTCCATTGTTGAATCTTGTTGGGCTGCCTCGAGCCCAGGTACTACTCACCCTGCTGTATTTTTTAAACGCAAGCTTCAAACGCTTAAGAAATCATTGAAACAATGGCGTTCTTTGAGTCTTAAAACAGAAAATTCAGTTTTTGTCCAACTTCGTCACAAGATCGACAATTTGGACCTGAAAGCTGAATCTTGTACCCTCACCACTAATGAAATAAACTCTCATACAACCTTTGTCAAATCACTTGCTGATCTTGAGCACCAAAAACTTCAGGATTTAAGGCAAAATTCTAAAACTCGGTGGGCTTTGGATGGTGATGAGAACTCGCGGTCTTTACATGGGATAATTAACAATAGGAGAAATAGTTCACGGATCAATGGCCTCAATATTCAAGGTGATTGGGTTTCGGATCCTACAACAATCAAGAACCACGTCTTCAACTTTTTTTGTACTCGATTTCAGGAAGCCAACCATTCAAGACCATCCTTCAGTAGCAACCTATTCAAACGGCTCTCTCTTGAAGAGGTACAACTTCTTGACCGCCCATTTTCTGTTGGAATATGTGAATCATAAAAAACTATAAACACATAAACATAACAACATAACATCAAAGCATACGCAGCGGAATAACAAGATCTACATACATATAATTAATTAACTAAATTTAAATAGATGCGTACCTTTAGGTTTCTATCAAGAACAAGAAACGACGTGATCACCAAGAACTAGATAAACCCTAAATTACCTAGTCGAATGGGGAAAATCAACAAGCTAAAGGAAGCTTGTACTCCGTTCTTGTACACACGCAATACTAGCGTTTCAATGGGAAAAGCTAGGTTCTAATTCACTAAACAAATCCAACACTTGTGTAATAGCAAGATCGACTAAACCCTAGGAGTTAGGGTATGAAACCGATCGGCTAGGACTAGAGGGAGAGAAGAAGAAGTTGGAAAGCTAGGGAATAAGTGCTAGAGAATTATGAACACATAAGATATGTATTTATAGTGTTCTCTTGGCTTGCTCCCTACTCCAAGTAATCGATCCCTAACCCTAAAGGGATGGGTCGGCCGATCTTAGCCCAAGGGAATGGGTTCTAGATCCTTCTATACAGCTCTTTCATATTTAGTCCTTTAACGAGCGTTATCTAACCCCGTTAAGTACTAACGACCGTTAAGTTATTTGTTTGTGAAATGAATAAATAAATCATAAAACTATATTTAATTATTCAAACCATTGAGACTCTTACGTATTGTGTGCAATCCCGAAGTCTCGTGTTCGAAACTGGACATACGAATATTAATTATTATCCATAAACTCTAACAGCTCCCACTTGGATATTCATTAATATTGTAATGACATGGGTTAGTCTAGCTTAACACCCCCAATGCCCCCAGATTAACTCGAGTATGGTTTTCCTAGAAAAACCACGTGATGATTATATCATCATACTTATCCTTTTGTTTCTAATACCGCGTTAATATGGATATGGATCTAGGTCATTCCATAATTAACAATTAGTTTCTCGTTTATACATAATTGATCAAGATTACCAAATCATCTGAACATATTCCAGATAGCCTTTGGGCGTGCGCACGCAAACATCTTGTCAACCCTACGAGTGGCCAAGCAGTATTAAACTTCAAAACAAATTTGAAGGAACAAATCATGTATTGACTACAAGCATAACCCTCGAACTTCGCATCACCTCCGAAAATAGCCCTTATAACTGCCAGTTATGGATAGCGTTAGACTACCTTACAGAAAATGAACTACATCCTCGGCAGTTACCTGGTATCTCAAGTCTAAGGATAAATATTCATGATTTACTTAATGACTACGATCCATAAAGTACAATCATGTGGTTGGGATAAGTCCTATATTCAATTTATCCAATATTGAATATCATGTGATATTGGTATCTCAACCTTACAGTACATTCTACCAGTCCTCACATTTGTCTTTATTTAATGATATTCCCATATCATTAATCGACAACGGACTATTTAGAATAAATTAATTATTCATGGATTTAAACATGCAAATATAGGATATAATATTAACAAATGATAATAAACGTTATTCGCATTTTATTTCATTTAAAATAATATTGTTTACATATCCTTTATCCAAATTACTAATCCAATAGATTTACATGAAACTACTGGCTAAACGAAGACCAATACCACTAGCATGTTGAGTAAACTTTTCCTTAGGTAATGCCTTCGTAAAAGGATCAGCCAGATTGTCATCTGTGTGAACTTTGAGTATATTGATCTCTCCTTGTTCGACTTGTTCTCGAACATAGTGATATCTCCTCTGGAAATGTCTGGCGCCTTTTATAACTCCAGGTTCATTGGCGAATGTGATTGCGGCAGAGTTGTCACAATACACATTTATAGGTAATTCAATTGACGACATCACTTCAAGATCCGAAATGAATTTCCTTATCCAAACAGCTTCCATAGCCGCTTCCGATGCATCAATATACTCAGCTTCTGTAGTAGACATGGCCGTTGTACTCTGCTTCTTACTCTTCCAGTCTATAGCTCCTCCATTAATGACAAAAACGTAACCCGTCTGAGACTTCGTATCATCTTTATCAGTCTGAAAGGACGCATCGCAGAAACCTGTAACATTCAGTTCTGCGTCTGGATTTCCCCCGTACACAAGAAACATATCTTTAGTATTCCTCAAATACTTATGAATGTTCTTAACAGCATGTCAGTGATCTTTCCCTGGATTCTGCTGGTAACGACTGGTTAAATTTTGTGCGAACGCCACATCTGGCCTTGTGCATCTCACTGCATACATGATAGATCCTACTGCCGAAGCATATGGAACTTTCTGCATGTGTGCCACCTCTTCAGGTGTTGAGGCACATAGTTCGCTGCTTAAGCCATGTTCTACTTGCATGGGCAAATATCCCTTCTTGGAATTTTGCATATTGAATCTCTTCAATATTTTATCCATGTAAGCACTTTGGCTTAATCCAATCAACCGCTTAGATCTGTCTCTATAGATCTTGATTCCAAGGATGTAAGCTGCTTCTCCTAAATCTTTCATGGAAAAACATTTACCTAAATAATCCTTAACTTCATTAAGACTAGGTATATGATTTCCCATAATTAATATGTCATCGACATATATAGTTAGGAAAGTAGTATTACTCCCACTAGCTTTGTGGTTTACGCATGGCTCATCGAAATTCCGAGTAAATCCAAACTTCTTGATTTCCTCATCAAATTTCTTATTCCATTGCCTAGATGCTTGCTTCAATCCATAAATGAATCTTTGAAGCTTGCATACCCGCTCAGGAAAATTTGGATTCACAAACCCTTCAGGTTGCGCCATATAGATGTCTTCATCTAGGCGACCATTCAGGAATGCGGTTTTGACATCCATCTGCCAAATCTCATAGTCATAGTAAACAGCTATGGCTATAAGAATCCTAATAGCTCTAATATCGGCTACAGGAGAAAATGTCTCTTCATAGTCAATACCATATGTTTGGGTAAAGCCTTTAGCAACCAAACGAGCTTTGTAGGTGTGTACATTGCCATCTATGTCAGTTTTATTTTTGAAGAGCCACTTACTCCCAACTACCTTAGCATTGGGAGGAAGGTCTACTTCAATCCAGACATTATTGTCTCTCATGGATTGCATCTCCCCATTCATAGCAACTTGCCATTTCTCCTTTTCAGGACTATTTATGGCAGCCCTATAACTAGTAGGTTCATCTAGATCCCCTAGTATTGTTTCCTCACACTCTACGTTTAAACATAGACGTTCAGGAGCTTTTGCAGATCTTTTAGATCTACGAATGGGTACCACTTCAACTTCAGGTGGAGGACCTAAACTTTCAAGTTCCACAGGAAGTGTGCTAGTGCTATCAGAAGGTGACGCATCTTCTTGATCATTCTCTAGATCATATACTCTCCCACTGAATTCTTGAGATATCAGATTATCCTCAAGAAATTCGCCATACCTAGCCACGATGACTTTATTTTCTGGTGGGAAGTAAAAGTAGTAACCCTTAGTTTCCTTAGGGTATCCTACGAAGATACACTTAACAGATCTTTGTTGGAGTTTATCCGGTGAGTCACGTTTAACAAACGCCTCACAACCCCAGACCTTTAAGTAAGACAAATTTGGAGCCTTTCCAGTCCATAATTCATATGGAGTCTTATCAACCTTCTTAGTTGGAATCCTATTCAACACGTGAACAGCTGTATCAAGGGCATAGTCCCAAAAGGATAAGGGAAGAGTTGTCAGATTAAACATAGATCGTACCATATCTAACAATGTACGATTTCTCCTTTCAGATACTCCATTTTGCTGTGGAGTATAAGGAGATGTGAGTTGTTGGACAATGCCACACTCAGCTAGATAATCCTTAAACTCTTGGCTTAAATACTCACCACCACGATCGGATCGAAGAGCCTTAATCTTCTTACCGAGTTGTAATTCTACTTCACTTTTAAAAACCTTGAATGTCTCAAAGACTTCATGTTTATGTTTAAGTAAATAAACATAACCATAACGACTATAGTCATCCGTGAAGGTTAGGAAGTAGGTAGCACCGCGCTTTGACACGTGTCTAAGTGGACCACACACGTCAGTGTGTATCAATCCAAGTAGATCCTCAGCCCTTTCCACTTGATGTGAAAAGGATTTCCTTGTCATCTTACCCGATATGCAAGATTCGAATTTATCAACTGAATCATCATTGATATTATTCAAAAGCCCATCGTGTTGCAGCTTTTCCATGCGTTTCTTACCTATATGGGCAAGACGACAGTGCCAAAGATAAGACGAATCCAAGTTAGACTTGATTCTCTTATTGCCAATGCTATACATAGAATTATTTCCATTGGATACATGATTTTACATATCTATTTCAAACACACCATTTAATGGAATTGCATTAAAGTAAAAAACAGAATTTAAAGAAACAGAAATTCCATTATTATTAAATGCGTGTTCAAATCCATTATCTAACAATAAAGAAACTGAAACAACACCTCTAACAATAGACGGTGCGTAATGACAATTGTTCAATACTAAAATTAAACCTGAAGGTAAAACTAAATCAAAAGTCCATATGGCTTCAACTGCTGCACGTATGCCATTGCCCACGTACAAGTAGCATTCTCCATAGCTCAGTTTCTTCGCTCCTCTAAGCCCCTGCGATGTATTACAAATGTGAGTACCACATCCTGTATCATATATCCAGGCATTTTGCTTACGAGGAAAGGAAAATAATTCAACCATAAAAATACCTGAAGTGCTCGCGCCCTTGGCATTTTTATTCTTGCGACACTCCTCAAGCAGCAATGGACAGTCCCTCTTCCAATGTCCAGGAGTGTTGCAGTGGTGACAAGCAGCCGTATCCTTCTTGGGATAATCCTTCTTCACAGGAGGATTCTGCTTCTTGGGCTTCTGCTGATGGATCACGACCTGTTTTCCTTTGTCAGCTTTGCCTTTGCCCTTCTTGTTCACATGCTGCGGTTTATTGGGCTTAGTAACCCTACCACCCTTTATTGCCATAACAGCAGGTGTAGGTGCCTTCTTTGAGAGTCCCTTCTCAAAGTCGATAAGCATTGCATGCAAATCACTTATCATCTTCCCCGTGCAATGCATATTAAAGTTGCGCACAAACTCACCATACAATTCCTGATTCAGGGATCGATTAATGAGGCCAACTTTCACATCTTGCACGTACCCGCATCCGAGTGTATCCAATCGGTCAAGATATCCTTTCATCTCCAACACATGGGCACTCACGGGTGTACCAACATCCTGCTTACACTTGGCCAGAGAATCTAACAGATCATATAACTCTGCCATTGGTGGTTTTTCGAACATGCGTATGAGCTCATTTATCATGTTCATAGGACCATAGTTCTCAAATTGCTTTTGCAATTGAGTGTCCATTCCAGATAACATGAGACAAGCCACATCATTGTGCTTCTCATACTCAGTGTTGTACTCCTCATGCTCAACAGTGGAGGCAGTACCAGCAGGAGCTGCAGGAAGAGGCTTACTAAGATATTCAAATCTTTTGGCAATTCTAAGAGTAATCCTCAAAGAACGATACCAATCATTGAAATTATTAGTCCCAGTCAACTTTTCTCTTTCAATCATAGCTTTGAAAGTAGAACTCATGTTATTCATGTTTGTGTTGTCGGGTTGGGCCATTTCTACAGAAAAAGTTCAAAAGTTAGTACTTTCGATAATAAACTTTTCAAGAAAATTAAACACCCATGGTAAAATAACCATTTAATTTTCACTGAAAACTAGGATCCAAATTGACGTCGTTTCATTACATCAGCTTTGGCTGCTAGCAATGAAAGTACTCAATAAGGTACGGGTCAATCCCAATTGCCAATATCCAATTGCAATTCCTAGAAACCGGGGACTTACATATTTTGCCAACTTCAGTTGCAAATGTAAGCATGTTTAATCCCCATCTTTATGCCTTGACGCCGTTCCATTACATCAGCTTTGGCTGCTAGTAATGAAAGTGCTCAATTAAGTCTACCAACTTAGGAAACTGTAAATTGACGTCGTTTCATCACATCAGCTTTGACTGCTAGCAATGAAAGTACTCAATTTACCCTTAGACAACCACCCTTTGAACATCACATTCAGCTTTGGCTGCTAGTGATGTAGGATGAAACCTTAGGTGTTTCCTTTTCAGTTGGATGGCATATAACTTAAATTTAAGGGTATTATATTTTTTGATGTATGTAATAAAAAATATGTACAAAGATGTCATGCATTCATCTTTGTATCATATAAATTTCAAAACCAGTTTACTCATTCGCAGCTTAAAATCAACAAAATTTTAATTGATGGCATTGAAAAACTTACAATATTGCCTTAAGATGCTTCGTACTTTTTCATGGTGTACTTGGTAAGTCTAATATTGACGCACAGGCGAGCGGAGAGACAGAATGAAGTCTCTTTAAGGCGACAATTTAATTCGAAACCAACCTTATACCCACTTTATAGTTTGTCAATAATAGGTCCGCCGCTTCGACCACTTTTGTATAGTTGCATCAATCAATTAAAAACTTTAAGATTTAAAGCTTAAAACATTTATGTAGTAAATTATTAATTGCTAGTCTCGCCTGGGAGCAAATTACCGTGCGAAGCGAACCACTATCGGCACATAATACTTGCCAATAAATAAATAACCACAAAGGTTTCATAGTTATTAGGTTCATTTATTTTTTATTCAAAAAAATTACCCTCTTTGATGTTTACAATCCATCATAATTAAAAAACAAAGATCAAGTAATTAAAAAAAAAATAAACAAACACTCAATAACACATATATGATCATTAACAATATCATATAGCCACATGCAAACCTTTTGATAAATCCTATTAACAATTTCTATGTGAATTTTTAATGTATGTAATTAATAAAACTCCCGTTGGTTGCTCATTGTGCCCAATGGTCCACAGATGCCAAATAACTTGGCCGCGTAAATTTTAATTAATTAAATACCACATTGCACATAACCAATTAATTAATATATTTAATTAGGGTCTTCCCTAATTTTAGATTTATCTTAAAAAAACATGTAGCAATTAAACATCAATTATCATGACAAAATATGCATGTTTTTGTCATGAATCCCCATATTGCACTTATAATCATGTAATCACATATTATCAAGCCAATCACGTACGCATACTAAATTAATGACATCACTAAGGTACTCATTAATTTTACACATAAAAGTTTACATGCAATCCTAGGGTTTTCTACAAATTTTATCAATACCAAAAATCCAAAAAAACATTAATGGGTGTCGACCCATAATAGAAAAAATTAGGGTTTACATAAAAAAAAATTAAAACCCTAGATTATCTAAGCATGTAAAGTTCAAATTTTATGTGTTTTGTAATTAATTATCATGTATAAACGGGCTCTTGATGCCACTGTTGGAATATGTGAATCATAAAAAACTATAAACTCATAAACATAACAACATAACATCAAAGCATACGCAGCGGAATAACAAGATCTACATACATATAATTAATTAACTAAATTTAAATAGATGCGTACCTTTAGGTTTCTAGCAAGAACAAGAAACCACGTGATCACCAAGAACTAGATAAACCCTAAATTGGGTTTAGGATGGATCGACTACAACCTAGTCGAATGGGGAAAAATCAACAAGCTAAAGGAAGCTTGTACTCCGTTCTTGTACACACGTAATACCAGCGTTTCAATGGGAAAAGCTAGGTTCTAATTCACTAAACAAATCCAACACTTGTGTAATAGCAAGATCGACTAAACCCTAGGAGTTAGGGTATGAAACCGATCGGCTAGGACTAGAGGGAGAGAAGAAGAAGTTGGAAAGCTAGGGAATAAGTGCTAGAGAATTATGAACACATAAGATATGTATTTATAGTGTTCTCTTGGCTTGCTCCCTACTCCAAGTAATTGATCCCTAACTCTAAAGGGATGGGTCGGCCGATCTTAGCCCAAGGGAATGGGTTCTAGATCCTTAGCTTCTATACCTCTCTTTCATATTTATTTCTTTAACGAGCGTTATCTAACCCCGTTAAGTACTAACGACCGTTAAGTTATTTGTTTATGAAATGAATAAATAAATCATAAAACTATATTTAATTATTCAAACCATTGAGACTCTTACGTATTGTGTGCAATCCCGAAGTCTCGTGTTCGAAACTGGACATACGAATATTAATTATTATCCATAAACTCTAACATTTTCTAGTGTTGAAATAAAAGAGGCCGTTTGGGAATGTGGTAGTGACAAAGCCCCGGGTCCCTATGGTTTTACCTTTAAATTTATAAAAAAGCATTGGAACATTCTTGAAAATGATATTTTCGCATACGTCAAAGATTTTGAAACAGCCTCTATAATTCCTAAGGGTTGCAATTCATCTTTCATCACCCTTGTCCCAAAAGTTATTGACCCCTTGGTTATTGGTGACTTTAGACCCATTAGCCTTATTGGGTGTCAATATAAGATTATTGCTAAGATTCTTGCAAACCGTCTCTCAAAATTTGTTGCATCGGTCGTGAGTGACGTTCAAATGGCATTTATCAAGGGTCGTCAAATCATTGATGGACCATTCATGGTTAATGAAATAATATCATGGGCAAAAAAGCATAAAAAAAGAGTCATGTTTCTCAAAGTGGACTTTGAAAAAGCTTTTGATTCTTTGTCTTGGAATTTCCTCTTCTCAACAATGGAACTGATGAAGCGAAAAGTGTACCGCTTTTAGGGGGTCATTTAAGCCCTAAATCGTATTTATTTGATCAAATATTGCCCTAAATCGTTCCTTTTGTCATTTTAGGTACTTTGGAGAAGAAATCTGGAAAAGGAAGCATTTTGGACGTTTTTGGAGCATAAAAGTGAAGAAAACGACAAAGTCTCCAAAGCTGCTGGAAAAGTACACATGACGGCGTCAAGAATTGCTCCTGACGGCGTCACGGCTTGGCAAAAGAGGTGGATATGACAAAATACACGTGACGCGCCAGAGAGTTTTACAATGGAAATTTTGACGGCGTCACCCTTTAAGGTGATCAAGGTCGTCACGGTTTAAGTTAAAGAGAGACGGCGTCAAGCACAATTTTGACGGCGTCAACCCTTGACGCGCCAGAGCGGATTTTGGAGGATTAAAGAGGGACGGCGTCAGGAAGACCATCCGGGAACCCTAGCCGCGGCGAGGTGACGGCGTCACCTCCTACAACGTGACGCCGTCAGCCCCTAAATTCTATATATAGTTTTGCAATTTTTAGTCATTAGTGTGCAACTTTGTGAGGAGAAACCCTAAGACGAATTTTCTGCCATTTTTAAGGGTTTTATACCCTTGGATCTCCCATGTTTAATTGAAGATAAGTAATCATTTAATCATTCAATATGTCTATGTGTTGTTTGATTATATCTTGTTCTTGTCTTTTAATTAACATGCTAGGCTAGATTTATCTTGTGTTTGCTTAGATCTAATGAAACCTAACTATTGATTATCGGTTGTTGGTGTGTTATTAATTGTATTGGATGATTGTTTATCGATGTTAGGCTTAAGAAAACTGGCTAACCTCCTGTACGGTAACTTGCTTGAACGTCTTAAGAAACATGAACCAATGCGTACTAAGGTTATTATGGTTGTATTTAATGCATGAGCGAATTCTAGTGATCCCATGTTAGGAGCTTCTTAGCCGGCTCGACATAGGAGTGAAGTAGGAGCTTATAGAGTTGGGGAAGTACGTACGCCACCCCACGATTGGTATTAAGGAATACACCCGTCATCCACGCAATTAATACACACTAATCAACCGGTAAAAGATAGTTAGGGAGTAAGGAAATCTAAGTAAACACATTTCTCCCCATATAAGTTCCACAACCTTTTTATTTTCAGTCATTTTATTTTATTTGCAATTGTAGTTATTTGGGTTAGTTGACTAGCAACTAATTCCGCCCACTCCTTCAAACCCGAGATTTTACTTGCTTTTATAAAAAATTATAAAAATACAAAAAGAATCTTCCCTCACCCTTAGACCTATTAGAGTAGTTTTTCAATCCTAACGACACTATTCCCCTAGAGAACGATCAATCCCCCGGTACTTGCCACTACACTATACTACATCGGTCAGGTACACTGCCTGGTGGGGATTACAAGCCTCTTGAGATCCCTCGAGAGGTAAAACCTGTTGTAAGGTCGCAAAACCACGCATCAAGTTTTTGGCGCCGCTGCCGGGGAATAGTTATTGTTTAGGTTGAATTTTTATTTTATTAGGTCTACTCACTAGATTCCTTTCTAGTGAGATTTTTATTTTATTTTTCTAGGTTTTTCTTTAGTCTATCTTTTTTCTTCGTTTCTTTGTTCGTAACCATTACCATCCGACATCATGGAAGGTGGTAATATCCTTGATCCCAACAACCCACCACCACAACAACACCCACCTCCTAGAGCCCGTACCTTAGGAGACTACTCCCGTCCTAGCCACCATGGCTATCGAAACACCATTGAGCTCACTCAAGGAGCCAATGTCACTCCCTTGCGATCCGACACCATCCGGTTGGTGCAAAGTGGATGCGCATTCCATGGACTTCGTTCCGAAGATCCTAATCAACATCTCAAGGACTTTCTCAAAATTGTTGATTCCATAGACCTTGATGTTGCCACTCGAGAGACGACCCGACTACGTCTCTTTCAATTCTCTCTGCGGGACCAAGCTAGTCAATGGCTAGAGCGTCTACCCGCAGGATCCATCACCTCTTGGGATGATCTCACCACTCGTTTCCTCGCCTAGTTTTTCCCACCAGGAAGAACTACCAAGCTAAGGAATGATATCTTGATGTTCCAACAACGTCAAGGTGAAACCCTCTACGAGGCATGGACTCGATTCAAGGACTTACTCCAAAAAGTCCCTCACCATGGCATAGAACTTTGGCTCCAAGTCCAAATCTTCTATGACCATATCAATCTCTCCACGAGGTAAACCAATGAGCAATCGGCCGGTGGTAAGCTACGTGATCTTAGTGCGGAACAATCATGGGCTCTCCTGGAAGATCTTGCTCTTTATGACAACGAAAGTTGGAGTGATCCCCGTGATTTGAATAAAACGGTCAAGGCAATATCTTTGCCTTCGAACAATTCAAGCACTTCCGACCGTAGGATCATAGAACTTGAAGACCAAGTCAAGTTTCTTATGAAATCCTACGAGGCTCCTAAACCTTCAAGCCAAGTGAACAAAATCACTTCTTCATGTGAATTATGTAGTGGTCCCCACGACACTCGTGATTGCATGGAACTCCCCGAACAAGCTTTTGCGGACTACGCATCCTCGCGTACCGACGGAGCGGGAGACAAGTGGTACACTTTCAAACCCGAGCCAAACCCCTACGGTGATTCATACAACCCCTCATGGAAAAATCACCCAAACCTTAGGTGGAAACAAAACCAAAACGCACAACAAACTAATTCTTCCAACCCACCTAATCGTTTCCAATCAAGCGGTTCCAACTCGAACCGTACTTTCAACAACAATCCTTCCAACAATGGTAGTACCAATAACTTTGAAGGATTGATGTCCCAATTTATGGCATCTCAAGAAGCTCGTTTGGCCAAGTTTGAAGCCGATTTAAAACAAAAACAAAGCGAGATGACCAATAAGATTGACACTTTGTTGAAAGCCCTCAATGACCGAGAAATGGGAGCACTCCCTAGCAACACAGTCAAGAACCCAAAACTAAACGTCAACGCCATCTCGTCGGTTTCGTCTCCTAGTTCTTGTCCACAATATTATTCGGTCAATTCCATGAGCACGTGTTTCAAACAAACCCAAGTCGTTCAAAATGACCAAGAAGTTATGATATCCAAATTGGTCAACAATATAGTTGAAACACCTCCCACTCAAAACCTTGACAATGAATTCAAGGAGCTCCACCTTGAAAGTCCGGTTATTGAAGTGTTGGATGAGAAGAAGCTCAAGTTAGGCGAAAAAGGGACCGCCTTCGTTCAAAACAAGCTACCTAAGAAGTTAGATGATCCGGGCTTATTTGTTCTACCTTGCAAGATCGGTAATTCGGAGGCTTATGACACATTAGCCGATCTTGGATCAAGCCTTAACCTACTTCCATTACCTCTCTACACCTCTCTAAAACTAGGAAAACTTGAAGAAACCGAGGTGATAATAGGCTTAGCGGATGGAAGTGTTGCTTACCCGGTTGGAGTAGTCAAAGACGTGTTAGTACACATAGGAAAACTAACCATTTTAGCCGATTTCCACGTCCTTGATATGATTAGAGACCCTACATGCCCCTTGTTGATAGGTAGAGGATTTTTGGCGACCGCTAGTGCTATGATTGATTGTAAGGAATCTAAGATAGCGGTAGGAGAAGGTGATACTTGGTCAGTCTATGATGTGAAGAAACATGCCTATGATACTAGTGACGAACCAACACCCCATTGGTTAGAATTAAATAGGAGACCATCTAGATATGAACCTTGGATCGATAGAGACTTCATAGGACCCCAACGCCCATTTTACCTAGAAGAGGACTTTGTGAGCCGAACACATACGGTAGAGCAACTCTTGGCTAGGGACACTGAATTGGATCCATTTGAAGACCCTCTAGTTTTTAGGAAGATGATTGATTTCCTAGGAGTTTTGCCAATTAACCTAGGGATGAATAAGTGGACTTGTGAGGACGATGATCATAAGTGGGATTGGGACAAACCACCCAAAGATGGAGATGGGTCATGGCATATTAAGATGACATTGTATGACCCGGATGGATAGAAGTTTGAAAAGATATATTGTACTAAGCGGACCAATAGGAAACTTCAATCCAAGCTTAACCCTAAAGACGTCCTCGATGACGAACTTACTTACATAGGGTAGAAGGACTTTGAGTCTAGCTACAAGACTTGTTAATAAAGAAAAGCGCTTCTTGGGAGGCAACCCAAGCTTTATTTGCTTTGTGTGTTTATTTATTTGTTTGTTTGATTTTATTTGCTTCCGTATGTATGTTTAATTTTTATTATTATTAATTCATGTTCAAAACTAAATTGTGAAAATGCTTAATCTTGTTTTTAACTTCGTCTTAACTACATATAAAGGTATTTTGCAAAAGATAAGTGTAAGGGAAATCCAAATCGGTTTATTAGAACAAATGAACATGAATCATAACAATATTAAATTAACATACATATTAGTAATTGTTTGAGTCAAATGCTTGTATCGAGTCATAATGATGTTTTGCAGGAATTCCAGGAAGTAAGGTATAGGTTTTTCCAGAAATTTTCCAGAAACTTAACATGAGAATTCTGTCAGATCATTTCTGACGGCGTCAGGCATTACAACCTGACGGCGTCAGGTTTTAATTTTCTGAAACTTTTGAAAGTTTTGTTTTTCTACCGGAATCATAAAAAGTTTTTATTAAATCTATAACTTATAAACTCCAGGAATCTGCAAAATAATCATTCCACAAGCATTATATCCTTATATAGATTTATCCCGCCGATGTTATGCAGGTTTTCGTGTTTGTTTTCTCAGGTTTAACAGGTTATTTTGGACAAGGAGATGTATGTGGAATCTAGCTTTTGGCGATGCATTAGTCTTGGAGCTTCTACATTCTCTTGGAAGAAGATCTAACCATGTTGCCACATTATCCACCGAGCGAATCAGGGGAGTATTTGATTTCATTCTTTTACCTTATTTACTTTTACATCTTGTTATTTGAACATTGGGGACAATGTTCATCTTAAGTGTAGGGGGGGGGGGTAAAGTACGATACTTTAGAGAATGCTATTACGCTTGAGTTTGTTTGTTCAATAGTATGTGTGTAATAAAAACTGAGAGAAATACCTGTTAGGGCAATTTTAGTGCCAAATTTGAATTTTTTTATAACATATAGGAGTGAAACTTTGGTCTTAATGAGCGTCTCACGGATAGGAGTTATATGACTAGCACAAAACCGTACCACTAAAAAATTTTCCACCCCCAAATATGTGAGGTTCGCCCCTAGAATTGGTAGGAAAAGCATTTATGCTATGATGTGTGTACCGGTAGCACTTAGATTCTAGAACTTGCGTTAGGACCATTCCGAGGCCACAAGTGAGACTACATTCGTGTAGTTAGATTTACTACATGATAAGAGGCATTAGGATTAACCCATTGTTTTACACCTGTGTTTTTGTTATAATTACATTGGCTACATTGGTCAAGTAATTCTCCCACACCCTTTGCGTTGTACTCATTTTTAGTACACGATACCCCTAGTACACCCCTCAGAGCCTATCTTTTCGTTTCGACCTTTAAGCATTTTACTTAAAGGAAGAATTTGTTTACACCCCACTTAAATGTACACCCAAATCGCCTTAGCCTACCTTGTATGCACTCATTTTTAGTGCATTATTGTGACAACATTTGTTTAAACCCTTAGTTAATTATCTAATTGATTACATGGTTGCTAAGTCGAGTCATATCCTTGTACATATTGTTTTGGGACGATTGGGACTCATGGGTAAAGTACTAGTGTAATGGAGTAATGGGGAAGAACAACATTATTACCCCCATATGTGCTAAATATTTTAAAAGTACTCCAAGTGTTTCGATTATCTTAATTCGAGTCATTAGAATAGTTAATTGTAAAGTTATGTAAAAGTTCAAGTGTAAGGGGAGAACCGAGGCCCCTATGATGTATTATTTTGGATGGTAGGGCAAGAGTGTATGAAGAAAAAAAAAAATCAAAAAAATCAAGAAAAATACAAAAAAAATGAGAAAAAGAAAAGTAGAAAAAACATACGGACTACTATCCCGTTTCATTTTATGTTTATTTTATGTTTTTGTTATTTTGTTTTTAGCTTAAGTCGAGTCTAGTCTTGGCTTAGCAACGCCATATTGTACATGTAATTAACCAAGATCTTTAACTCGCCACCAGTAAAATATCCCTTATCTAACAAAACCGTGTTAATCATATCCCTACACCTAACGTTATAACCCGTTTAAAAGCCATCTTTGATAGTTTATCTTAGGTGCTTACACCTAGTGGAGGAGGTTTTTGATCCTTTCCCAAGCCTATGGTAATCTATTTGCTATGACAGGTAGTGAGAGATATTATCTATTTTCATTTATGAGATATACTTTTATGACACCTGAGAGATGTGAGTATCTAAACACTACTTGTGAGGTGCTAGTTTGTAATCTCCGTGCTTATTATGATTAAAGTGGAACTACTATTTGTTGTAATTACTTTTATATTAGCGTTAAATGACCCCTAACTTGTATTTTGATTAGAATAAAAGCGCATTTGCTTGAGGACAAGCAAATCTCAAGTGTAAGGGTATTTGATGAAGCGAAAAGTGTACCGCTTTTAGGGGGTCATTTAAGCCCTAAATCGTATTTATTTGATCAAATATTGCCCTAAATCGTTCCTTTTGTCATTTTAGGTACTTTGGAGAAGAAATCTGGAAAAGGAAGCATTTTGGACGTTTTTGGAGCATAAAAGTGAAGAAAACGACAAAGTCTCCAAAGCTGCTGGAAAAGTACACATGACGGCGTCACGGCTTGGCAAAAGAGGTGGATATGACAAAATACACGTGACGCGCCAGAGAGTTTTACAATGGAAATTTTGACGGCGTCACCCTTTAAGGTGATCAAGGTCGTCACGGTTTAAGTTAAAGAGAGACGGCGTCAAGCACAATTTTGACGGCGTCAACCCTTGACGCGCCAGAGCGGATTTTGGAGGATTAAAGAGGGACGGCGTCAGGAAGACCATCCGGGAACCCTAGCCGCGGCGAGGTGACGGCGTCACCTCCTACAACGTGACGCCGTCAGCCCCTAAATTCTATATATAGTTTTGCAATTTTTAGTCATTAGTGTGCAACTTTGTGAGGAGAAACCCTAAGACGAATTTTCTGCCATTTTTAAGGGTTTTATACCCTTGGATCTCCCATGTTTAATTGAAGATAAGTAATCATTTAATCATTCAATATGTCTATTTGTTGTTTGATTATATCTTGTTCTTGTCTTTTAATTAACATGCTAGGCTAGATTTATCTTGTGTTTGCTTAGATCTAATGAAACCTAACTATTGATTATCGGTTGTTGGTGTGTTATTAATTGTATTGGATGATTGTTTATCGATGTTAGGCTTAAGAAAACTGGCTAACCTCCTATACGGTAACTTGCTTGAACGTCTTAAGAAACATGAACCAATGCGTACTATGGTTATTATGGTTGTATTTAATGCATGAGCGAATTCTAGTGATCCCATGTTAGGAGCTTCTTAGCCGGCTCGACATAGGAGTGAAGTAGGAGCTTATAGAGTTGGGGAAGTACGTACGCCACCCCACGATTGGTATTAAGGAATACACCCGTCATCCACGCAATTAATACACACTAATCAACCGGTAAAAGATAGTTAGGGAGTAAGGAAATCTAAGTAAACACATTTCTCCCCATATAAGTTCCACAACCTTTTTATTTTCAGTCATTTTATTTTATTTGCAATTATAGTTATTTGGGTTAGTTGACTAGCAACTAATTTCGCCCACTCCTTCAAACCCGAGATTTTACTTGCTTTTATAAAAAATTATAAAAATACAAAAAGAATCTTCCCTCACCCTTAGACCTATTAGAGTAGTTTTTCAATCCTAACGACACTATTCCCCTAGAGAACGATCAATTCCCCGGTACTTGCCACTACACTATACTACATCGGTCAGGTACACTGCCTGGTGGGGATTGCAAGCCTCTTGAGATCCCTCGAGAGGTAAAACCTGTTGTAAGGTCGCAAAACCACGCATCAGGAACAAATGGGGTTTAGCGTTAAATGGATAACTTGGATCCGATCTTGTCTTAACTCGGCCTTTGCTTCAGTTCTCATCAACGGATCACCAACTAAAGAATTTAAACTTGATAGAGGTCTTCGTCAAGGTGACCCCCTCTCACCGTTCTTATTTATTCTAGCCGTGGAAGCTCTTAATGTGGCCATTGTGGAAGCAACTAACCACAACATCTTTCATGGTATCAAAGTGGGGAAAAATAAAGTTCATGTTTCTCATCTTCAATTTGCGGATGATGCCCTTATATTAGGAGAATGGTCCCTCACCAATGCTAAGAATTTATCAAGAATCCTCACTTGCTTCCATATTCCTTCCGGTCTTAAAGTAAATTTCAACAAGAGCAAATTATTTGGGATTGTAGTCTCTAATCTTGAACTTCACTCTACCGCCTCTTCGATTGGGTGCCTCGCTTCCCAATTCCCGTGCACCTATCTAGGCCTTCCCATTGGTGCTAACATGTCAAGATGTTCAAATTGGATGCCACTTGTTGAACGTTCCATAAAAGACTCTCAAATTGGAAAGGCAAATCTCTTTCCATTGGAGGTCGTTTCATCCTCATTAGATCGGTTCTTGATAGTTTGGGAGTCTACTATTTCTCTACCTTCAAAGCACCGAAAAAGATCATTAATAAACTTGAAGGTATTCGAAGGAAGTTTTTTTGGGGTGGAAATTCAAATGAAAATAAAATCTCATGGGTCGCTTGGGACAAAGTTACCTCTCCCCTCAATAAAGGTGGTCTTGGCATTAGTAGTCTAAAGATATGCAATCAATCCATGTTGGCTAAATGGTGTTGGAGATTTCATAATGAAGAACATGCTCCTTGGCGCAAATGATTTGTTCTTTACATGGTCACACGGGAGGTTTCAATGATAGCTCTAACCTTGTAACTTACTCAGGCACGTGGTCAAATATTAGAAAGCTCAAGGATGATCTTAGTCCATTTGGAATTAACTTACCTATGCTTTTTAAGAAAAAAATTGGTAATGGTCAACACACAAGTTTTTGGCATGATAATTGGCTAGGTGGGTCGTCTCTTAAAGATACTTTCCCACGTTTATATCGGCTCGAAACAAACCCAAATTGCTTGGTTAGTGAAAGAAGCTCTACTTTCATCCATCTCAGTAACACCACCACTGTAAGTAGCTCCTCTCCTACTACTGAAGTTACAAGAAACGTGTTTAACCCAGAATTTGGGCTCACATTATTTCCCCCCCCAAGTGGGCCTCGTCTCAACTGGGCCTGGAGAAGACATGTTCACTCAGGGCCTGAATTAAATGAATTGGTGGAGCTGACAAACCTTTTAGCCCATCTCAATCTTTCTGACGCCACAGATTCATGGGAGTTTAGCATTGATTCTACAAGGTTTTTTCTGTAAGTCCATGAGAAACCATATAACTATTATGTCAAATCACATAGAATCTCATCCTATTAGATGGAACAAGTTGTTGCCCATCAAGGTTAATATCCTTACATGGCGTGTTATGAACAAGAGAATTCCAACAAGAACCAATCTTGATAGACGTGGGATTGATTTAGATTCGGTCCATTGTCCGTTATTCGATGAAGACTTGGAATCTGAAGACCACATCTTTGTTTCTTGTGAGATAGCCAGTGGCATTTGGAAAGATGTCCACCAGTGGTGGAATTTTTCGGGCATATCCATCACACACCTTGATGATGTGGTTTCTCTTGCTGATCATGTGCCTCTAGAAACTAAGTTCTTAAACTAGTTTGATGTAGTAGTGCAAACCACCATATGGCACCTTTGGATTTTCAGAAACAAGAAAATCTTCTCTCAAAAGCGGCCCCAAAAGTCTTTCCTTCTTAATGATATCAAACTTTCGTCTTACACTTGGATCACAAGCAGAAAAAAGAACTCAATGAATTGGATAGATTGGTTTTGTCACCCTTGTAATTCAATATCAATTATTATGTAATTTGTTTTGCTAGCTCCTAGCTAGTTCTTTAATGAAATCGCCGTTCAAAAAAAAAAAAAAAAAAAAAAAAAAACTGAAAATCTAAAGAAAACATTGCAGAGTTTTGTAGTCTAAATTATATTCCTAATTGGAATGATAAAAAAATCCACCATCTAGCTCGATCTATTTGTGCAATACAAACTTCTTTTTTATTTTTTGAAAGGCACCCCGATACTAGCATGACACCCACCAGACTAAACCAGACCAAACTGAGACAAACTAACACTACAACTATGCTAAATAACCAGACATAGAGCGTGAAATCCAACATGATAAACCTACGCCATTACTGTGGGAAACACAAACTTCTAATATATAAGCATGTTCAAGTAAATACTAATCCAAGACCAATTTTATGGATCATATCCCAGACGAAGCTCCAAATCTAATTCCTTGTCTTCATTTCTTCCTCGCATGCTTTCTTCTTGAAGGGACCGACCAAACTCTAAGCTTAAGCTTAAGCCCAGTCTCATCTCTTCTAGAGATGGACTTGTGATCAATCCACTAGGGTTTTGGTATTTGCGAAAACTGTTATCATAAATCGTAGGGCTTGAGCGTAACATGAACTCCTGAGTTTGTCCCTCTTGATGATGACCAAGAGTGCAACTTGTGATCAAACATGGTTGGTTAAGTTTAGAGTTACTTTTTTTGTTTGAGAAACTAGACCTACTCTTGGCTTTATCTTTACGGTGGACATTCATGTGCCCGCCCAACGCTTGTGCTGTGGTGAACCCATGCTTGCAATACATGCACGCATAGGATCGCCCATCTTGCAACTCAGTCTGATTATCATGTTCATTTGAATTTGTTGATTGATCCACGCTTTTTAACGTTATGAACTCCATTGAAGAAAAGTTGATTTGATGGGGGAATTTGGTTCTTTTATTAATAAGACTTGTTCTTCAGCCGGCTATATATACAAGTTTAAATATATCTTCAATGGGGACTGATGTTTTGTCATATGCTTCAAATTTCGAGACACATACATATCGTGTGGAATCATCAGCGTACAGTTTGTCTTTCGTGCCTGGATTTTCATGTTCGTTTGTCGTGTTTAGATGACCACTAATCACGTAGACTAATGAAAAATTAACGCGCTTTGAAAAATATATTTTTGAATTTTTTGTCGATGAAAGTTTCGTGGAAGGGCCAAGGTAATTAATTGGTATTGATAATGACTCGACTAGCACTACAAATCAGGCTAATCGTCTGTTAATATATCGTTAGTTTGTATATGTAACTATAAAATAAACTATATGAGAAGGATTATGATCCCTACAACAACGAGCCATTGATGAGATTAGAATGTGGATTCATAGTTAAGGTCGATCTTTGTTTGGAATAACTTAACTATGTGACAGGCATTAATTTTGACACAATAAATCTACATGTAGTTTGATCACCCTTAAAGCTTATACGGACCTTTTTGAACCATTTGGTGTTAGCGTGTTCATATTATGTTTAAACTTAGTCAATTTTATTCATCTATGTTAGAAAGTTGATACAACAATTTGATCAAATCCGATGGAATCGTTCTCTTCCTATAAAGGTAAACATAAACACACAGAGACTCTCTTTGGATCGTTTACCTACTAGGTTTAACCTGGATGCCCGTGGGATTGATGTTCATTCAATTCGTTGCCCGGTTTGTGACTAGGGCATTGAAACTGGCCAACACTTATTCATTGATTGTCCATTGGCTTCCAATTAATATATGTGGTTTGGTTGCAGCATGGTGGGATTTTAATGATTTTCCCAAGACAGTAATCTCCCTAATCAAATGGGGGGATTCGAAAAACCTCAAAAACTCAAAAGAAGTGTGTTTTGATGTGGTAGTTCAAACTACGTTTTGGGTTCTTTGGCGTTTTAGAAACTGTGTGTGCTTTGATCTAAAGCCTTTTAGGAAAGACACTCTCTTGGACGACACCAAGGTTTTCTCCCATACATGGGTTGTTAATTGGAATAGATATTGTAAACCCAAGTGATTCGATTGGGATTGGATTTGTAACCCGCAAGCATCTTGTAATTTCACATTGTAGTTTTTCCTTCTACCTCCTTACTAGTTTCTATTGAAGTTTGTAGCTAAAAAAAAAATACACACTATATACAGAATGTCAAAGTTTTATACACTTTTAAGAACATATAGAAGGATTAAAGTATGTGCAAATACTATATATATTTGTTACAGTTGAAAACTAAATTCTAGGTTACCTGCTTTTGTTTTTTGGCAAAGTTTAGTTGGTTCTTTCATTTGTAGTTTAGGATTGACTTGTAGTTGTTCAAAAGTGTAGGAAAACAAGGCCCACATATTTCATTAATGCAATTACCATCATTAATTGGATATTATAACGTTATAGATTTGTACGTGCTGATGTTTCACTGGTCAAACCTTTCAATGGATATTTTTATTTAGACCAAGTCTTTACATGGAAATGGTCATGAATGAAAAGTATCATATTACTAATCTATTGCTATATTATTTGTTCCATCTTATTTTGTTACGAATCAGATGTTTCCTAGATGTTGTGGGATTTTTTTTTTTTTTTATTTATTTTTTTTATTTTTTATTAATATTATTATTATTATTATTATTATTATTATTTTCTCGTACATAGTAGGAGTAGTGTATTATGGACGTTGAGGTTTATTACATCCGTGTAATTAACTAAAAACTTAGACATGATAGCTTGACAAAAATAGAATGTATCATGTTTACTTTCAAAATCCGCTGCACTTTGATCAAAGACCATATTTGTCTTTAACAAATTAATTGTGTGAACGTTAAAAAAGGTGAATAGTATATTATACCCATTGAATCATAAAAGGGGTGAGAATTGATAAGCTGAAATAATAATTGGCATCAAGCTTTGCGATTAATCACATAAATACTAAGAAATTTAATCTATACTATATATTTACTCATAAATAAAATGTTATTCAAGTGTTTTACACAGATCACATTCGCATAAAACCCTTGTGCAGCCAAGTGATTATTGTAAGTTAGAATAAGTTGATTAATTGTTCTTACCATGTACTCTTAAGATTACAACGGCATAATGATAATAAGTTGTGTTACAAATCATAGGAGCAAGTATTCGTGGATTCAAGTTTCAACTAAAACATGTGTGAGACATGTTTATGATGTATATATTATGTAATTGTAGGGGAAACGGTTAAATTTTATTATTAATAAAAGTCAGATTACAATAAATAAAATTAACAGTGTATATATAATATAAAATTAAGTACAGACAAAATAGAGGCAGAGACAAAAAAAAGACTCTAAATAACGATAAGTAAACAAAACAATAAAATGTCAAGACATGAGGCTCGTATTGAACACAATTCCTTGAAAACAAATTCGTCATATGTTTCTCAAGGTACAATGGCCAAAATCGATGTACTGTTGCACATGACAAACTTGCCTGAACGATCACGGAAACAATGGTGTGTTCCTGATCAAAGCTTGCTAGAAAATCGTCTGGAATGAAGTTATGTTTTAGGTTGTTTTAAACGAATTAGCAAGAGGTTTAATTTATAGTGTAAACCTAGCTTGGTGACCATGAGAGAATCGCTACCATATAAAATTGGTTTTCAAATATGTTCCGTATATGTGATTTATTGTTCAAGAAGCCTTAATGTGTAACTAAAATAAGCTGATACAAAATCTGAAAAATATTAAAAAGGAAACGAAATCTACAACAAAAAGATTGGCGCACATGCGAAATTTTTGAAGTTGCATTCGTGTATGCATGTCGCGCGGGCTCACATGAGTTCACAAGCTTGGAACTCATATTGGCCTAGGAATCTGATTTTCTGCCCCCCCCCCCCCCCCCCCACACACACCCCCCACACCCACCCCTGCACACACTTAGTTGTGGAGTCTCCTGCTTCGGCATTTTGCAGTTAGCAGAACGGTGACCAGGTTGGTCACAGTTGTAACACAACCCTTGGAACTCTTGTTTCACAATTCCATCTTTCGAAGCAAGGTGCTCAACCTACCCTTTACCCTTCTTGTCATTCTTCACTTTGCCTTTTCTTTTGGAGTTGGATTCTGAAGATGACTGAGCATGCTCAACCATATTTACCTTGGCATAATCAGGCATATAAGTGTTTTTTTTTAGCCAAATTGTTGTCCTCTTCAATACGAAGACGAACAAGCAAGTCTTCAACTCTTATCTCCTTACTCTTATGCTTCAGGTAGTCTTTAAATTTCGCCCAGCTTGGAGGTAACTTTTCAATAAGCTTGAAAAGTTTCACTCAAAATCATTCCCTCATCATGAATGTCGTGTAGCAAAACATGTAGATCTTGAACCTGGCTGATCACATTCTTTGAATCAACCATCTTGTAATAAAAATATGCGCTAACGCGAATTTCTTTGTACAAGCATCCTCAATTTTGTACTTGTATTCCAATATGACTCTCATAATTCTTTGGCAGTATTGGTCTTGCATACATGTTGTATAAAGAATCCACCAAACCATTCAGAATATAGTTGTGACACAAGAAATCTTAATGTTTCCATGCTTCTATAACTTGAACAACATGTGAATTAGAGGGTTCAGTTTCTTTAGGAGGTTCCACTTGAGGTGTGGTCTCTTTTAAGAACCGTGCAAGGTTCAAAGCAGTGAGATAGAAGAATATCTTCTACCGCCACCTATTAAAATTTATAAGAAATAAATACCTGAAAATTAGATTACAATAAATAAAATTAACAGTAAATAAATAATATAAAATTAAATATAGACAAAATAGAGGCAAGAAAATAAGACAAACTCTAAATAACGATTAGTAAATAAAACAATAAAGGAAGTAGATGTATTGTCGGACGTGACAAACTTGCTTGAACAATCATGAAAACAATGGTGTGTTCTTGATCGAAGCGTGCTGGAAATTCGTCTGAAATGAAGTTACATTTTTGATTATGTAAAAAGAATGAGCAAGGGGTTTAATTTATAGTAGCTTAGTGACAAAGACAAAATCGTTGCAATGTAAAACTGATTTTCAAATTTGTTCCATATATGTGATTTCTTGTTCTCAAAGCCTCAATATGCTACTAAAATAAACTGATACAACATATGGGGAGCAGGCGAATTTTCAGAGTTGCGTTTGTGTTCGCAGGTCACGCTGGCTCGCATGAGTTCACAAGCTTGGAACCCATTTTGGACCGGTTCCTAGTTTGGGCGATGTGAGATACAATCCCAATTCTAGATTTTGCGTTTAGTTTTTTTTAACCTCATAACGCGTCGAGCTTACAATTTTTTCTATTTCCATGTAGTCATCTTTTTTTACCTCATAATGCATCCCAAAACTTTTGAAATCATGCTTTTCTGTGTATCCTGTGAGCATTTTACCTTTATATTAGGTAACAACTCTATTGACAATGAACATGAGGGTAAAATTGTCATTTTACATTGTAAAAACCAATAATCAAGATCAGGAGGTCGGGGGAACTCAAGATAAAGGTTAAACATGGTATTATTAGATTAATGAATGGGGGAGGTGTGTGTGTTTTCTAGAGAAAGAAAGTAAAGAAACCACACACACCTCCAAGTTACAAATGAGAATCCCAACCCTCCTAGTTGTGACTAGGAGGGGTATTTATACAAAGATCTAGCCTAACTTACCACTATTGACTAAACTAGTCCCTGTACATAGAAACTATTGCAATTCCCGACTATAACATAACTTTAAAGGCTAACAATCTGCTAGGGTTCGACACACGGTTAAGGTGGTTAAACCTTGTGACTTTGTGTGTATGATATATTGAATTAATATGATTAAGTACACGGAATTTACTTAACCACACTTAGAAGGTTATTTGTGTTATGGAAATGGAATGGTTATGTTTGTTTTATGACAATAAAAAATGAAAGCTTTTCACCAAAACGATTCAATAATATTCAAAATAATACGAGTGATCTTTCTATCACTAGGGTTACAAAGACCTTGAATCTTATGTTCTTACAACTTGTGATATTCTTGTGTTTGTTCTATGTCTTAACAGTTATGAACTTATCAACTTATCTATTTTGTGCACACTTAATATCGAGTCTAAGATCCTCTTTTATAGTCCAAGAAGATCTTTACATATTGCTTAAAGTCTAGCCGACCTACTTGTTAACTTATCTTTAGAGTGTCAGTACATAAGATACAACATGTTTCTGTGTACACAACTTGTTAACTAAGCACATGGGGTAAGATATTATCTACCGTATATTGTTGACCAAAATACAAATAATATCTTTTCATACTTATCCACTTAGCAGCAGAAAATGTTCACTAGCAGCAGCAATGAGTTATCGCTAGCAGCAGGATCAAGTATAATAGCAGCAGAATCAACAGCAGCAGAATGCTAAGCCTAGCAGCAGAATCAAATGTTCTAGCAGCAGGAACAAACATTAGCAGCAGTGATGAAGCGAAAAGTGTACCGCTTTTAGGGGGTCATTTAAGCCCTAAATCGTATTTATTTGATCAAATATTACCCTAAATCGTTCCTTTTGTCATTTTAGGTACTTTGGAGAAGAAATCTGGAAAAGGAAGCATTTTGGACGTTTTTGGAGCATAAAAGTGAAGAAAACGGCAAAGTCTCAAAATTGGCTGGAAAAGTACCTTTGACGGCGTCATGGCTTGGCAAAAGAGGTGGACATGAAAAATACACATGATAAGCCAGAGAATTTTACAATGAATTTCTGACGGCGTCACCCTTTTAAGTGATCAAGGCCATCACGGTTTAACTTAAAGAGAGACGGCGTCAAGCCCATTTCTGACGGCGTCAAGCCTTGATAAGCCAGGGAGGATTTTGGAGAATTAAAGAGGGACGGCGTCAAGAAGGCCATCCGAGAACCCTAGACACGGCGAGGTGACGGCGTCAAGATCTACAACGTGACGCCGTCAGCCCTTAAGTTCTATATATAGTTTTGCAATTTTTTGTTATTAGTGTGCAACTTTGTGAGGAGAAACCCTAAGACGAATTTCTGCCATTTTTAAGGGTTTTCATACCCTTGGATCTCCCATGTTTAATTGAAGATAAGTTATCATTTAATCAATCAATATGTCTATGTGTTGTTTGATTATATCTTGTTCTTGTCTTTTGATTAACATGCTAGGCTAGATTTATCTTGTGTTTGCTTAGATCTAATGAAACCTAACTATTGATTATTGGTTATTAGTGTGTTATTTATTGTATTGGATGATTGTTTATCGATGTTAGGCTTAAGAAAACTGGCTAACCTCCTATTCGGTAACTTGCTTGAACGTCTTAAGAAACATGAACCAATGCGTACTAGGTTTTTATGGTTGTATTTAATGCATGAGCGAATTCTAATGATCCCATGTTAGGAGCTTCTTAGCCGGCTCGACATAGGAGTGAAGTAGGAGCTTGTAGAGTTGTGGAAGTACGTACGCCACCCCACGATTGGTATTAAGGAATACACCCGTCATCCACGCAATTAATACATACTAATCAACCGGTAAAAGATAGTTAGGGAGTAAGGAAATCTAAGTAAACACATTTCTCTCCATATAAGTTTCACAACCTTTTCATTTTCTGTTATTTTATTTTATTTGCATTTGTAGTTATTTGGGTTAGTTGACTAGCAACTAATTCCGCCCACTCTTTCAAAACCCGAGATTTTACTTGCTTTCATAAAATATAAAAAAAAAAACAAAAAGAATCTTCTCTCACCCTTAGACCTATTAGAGTAGTTTTTCAATCCTAACGACACTATTCCCTGTGGAGAACGATCAATCCCCCGTACTTACCACTACACTATACTACATCGGTCAGGTACACTGCCTGGTGGGGTTGTAAGCCTCTTGAGATCCCTCGAGAGGTAAAACCTGTTGTAAGGTCGCAAAACCACGCATCAAGTTTTTGGCGCCGCTGCCGGGGAATAGTTATTGTTTAGGTTGAATTTTTATTTTATTAGGTCTACTCACTAGATTCCTTTCTATTGAGATTTTTATTTTCTTTTTCTAGGTTTTCTTTAGTCTATCTTTTTTCTTCGTTTCTTTGTTCGTAACCATTACCATCCGACATCATGGAAGGTGGTAATATCCTTGATCCCAACAACCCACCACCACAACAACACCCACCTCCTAGAGCCCGTACCTTAGGAGACTACTCTCGTCCTAGCCACCATGGCTATCGAAACACCATTGAGCTCACTCAAGGAGCCAATGTCACTCCCTTGCGATCCGACACCATCCGGTTGGTGCAAAGCGGATGCGCATTCCATGGACTTCGTTCCGAAGATCCTAATCAACATCTCAAGGACTTTCTCAAAATCGTTGATTCCATAGACCTTGATGTTGCCACTCGAGAGACGACCCGACTGCGTCTCTTTCAATTCTCTCTGCGGGACCAAGCTAGTCAATGGCTAGAGCGTCTACCCGCAGGATCCATCACCTCTTGGGATGATCTCACCACTCGTTTCCTTGCTCAGTTTTTCCCACTTGGAAGAACTACCAAGCTAAGGAATGATATCTTGATGTTCCAACAACGTCAAGGCGAAACCCTCTACGAGGCATGGACTCGATTCAAGGACTTACTCCAAAAAGTCCCTCACCATGGCATAGAACTTTGGCTCCAAGTCCAAATCTTCTATGACCATATCAATCTCTCCACAAGGCAAACCATTGACCAATCGGCAGGTGGTAAGCTACGTGATCTAAGTGCGGAAGAATCATGGGCACTCCTAGAAGATCTTGCTCTTTATGACAACGAAAGTTGGAGTGATCCCCGTGATTTGAATAAAACGGTTAAGGCAATATCTTTGCCTTCGAACAATTCAAGCACTTCCGACCGTAGGATCATAGAACTTGAAAACCAAGTCAAGTTTCTTATGAAATCCTACGAGGCACCTAAACCTTCAAGCCAAGTGAACAAAATCACTTCTTCATGTGAATTATGTAGTGGTCCCCACGACACTCGTGATTGCATGGAACACCCCGAACAAGCTTTTGCGGACTACGCATCCTCGCGTACCGACGGAGCGGGAGACAAGTGGTACACTTTCAAACCCGAGCCAAACCCCTACGGTGATTCATACAACCCCTCATGGAAAAATCACCCAAACCTTAGGTGGAAACAAAACCAAAATGCACAACAAACCAATTCTTCCAACCCACCTAATCGTTTCCAATCAAGCGGTTCCAACTTGAACCGTACTTTTAACAACAATCCTTCCAGCAATGGTAGTACCAATAACTTTGAAGGATTGATGTCCCAATTTATGGCATCTCAAGAAGCTCGTTTAGCCAAGTTTGAAGCCGATTTCAACCAAAAACAAAGCGAGATGACCAATAAGATTGACACTTTGTTGAAAGCCCTCAATGACCAAGAAATGGGAGCACTCCCTAGCAACACAGTCAAGAACCCGAAACTAAACGTCAACGCCATCTCGTCAGTTTCGTCTCCTAGTTCTTGTCCATAATATTATTCGGTCAATTCCATGAGCACGTGTTTCAAACAAACCCAAGTCGTTCAAAATGACCAAGAAGTTATGATATCCAAATTGGTCAACAATATAGTTGAAACACCTCCCACTCAAAACCTTGATAATGAATTCAAGGAGCTCCACCTTGAATGTCCGGTTATTGAAGTGTTGGATGAGAAGAAGCTCAAGTTAGGCGAAAAAGGGACCGCCTTCGTTCAAAACAAGCTACCTAAGAAGTTAGATGATCCGGGCTTATTTGTTCTACCTTGTAAGATCGGTAATTCGGAGGCTTATGACACATTAGCCGATCATGGATCAAGCCTTAACCTACTTCCGTTACCTCTCTACACCTCTCTAAAACTAGGAAAACTTAAAGAAACCGAGGTGATAATAGGCTTAGCGGATGGAAGTGTTGCTTACCCGGTTGGAGTAGTCAAAGACGTGTTAGTACACATAGGAAAACTAACCATTTTAGCTGATTTCCACGTCCTTGATATGATTAGAGACCCTACATGCCCCTTGTTGATAGGTAAGAGGATTTTTGGCGACCGCTAGTGCTATGATTGATTGTAAGGAATCTAAGATAGCGGTAGGAGAAGGTGATACTTGGTCAGTCTATGATGTGAAGAAACATGCCTATGATACTAGTGAGGAACCAACACCCCATTGGTTAGAGTTAAATAGGAGACCATCTAGATATGGACCTTGGATCGATAGAGACTTCATAGGACCCCAACGCCCATTTTACCTAGAAGAGGATTTTGTGAACCGAACACATGCGGTAGAGCAACTCTTGGCTAGGGACACCGAATTGGATCCATTTGAAGACCCTCTAGTTTTTAGGAAGATGATTGATTTCCTAGGAGTTTTGCCAATTAACCTAGGGATGAATAAGTGGACTTGTGAGGACGATGATCATAAGTGGGATTGGGACAAACCACCCAAAGATGGAGATGGGTCATGGCATATTAGGATGGCATTGTATGACCCGGATGGAGAGAAGTTTGAAAAGATATATTGTACTAAGCGTACCAATAGGAAACTTCAATCCAAGCTTAACCCTAAAGACGTCCTCGATGACGAACTCACTTACATAGGGTAAAAGGACTTTGAGTCTAGCTACAAGACTCGTTAATAAAGAAAAGCGCTTCTTGGGAGGCAACCCAAGCTTTATTTGCTTTTTGTGTGTTTATTTATTTGTTTGTTTGATTTTATTTGTTTCCGTATGTGTGTTTAATTTTTATTATTATTGATTCATGTTTAAAACTAAATTGTGAAAATGCTTTATCTTGTTTTTAACTTCGTCTTAACTACATATAAAGGTATTTTGCAAAAGTTAAGTGTAAGGGAAATCCAAATCGGTTTATTAGAACAAATGAACATGAATCATAATAATATTGAATTAACATACATATTAGTATTTGTTTGAGTCAAATGCTTGTATCGAGTCATAGTGATGTTTTGCAGGAATTCCAGGAAGTAAGGTATAGGTTTTTCCATAAATTTTCCGGAAACTTAACATGAGAATTCTGTCAGATCATTTCTGACGGCGTCAGGCTTTACAACCTGACGGCGTCAGGTTTTAATCTTCTGAAATTTTTGAAAGTTTTGTTTTCACAAAAAGTTTTTATTAAATCTCTAACTTATAATCTCCAGGAATCTGCAAAATTATCATTCCACAAGCATTATATCCTTATATATAGATTTATCCCGCCGATGTTATGCAGGTTTTCGTGTTTGTTTTCTCAGGTTTAACAGGTTATTTTGGACAAGGAAATGTATGTGGAATCAAGCTTTTGACGATGCTTTAGTCTTGGAGCTTCTACATTCTCTTGGAAGAAGATCTAACCATGTTACCACATTATCCACTTCGAACGAATCAGGGGAGTATTTGATTTCATTCTTTTACCTTATTTACTTTTACATCTTGTTATTTGAACATTGGGGACAATGTTCATCTTAAGTGTAAGGGGGGGGGGGGGTAAAAGTGCGATACTTTAGAGAATACAATTACGCTTGATTTTTGTTTGTTTAATGGTAGATATGTAATAAAACTGAGAGAAATACCTGTTAGGGCAATTTTAGTGCCAAATTTAAATTTTTTTACAACATATAGGAGTGAAACTTTGATCTTAATGAGCGTCTCATGGATAGGAGTTATATGACTAGCACAAAAACCGTACCACTAAAAAATTTTCCACCCCCAAATATGTGAGGTTCGCCCCTAGAATTGGTAGGAAAAGCATTTATGCTATGATGTGTGTACCGGTAGAACTTAGATTCTAGAACTTGCGTTAGGACCATTCCGAGGCCACAAGTGAGACTACATTCGTGTAGTTAGATTTACTACATGATAAGAGGCATTAGGATTAACCCATTGTTTTACACCTGTGTTTTTGTTATAATTACTTTGGCTACATTGGTCAAGTAATTCTCCCACACCCTTTGCGTTGTACCCATTTTTAGTACACGATACCCTAGTACACCCCTCAGAGCCTATCTTTTCGTTTCGACCTTTAAGCATTTTACTTAAAGGAAGAATTTGTTTACACCCCACTTAAATGTACACCCAAATCGCCTTAGCCTACCTTGTATGCACTCATTTTTAGTGCATTATTGTGACAACATTTGTTTAAACCCAGGTTAATTATCTAATTGATTACATGGTTGCTAAGTCGAGTCATATCCTTGTACATATTGTTTTGGGACGATTGGGACTCATGGGTATAGTACTAGTGTAATGGAGTAATGGGGAAAGAACAACATTATTACCCCCATATGTGCTAAATATTTTTAAAAGTACTCCAAGTGTTTCGATTATCTTAATTCGAGTCATTAGAATAATTATTTGTAAAGTTATGTAAAAGTTCAAGTGTAAGGGGGATGCAACGCCCCTATGATGTATTATTTTGGATGGTAGGGCAAGAGTGTATGAAAAAAAAATAAATAAATAAAAATCGAAAACAATCAAGAAAAATACAAAAAAAAATGAGAAAAAGAAAAATAGAAAAAACATACGGACTACCATCCCGTTTCATTTTATGTTTATTTTATGTTTTTTTTTTTTAATTTTGTTTCTTGCTTAAGTCGAGTCTAGTCTTGGCTTAGCAACGCCATATTGTACATGTAATTAATCAAGATCTTTAACTCGCCACCAGTAAAATATCCCTTAACCAACAAAACCGTGTTTATCATATCCCTACACCTCACGTTATAACCCATTTAAAAGCCCTCTTTGATAGTTTATCTTAGGTGCTTACGCCTAGTGGAGGAGGTTTTTGATCCTTTCCCAAGCCTATGGAAATCTATTTGCTATGACAGGTAGTGAGAGATATTATCCGTTTTCATTTATGAGATTTATTTTGATGACACCTGAGAGATGTGAGTATCTAAATACTACTTGTGAGGTGCTAGTCTGTAATCTCCGTGCTTATTATGATTAAAGTGGAACGACTATTTGTTGTAATTACTTTTATATTAGCATTAAATGACCCCTAACTTGTATTTTGATTAGAATAAAAGCGCATTTGCTTGAGGACAAGCAAATCTCAAGTGTAAGGGTATTTGATGAAGCGAAAAGTGTACCGCTTTTAGGGGGTCATTTAAGCCCTAAATCGTATTTATTTGATCAAATATTGCCCTAAATCGTTCCTTTTGTCATTTTAGGTACTTTGGAGAAGAAATCTGGAAAAGAAAGCATTTTGGACGTTTTTGGAGCATAAAAGTGAAGAAAACGGCAAAGTCTCAAAATTGGCTGGAAAAGTACCTTTGACGGCGTCAAGTATTGCTCTTGACGGCGTCATGGCTTGGCAAAAGAGGTGGACATGAAAAATACACATGATAAGCCAGAGAATTTTACAATGAATTTCTGACGGCGTCACCCTTTTAAGTGATCAAGGCCATCACGGTTTAACTTAAAGAGAGACGGCGTCAAGCCCATTTCTGACGGCGTCAAGCCTTGATAAGCCAGGGAGGATTTTAGACGATTAAAGAGGGACGGCGTCAAGAAGGCCATCCGGGAACCCTAGACACGGCGAGGTGACGGCATCAAGATCTACAACGTGACGCCGTCAGCCCTTAAGTTCTATATATAGTTTTGCAATTTTTTGTTATTAGTGTGCAACTTTGTAAGGAGAAACCCTAAGACGAATTTCTGCCATTTTTAAGGGTTTTCATACCCTTGGATCTCCTATGTTTAATTGAAGATAAGTTATCATTTAATCAATCAATATGTCTATGTGTTGTTTGATTATATCTTGTTCTTGTCTTTTGATTAACATGCTAGGCTAGATTTATCTTGTGTTTGCTTAGATCTAATGAAACCTAACTATTGATTATTGGTTATTAGTGTGTTATTTATTGTATTGGATGATTGTTTATCGTTGTTAGGCTTAAGAAAACTGGCTAACCTCCTATTCGGTAACTTGCTTGAACGTCTTAAGAAACATGAACCAATGCGTACTAGGTTTTTATGGTTGTATTTAATGCATGAGCGAATTCTAGTGATCCCATGTTAGGAGCTTCTTAGCCGGCTCGACATAGGAGTGAAGTAGGAGCTTGTAGAGTTGGGGAAGTACGTACGCCACCCCACGATTGGTATTAAGGAATACACCCGTCATCCACGCAATTAATACACACTAATCAACCGGTAAAAGATAGTTAGGGAGTAAGGAAATCTAAGTAAACACATTTCTCTCCATATAAGTTTCACAACCTTTTCATTTTCTGTTATTTTATTTTATTTGCATTTGTAGTTATTTGGGTTAGTTGACTAGCAACTAATTCCGCCCACTCTTTCAAAACCCGAGATTTTACTTGCTTTCATAAAATATAAAAAAATACAAAAAGAATCTTCTCTCACCCTTAGACCTATTAGAGTAGTTTTTCAATCCTAACGACACTATTCCCTGTGGAGAACGATCAATCCCCCGTACTTACCACTACACTATACTACATCGGTCAGGTACACTGCCTGGTGGGGTTGTAAGCCTCTTGAGATCCCTCGAGAGGTAAAACCTGTTGTAAGGTCGCAAAACTATGCATCAAGCAGGAACAAAATGCACTAGCAGCAGAATCACACTTAGAGTATTTCTTTGAATAGAATCCGATATTAAACTTTCTTGAATATTTAATTCCCAACAATCCTCCCCTAAACATGTGAATCCATTTCAACATGTTTCTGAATTAAATTATGGATTGTGAAGATCTTTCAAACACTTCTGTTCTTCAAGATTGAATATCTTCTCAGTAATTCATCTGCTTTGTTCTTTGACTTTAACAATATCAACACATTGCTCCAATCTTGGACTAAAAGATGGTGCAATTTCCTTGGATGGAGGAATTATAAGAGGCAATGATGCTGTGTATCTTGGATGCTTGTTTCAACAAGTGAAATCATCTATCAGCATGTCTTTGCAAGTGATGAACAAACGTGGTAAACTGAAATTGAAACTTTTCTTCGTTTGACCTAGATAGAACTTTCTCCTTTGGAATGTTCTTGTCATTTTCAACCTCCATGTCATCATCTTGTATGCTCTTGTCTTCTCCTTCCTTTTATTGGATTATCTTCCTTTTCTGGGCTATTATTTCCTCCCCTGAGATACAAATAACTTTTGTTTCCTCCCCTTGTTTGGAAGATCTCACTATGTACCAAAATATATATTTCCTTATCATCTGATCCATCATTTAGAACTTGTTGTCAGACAATATTGTACATGAAGCCATCAATTCCTTAAGAGTTTAAGTTACTGCCCTCATCACTTCTTGGTGTGTTAACTCCTATGAGAGGTGATTCATTAGACATTTGATTCATGGTCCATCAATGGATGGTTTTTGTGAATCTCTTGAAAATCCTTGTTTAAGAAATTATTTGACTTAGCAGTATGTTCATGATTTTAGAATTGAAAAATCATACTGCTTTCAACCATTTTGAAGGGATCAAGTGTATAACAGACACTTAATCAAAATTTCGGTTTAAAGCAACCTCTGGTTGTGTGAGAACCAATGTTTTCAGTTATAAATAATTGCCTGTGTAAAGATAAACTCATCCAAAGAGTTTTCCTGACAGGGTTTCCAGCTCATAGTAATTGTTACCTCTAACACAAGTGTTAGATTCACTTTTACTAGCTGTTCTTTCTATCAGATGTCCTTAGACTTGCACATTATACTTAAAAGTATAAAATGATAGAAAGTGAGTTGCATCAGTTACTATTTGATCAACTAAATCATCAATTCAATGAGAAATAACATAACTAGGTTTCAAGAAAGTAGTTTTAAGGAGTTTTAAATTCCCAAACTCAGTCCATCATAAACCTATTATGGCAGCAGCCAATATCAGCATTGTGTTGCTTCCATTTCACTTGAAATTTCCTTTGTGTTCACATATTCATACCTGAAATTGTTAGTCTAAAACCAAAAGAACAAAGTATAAAGTACTTGGTTTTTATTAGAATAATCATAAGACCAACTATATGAATAACACATCTTAAATTTGTACTAGCAGCACAAACTTTTTGTAATAACAGCAGTATTATATAAAGCCAGCAGCAGAAACAAAAATTTATTTACATAAACACATTAGATTGAAAATTCAAAGATTAAGCATTCCAATACTTGCTACCAAGTACTGAAACCTTGAAACATCAAAAGCTTTTGTTAGCAGATCTGCAAAGTTGTGTTCTGAAGCAACTTTAAGAACTTGAATTAACTTTTTCTCATTGCAGTCTCTTATAAAGTGATGTCTAATTTCAATGTGTTTTGTTTTAGAATGTTGCACTGGATTTTTAATAATACAAATTGTACTACTATTATCAATATGAATAACAGTGTTTAAGAAATTGTACCCATAATCAAGAAGTTGGTTTTGAAGCCATAGAACTTGACTAGAGCAACTTGCAGCAGCTATATATTCAGCTTCAGTTGTTGAATTTGCCACACTTGTTTGCTTCTTACACTGCCATGAGACAAGTCTACACCCAAGGAATTGACATCCTCTAGTTGTTGACTTTCTGTCCAAGCTAGCACCAGCATAATCACTATCCGAATATGCTACCAAGTCAAAAGGAGATTCCCTAGAATACCATATACCCAACCTTGGTTGACCTTTGAGATATCTAAAAATTCTCTTGACTGCAGTTAAATGAGAAACCTTTGGAGTTACTTGAAATCTTGCACAAACACAAACAGGAAACATGATATCAGGTCTAGATGATGTAAGGTACATCAAAGAGCCTATCATAGATCTGTAAGTGTGTACATCCACATTCTCTCCATCTTCATCTTTCAGAAGGTGCTTCTCAGAGTCCATTGGTGTGCTTGCAAACCCAAAAAGAATGTAAGTTCCCCCATGAAACTCATCTGAAACTTATCTTTCATAAGCTTCTCAAATTCTAAACACATCTCTTTCCTAGTAGATCCAAAGATAATGTCATCCACATACACCTGCACTAACAGAAGATCCTTCTTGTGCTGTTTGATGAAAAGTGTCTGATCAATCTTTCCTCTTTGAAATCCATTTTCTAATAAGTAGGAAGCTAGTGTTGCATACCAAGCTCTTGGTGCCTGATGAAGGCCATATAGAGCTTTCACTACTCTGTACACTTTGTTTGGATGTAATGGATCAATGAAGCCTGGAGGTTGTGAAACATACACCTCTTCTTCAATTGTTCCATATAAGAATGCACTCTTGACATCCATTTGGTAGACTGTGAAGCCTAAAAAGGAAGCATAAGCTAAGAAAAGCTTAATTGCCTCAATCCTTGCTACTGGAGCATAAACCTCATCATAGTCTATTCCTTCTTCTTGTGTGTACCCTTGGGCTACTAATCTAGCCTTATTTTTAATCACTATTCCCCTTTCATCCCTTTTGTTCTTAAAAACCCATCTAGTGCCAATTACCTTCACACCTGTAGGTAAATCAACTAGCACCCAAACCTTTTGAATCTTGAACTGAAGAAGCTCTTCTTGCATAGCCTCTAACTAGCTTGAATCATCTAGGGCTTTCAGAATGGTCTTTGGTTCAGCTTGTAAGAGAAAACATACAAACAAGCAAGAGTTGGAAAGCTCATGCTGTTTTGAAGCATAAAGGGCATCAAGAAGCCCTTGTTGGTCTGAAGTCATTAATTGATGTCTTGTCTTGACACCAGATTGTACATCTCCAATCACATGATCTAAGGAGTGGACTTTGTGAATTCTTGTGTGTGGAGTAGAAAGAACTTGATAATTTGATGGAAGATTGTTAAAATCTACCTCATTATCTGAGAATTCTGCTTCTTTTGTTTCTGAATGGCCAGCAGCAGAATCATATGGCCGAACAACAGAATCAGTAAGCTTAGCAGCAGAATCACCAGCAGGAACAGATATACTACCAGCAGCAACAGAAATGCTACCAGCAGAAATATTTTGTTGTTCCTGAGTTCCATATTCTTTCCTTTCATCTTCAACACCTTCTTTAGCTTTGCTAGAAGAAGATTCATCAGTTGTTGAAGTTGATTCCACAATTGTACTTGACCCTATTGGCATTATCACATCATTTTGATCTTTCTCTAACTCTGCCTCATTTGTTGTATTAGAACCTGCAAAATCATTAGTTTTTGCAACAAAAGGAACATAATTCATTGAATTGGTTAGATACTCTAGATCAAATAGCCATTTTGGTCCTTGACCTTCTACATTGGATTTGTTTTCTAAAAACTCCACATGTAGGTTTTCCTCTACTATTTCTGTTCTTGTGTTGTAAACTCTAAATGCTTTGCTATTAAGAGAATAACCAACAAAGAATCCTTCATCTTCTTTACCATCGAATTTTCCTAAATGGTCTAAGGTATTGAGAATGGTCACATGACATCCAAAAGGTCTAAGAAATCCTATTGCAGGAGTTCTACCATTAAAAAGTTCATATGATGTCTTATTGTGAGGCTGCACAACTAAAACTCTATTTTGAACATAGCAGGCAGTGTTGACTGCTTCAGCCCAAAAAGTTATAGGTAGCTTAGAATCAGCTAACATTGTTCTAGCAGCTTCAATTAGTGTTCTATTCTTTCTTTCAGCTACTCCCTTCTGTTGTGGAGTTCTAGCAACACTAAATTCTCTCCTAATACCTTTTTCTTTGAAGAAATTATCCATAACTCTATTCTTAAACTCTTTCCCATTATCACATCTAATGACTTTTACTTTCTTACTTACTTGGTTTTCTATCTGTGTAATGAAATCCTTAAGGATGCTTGATGTCTCATCCTTAGTAGCTAAAAAGAAAACCCATGTAAATCTGCTATAGTCATCAGTAATAACTAGACAATATCTCTTATGCATTATGCTCATTACTGAAACAGGTCCAAATAAGTCCATATGTAGCATAAACAAAGATTGATTGATAGAGTTAAAAATCTTGGGCTTACAAGTGGCTTTGTGTTGTTTGCCTTTAAGACAAGCAATGCATGTTTGATCATTTTCAAATCTTTTGTGAGGTAAACCTCTTACCAAACCATTCTTAACAATTTTATTTATGGTTTTGAAATTAATATGACCAAGCCTTCTATGCCATTTCATTGATTCATCCAATGTGGCCTTTGCAACAAGACAAGTTAAATTCTTTTTAGGAACAATGTTCTTCATGTCTACACTGTACATATTGCCCTTTCTAGGAATTCTAAGAAGTACTTGACTTTCATCAGGCATCTTAAAATCAGGAGAAAGTACAAGACATTCAGTCTCACAGAAAAGAACATTGTTCTTTTTGTCACACATTTGTGAGACACTAAAAAGATTATAATTTAGCTCTTTTACATAGAACACATCTTCAAAATCTAAATTTCCGGTTTTGATTGTACCTTTACCAGAAATTTTGCCACGAACACCCCCTCCAAAGGTAACATATCCTCCATTGAATGATTGAAAATCTGAAAGATAAGACATGTTGCCTGTCATGTGCCTTGAACATCCACTATCTGAAAATCCTTGATCTTCTTGTTTATCAGTTGAATGTTCCTGCACACAAATAAGAGTGTTAGTTTCTTTTGGGGATCCAAGCCATTACTGACTTGGATCTGCCTATTGCATCAATGTAATTTAATCTTTTAAGGATAGTTGATGCAACATTGGATTTTAGAGTCCAACATGCTGAGGCCTTAACAGCATTTGCCCTGTTTCCCTTAGCAGAAGGAACTGATTTCTTAGCAGCAGGAACTGCTAACTTTTTAGTTCTACCCTTTGGTTTCCAAACTTGTTTTTGAACCACTGCTTTTGTTTGAATGGGCCTTAGAACAGTTGTTGGTGCATGTTTGAAAGTTGTTTTTGCACCCTTAGCTGTTGATTTTGGGTTAATAGTCATAAATAGTCGAGCAGCAGGAACAATTTGTCTAGCAGCAGGAACCATTAGTCTAGCAGCAGGATCTGTGTTTGAGCCAGACTTGTTTTTGACTACTCTGGGGTTTGTTCTCTTAGAACTAGAGTGAGAGTGAGACTTAGGAGTTTGCCTTTTGTAGTTCACTCTATTGTTTTCATACCCAGATACCCATTGGTTGCAGAAAGCTGCAAGATGGTCAAAACTACCACATGTGTAACAAGCTTTATTATAAAAAGCAAAGTCATCACCTAATTGGTTAGACTTGAGGTTGTTCCAATTCCTTTGGTTACCTCTGGGCTTGTTGGTGGTTCTATATTGTTCACAATATCTAACTGGTTGCCTAACATGTTTAACATTGTTCTTAGGCCTGTTAGTATTATGATTGACTATCTTAGGAACACTTGTTCCTACTTTCTTAACCAAGACAGGTTTAGACATAACTTGTTCTTCATCATCATCACTATCAGTTGTACAATCTTCAACAACTATAGCATCTCCTTTCTTAGCAAAGGACACCTTGTCCTGATAAAGTAAAGTTTTATCTAAACTTTTACTTATCTTTTCTACCTTAAGACTCTTACTAGCCTTAGAACCATATTCCATGATTGGTTCTTGAAACTCAGCTAAACCTATGTGTGCTAGGTCAATACCTGGAGGTGAATGAATACCTCTATATGGTGGAGGAACAGTGTTATAACCTACACCAGAATTAGCTTTATTGGTTACTTGAGCTTCAAAAAGCTTATTAACTCCCTCTGAGGCATGAGCTAAAGCATCTACAGTTATCTTAACATTTCCTTTTTCCTTTTTGTGTCTAGCTAATGAATCATTCAGCTCAACAATACACTCATCTTTGATCCTTATGCCATTTTTAAGTATATTAATGTCATTAACAAAACTAGATTCATTATTCTTAAAATGTAAGACTTGTTTTTCTAAAACACCTAGACCTCTTTTGTGATTAGCTAAATTAAAAAGAGCATTAAGTAGCTCTTCTCGATGAGCATCAAATCTCTTACTAAGGTCTTCATAAGCTTTAAGATTAGAGCATGATTCAGTACAATTTATGATAGAATTTACCTCTGAATCAGAAAAGGCCATTAGAGCAATCTCATCGGCAACAAGAGCAGCATTTGGTGGTGCATCCTCTTCATTAGCCATAGAGCTCCAATCATATCCAACACCATCAATAGCCAACATAGCCTTTGGCTCTTCAACTATTACTTCCTTTCTCTTATCTTGCTTATACCATGTGTTCCTATTATCCTGCTTCCTTGGGCTTCTAAATTCTTTAGCAAAGTGTCCTAACCTATGACAGTTGAAACACTCCACTTTCTTCTTATCAAACCCAGCAGTTTCATTACCATTTATGGTAATTTGCTTCCCAGTTTTTTGCCAAAACTTCTTAGCCCTCATGCTAAGTAAAGCAACTTGCCACTTAATATCCGTCTCTTCCAAATCATCACCATCTACCTGCTCAAGGTCTTTATGATTTAGAGGAGAACCACTAGATTGACTGGTTATAAAGGCATAAAATGTTGGATCTCCAAGTCCAGCAACATCCTTTTGTAAACTAGCAGAAGGACCACCATAAGTAGCATTAGAAACACTTTCAACTTCATCTACCTCTTCAGACTTACTAATACTAGGAAATGATAAGAGTGCAACATTCCCAGAACTAGTACCATAGTTTCCAGACTTCTTTAGACTTTGTTCAACAATTTTGAAGTTGTTGTGCAAATCATTAAGTTTCATGGTTTCAATGTCTGGCTTGTTCATCCAGACAATAACATGTGTATGGAACTCATCAGGTAGACTTCTTAAAAACTTCATGTTGAGATCTTCCTTCTCTATCTCAACACCCAACATAGCTAACTGACTGACAAGCTTGTGCAACCTTGAGAACAGCTTATCAAGAGTTTCATTGCTAAAAGCAGTAAAGTTTTCAAATTGTTGCTTCAGCAGTGTCTTCTGTGTCTTTTTGGTAGTTTCATTACCACCAAACCATGCACAAATCTCTTCAAAAAGAGTTTTTGCATCAAGATACTTGTTGAAAGATAGCATCTGCTCACCAGGAATGGTCATAAGCAACAGATTTCTTGCTTTTTGATCATTTCTCTTCTGTATCTTTTCATCATTGGAAACTGGTCCAGTATTTCTTTTCCTAAGTGTTTTGCCTTCAAGGACAACATCTGAATAGCTTGGTGAAAAAGAATCACCATACATAATGATATCCCAAAGAGTATAATCTTGAACCATAAAATATTGCTCAATTCTCATCCTCCATAACTCAAACTCATTCTGTTTGATCATGGGCAACTTTGCAGCAACATTTGAAACCTGAGCATCTTGTACATCCATTTCTATTTTAGCTTCTAAATCAACTATATCAGCCTAAGCTCTGATACCACTTGCTAGGGTTCGACACACGGTTAAGGTGGTTAAACCTTGTGACTTTGTGTGTATGATGTATTGAATTAATATGATTAAGTACGCGGAATTTACTTAACCACACTTAGAAGGTTATTTGTGTTATGGAAATGGAATGGTTATGTTTGTTTTATGACAATGAACAATGAAAGCTTTTCACCAAAACGATTCAATATTATTCAAAATAATACGAGTGATCTTTCTATCACTAGGGTTACAAAGACCTTGAATCTTATGTTCTTACAACTTGTGATATTTTTGTGTTTGTTCTATGTCTTAACAGTTATGAACTTATCAACTTATCTATTTTGTGCACACTTAATATCGAGTCTAAGATCCTCTTTTATAGTCCAAGAAGATCTTTACATATTGCTTAAAGTCTAGCCGACCTACTTGTTAACTTATCTTTAGAGTGTTAGTACATAAGATACAACATGTATCTGTGTACACAACTTGTTAACTAAGCACATGGGGTAAGATATTATCTACCGTATATTGTTGACCAAAATACAAATAATATCTTTTCATACTTATCCACTTAGCAGCAGAATGTTCACTAGCAGCAGCAATGAGTTATCGCTAGCAGCAGGATCAAGTATAATAGCAGCAGAATCAACAGCAGCAGAATGCTAAGCCTAGCAGCAGAATCAAATGTTTTAGCAGCAGGAACAAACATTAGCAGCAGGAACAAAATGCACTAGCAGCAGAATCACACTTAGAGTATTTCTTTGAATAGAATCCGATATTAAACTTTCTTGAATATTTAATTCCCAACACAATCTCTCCCCAAAGTGATGTTATACGGGAATTGCTTACAACGTTCCCTACAAGTAAATTTTAAATACATAACATAAGCGCAGCAGCTCTGAGAATGGTCTTCAAATTTCATTACATCGTTCAGCTTGCAGAATCTTCCTAGTTGCCGTTTCTTTACTTGCAGAAGAACAATGTGAGCAAATCTAATTAGGGTAAGGATATTGGTGATTAAATCTAGCTTTTCACTCTCCCCTAATTATTGCTCTCCCCCAAACTGACAACCTTTCTGATGAATGCCCTGAATTCTGAAGAATTCTTTTGATAAATGAATGCACTCTGAATTATGAAGAATTCTTTTGATAAATGAATGCCCTAAATTCTGAAGAAGTCTTTTATTAATTAAATGCATTCCGTCTTTAGTCTTCTAACACGCAGCGGAAAATGTAGAACATACTGTAGACTTGACCTTCTTCAAGATTGTTCATTTGGGGGAACATAATGCATCCTAGTTATCTTTCATATGAGAAATCAGCCCATAACGTACACATGAAATGATAACACCAAAGTAACAAGTTGTCCCATATCGTTGGTCATGGGTAACTTGTTTAACGATTTCCCTCCCCCGAAGTTGAAACTGTAGCACCAGGATCAATTAAGATCTGGAAACGCACTTTTCTTTCTCCAGGATAGTTCCATCGTCACGGAATATTACATATTTCTCTCCCCTGCTGGTTACGATTTATCGAAATCAGCATAATGGTGTGTATGTGGAGTATAACTGGAAGCATCTTTATCATTAACCATATAGCCCGTGAGAAGATGTAGATAGACCCAATCTACTAATAATACCATTTGAAATGTCGTTATCACCCCCCTGTATAAAAAACAACGGCTTTTTGTAGTGACTACTGATGGAGAAAACCCACTATGACGAACTTGAGACTGAAGTAAAATAACCCAAACTTGTGACTTAAACTTGCACTATTGTTAGATTAAGAACCTATATTGAGCACTACAACGTAACTCCTTAAAGCATAGGTCGCTTCATATACCCATCCTACCATCCTTAACTGTATATGAACTCATCTTGAATTATCCACAGCTTTTTGTGACACTTGAGCACTACAACGTAACTCCTTTAAAGTGATAGCTATACTCTGTGAGCACAACAACGTAACTCCTTACATCAGGTATAACTAGACAACTCAAGTCTTAATCAATGTATGCTCTGTGAGCAACCTCAGCTCGAACAAGGATCTCGAAGAATCATGCATCCAACCATCCCCGATATCTTCAAGATATTATGTACACGCACCAGTGATATTCCACTTCAACTTCAAATAAGTAATAATGAATCATCCTTGTAGTCACAGTTGATAACAATCAAAATTTAGCCATTGTCGTTTGATTGTGAATCTTGATCAGGATCTTTTAAGCTATACGTGGTAGTTTTGAGGATGTAGGCCAATAATATTTTTTGTGATTTTGGTGTGGTGAGTTTGAAATATGCCATATAATGCAATTCTAAGGATACTAGGAAAATTTGAGTTTTAGAAATTTTTACGCCAAATTTTGCCCAGAAAATTCGAATTTTGGGCCAAAATATTCACCATTGTACCAGAATTTGAATTTAGCGTAAAAATTGAACGTTAAGTCGCTCATACAAATTAAATTTTACTCAACTTTTCTCGCCAAAAAACTTTATTTTTTTTCTTTTTTTTTTTGGCATACTCGAAGTCCTTTGTAGTCACAAACTTGATAAATTTTCAATAGAAACTCGACAATCACTTCACAAACTCGGAAAACCAAAGAAACTCGATAAGGTCTGAAGAAACTCGAGAAGGTCTGAAGAAAGTCGAGAGAACCAGAGAAACTCGAGAAAACCTAGGAACTCGAGCAAACCTAGAAACTCGAGCAAACCAAGAAACTCAAGCAAACCTAGAAACTCGAGCAAACCTAGAAACTTGAGCAAACCAAGAAACTCGAGCAAACATCAGAAACTCGAGCAAACTTGAGAAACTCGAGCAAACTTGATAGAAACTCGAGCAAACTTCAGAAACTTGACCAAACTTGAAAAACTCGAGAATTTCTAGCCATAGACTTTCTAACTCGAGAGAAAGTGACAGAAACTCGATGGATCTTATGAAACTCAATCAAGAAACTCACAAACTTGTGAGAAACTCGATCAAGTGTCCAGAAAGTCGAGTAACTAGTCTGATGAACAATAACCGACACACCAAAATCACTTTTTTTCACCTCAAAACCCCACGATTCACTCCTGGTTAGCTCTGATGCCAATTGTAATAATCAATAATCAAGATCAGGAGGTCGGGGGAACTCAAAATAAAAGTTAAACATGATATTATTAGATTAATGAATGGGGGAGGTGTGTGTGTTTTCTAGAGAGAGAAAGTAAAGAAACCACGCACACCTCCAAGTTACAAATGAGAATTCCAACCCTCCTAGTTGTGACTAGGAGGGGTATTTATACAAAGATCTAGCCTAACTTACCACTATTGGCTAAACTAGTCCCTGTACATAGAAACTATTGCAATTCCCGACTATAACATAACTTTAAAGGCTAACATACATAAGCATATCATACACAAAAGGCGAAATTCAAAAGTTTGGGTATATAATAGAGAGAGAAAAAAAAAGAAAAAAAGATGACTACATAGAACTAGAAAAAATGGTAAGTTAGATGCATTCCCAGGTAATTAACACTGTTTCAAAAGTATTATTTTGAAATACGATATCTCATTCATATTAACTTTATTTTAGACACTCTTTAACTCGTTGTGAAGCTCTCTTTAAGGAGAACGCAAACCCACTAACCAATACAAATATATATAACATATACATATATTAAACACTATTCAAAGTTTGCAAATAATCATTTTTGCAAAACATTTTCCAACAAATTGTTAGCCTGTGTTTCGAAAAAAACCATTATTATTAGACTTTCATCCTCAAAGCTTTCATTTTAACCACTGTTGATATATTTCATTTCTGATTATTTTATCGTAACCATTCTTTTTATCATCAAAATATATCAGTAGCAAAAATCGAGCTGATATGCATTTCATTTACCCAATGAACCACTTTGTCCCATGCTTCTTAACTGCTGTTTACACAAATTAAAAAAATAAAAAAAATAAAGAAGAAAATAAGATGTTCTCTACTTCCCAAGTACCCATCTTTTTTGCACTTGAATTTCACCTGTTGTAGGGACCTAGCTATGTACCCTAGTACACTTAGTTTGCTGTCGTTGAATTGTATATGAGTATATTTGTATGTATCAAAATATGTATGATGAAACTGATACAAAATGTCTGGTTTCCAAATACGGAAAGGGGCATCATGAAACTGACTGACAAATATCTTAAACACATTTGTTGGGAACAAGCAAAAACATCCATTTCTAACCCCACATGCACATATAAGCCAATTGTTGGGAATCCGCGTTCATAATAGAGATTCATGTATAATGTGATCACCCAAAAGCATACCGGATCCAGAAATTTTTAATCGGTGCAGCACAAATTTTTTTTCCCTAGGTGCTAACAAATGTCAAATAAAATGCTAATATTTATATGAAATAGTAATAAAAGTTTACAAAGGTAGATCAACTCTTCTACAACGACAAGTTTTTCCTTCGACGTTATAAGGTTTGAAAGCGCTTCATTTTCATCAATCACAGCAAATGATTCATTTTGGGCGCTACATAATTGGACTTTTGTTTGATATTTTCTCATTCAAGTTAAAATTTGAGCTTAATTTTTAAACTTGAGTAAATGTTTAAACTTGACTACTGTTATAGGATACAAATCAAAGCTAAAGTAGCAGAACATATAAACGGGTTTTCTAAAAATCAAAATTTTCCTTATAATATCACACTTCAAGGACTAATATCGGGTGTATAGCTGGTGTTACGTACACCCACCACTATAGTAGGTCCGCCCCTGCATACAACATATGTTACAAAGGGAATAAAGTGAATTTCAAGGTAAAAAACATAAAAGCTTTGATTGAGCATATCAACATTAATAGTCTCAAACTAATAGTATCGAAACATTAATTTTCTTGTTGTAATTAGTTCTATGTTTGATGTTTATATCGTAACTTTAACTGTCACAAACGCTGAAACTAACGATGCGAATGGAAAAAATTCACAAGTTACATGCCAAACTAAAGTTATGTGATTTTTATATTACTCATTTTTGTTCATAAAAATGAAAAAAAAAAACATGTTTAAACACCATGAATCTACTATCAATGAAGAGAGAAGTTTGAACTTATAAGTATGAGTGTAAAGATGAGACTTGAGAGTAGAGCAAACATAGAAATAGATAGTCTTATCGTTAAAAGATTATTCTACCTTTTTGAGGTAATCATCATACCATGCAATTCAATATGCTGACATAAAGCTTACAACTATGGTCAGCACTAATATACGTATGTACGTCTTTTCAAGTCAAAGAATACCCATTACGAAAATGTTTATCAGAAAAAAGTAAATGCAATTAGAATGTTTATATGCTTGTGCTCAATTCATTAATGTTAACATGTGAACTATAACCACTAGTTATCTCTAATCATTTAATTTCTTGTCTTCATTTTGCTATTGGTAACCATAATTTTGATAGAATTGCCATAACCATGGTAGTTTCCATTTTCCAAAAATAATGATTTTAGTCACATTTTGCATGTAATTCTATAGCAAATTAGTACTTTTTTTTTCCCCTACAAATGAGTTTATACTGAAAAATAAATACAAGTGGTTAATTTAGTATACATATAATAAGGATCTCCATGACTTAAAGAGAGAGGAATGTAAGAAACTAACTAAAAGAAGTAAATAACCTAGCATCTTTCCATTGATCACCATGACTTCCAAACAAATGGACCATATCATGCAAGTTATCTCAAAAACAACAGGAACAACAATGAGACTCAAGTGATCATATATAATGCATATATTTGTGAACCTAAAATAATCCTAAACAAGAACATATAACATTGAATCAATTAAGCTCGTCCAAGTCGGAGTTCCAAATCCAAGTCCAGCTCAATCTTCTCATCTTTAAGTAAACCCATCCCCATTTCAATGCTAAATATTCCATTTTCCTTCAAAACCCTAATCTCATTTTCTTCTTCTCTATCTTCCATTCCCATACTCCTTGTCATGCAAGCAAATGACGGGAGCTTCTTTTCTCCATGTTTGTTGTTAGTAGTTGAAACACGAGGGAAAAGAGACGGATAGTAGGTCTTGTAAGGTAGGTAACGAACCGATGATGGTTGTGATACAACATGAATACGGTTAGGGTTAGGTTTAGGTTTAGGGTTTGGATCAAGAGACGGAGGCGAAGAGTATAGCCTAGCTCTATCTCTTCTGTGAACATTCATGTGACCACCAAGAGCTTGTGGAGATTTGTATTCTTTGTTGCAAAAGTTGCACATAAAGTTTCTTTGAGGCCATGAAATACCTTGATAACCATAATTATTTTTTTTACCACTTTCAAGTATGAGATTGTTACTTTCCCATTTGCTTGTAACCTTCTGATCCATTATTTCACACTTCACTTCCACCAAAAGTTGTGAGAAAGAGAATTAAAGCAAAAAACCCTATCGTAAAAACGTTTCTCTCTGGCGAATAAAGCGATCTACACCTTCCTTCCGATTCTCTGACAATCGATTTAAAAACCCTTTTAATTCTTACTAATCGTAGGTCGGTGTGGCAATTCTGTTGACATCTACCTTTGTTTAGTATATTATTAATTGGTTTCTTACTTCGTGGGTCGGTGACATCTTCCTTTATTCGCTTTTGGTGTTTGTTTATCAGATTTGGTTATATTAAGATTGCATATTCTATCATGGCTGCTGGTTAGATCTTTCATGCGTACCGTCTAAAAACCCTAACTTTGCGTTAGGGTTTTACTTTTTTAGTTTGTACTTGCTGCATGCTGTCCGTTCTTCCTTGGTGTTTGTCATTTGTTTTGTTGTGGTTCGTGGGTTTAGAGAGAGATGGAAAAAGGTTTTTTTAACAAAAATAGTGCTTCTATAGGATTGAGTGCTGGTACGACTTTGAGTGGAACTAAAGGTACGATTCCTATTAACATTGATAGTGAGTCGATACAACACAAGGAGGCTCATGATGATGGTAAGTCTAGTCCGGGTACAGCTGATACGAGTGTGCCAAAGACTCAGTCAGGTTCTACTCCTATATCTTTTGCGGATATGCTTAAGGATAAAACACCTAAGAAGACCGTTAAGATTTCGGAGATGCGAAACGAAAATTGTGTGGTTGGTGCTAATGTCACCATCCCTTTGGAAGCTGTCAATGAGGTACGATCTAGATTCTCTAATACGTTGTATGGTTATTTCATTGGTAAGCGACTCGCTTTCCCGGTAGTTGAAAATTACGTTAGAAATACTTGGGCAAAGTTTGGTTTACAAAGGGTTATGCTTAATAATGGCTTTTTCCTTTTCCAATTTGAAACCAAAGAGGGTATGGAAAGGGTGTTGGAAGAAGGTCCATGGTTGATTCGATTGGTTCCTATCTTTTTGAATATTTGGACTCCGAACACTAAACTTACTAAAGATGATATAACTTTAGCTCCTGTTTGGGTTAAACTTCATAATATTCCGGTTGTTGCGTATTCTGAGGTTGGTCTTAGTTTGATCACAACGCAAATTGGTCGTCCTATCATGCTTGATTCCTACACGAGTACGATGTGCCTTAAGTCGTGGGGTCGTAATTCCTATGCTAGGGCCCTTGTGGAAGTGTCGTCAAAGGAAGCCTTACTTGACTCTCTTGTGGTTGCTATCCCCTACCCTAATGGGAACGGTCATTCATTGGAAACAATTGATATTGAATATGAGTGGAAGCCGCCAAGATGTGAGACTTGTAAAGTTTTTGATCACAATGATGATGGATGTCCTAAGCGAGTGAAACAGGTTGTGAAAGATAAAGTGTTGGTTGATGAAGAGGGTTTCGTTGAACCTTCTAAGAAGAAAGGTAAAGGTAAGCTTCATGGTACTAATCGTCAAGTTGACGGGATTCGTTTTCAAAAGCCTAAAGTCTCGTATTACTATAGGCCGGTTACTAAGCCAAAGAATGGAGGAGCGTCGACGTCTAACCAATCAAATACAGGTTCTCCAACAGTTAATGTAGGTTCTACTTCTTGTAACGAACCTACTATTGATCCTACTAGTAGTACGGCTCCTTCCCGGGATGACCAAGGTAAGAATAATAATTGGGTGGAGGATATCAACTTTGTTGATTTGAAGAACAGCTTTGATGTGCTTAAGGTACAAGATTCGGTTTTGGAACCTGTGATTGGCACTACAGATACTCCTGAAGTTACTTCTAGTTCTTCAAAAAACTACTTCTCCGTCGCCTATGAAGACCACTCCTATTGTTGAGAAAATTGGGAAGCTTGAACAACTTATTATTGATGGGAAAGGCACCCTTGTGGATGATAATGGTAAACCCGTTCCGGTGGCTGATGGTATAAGGAAGGGCAACCCATTCTCTTAGGTGGGTGAAGTGGTTGATTCTGATAGTGATGATGAGGTGTTTGAGCCAAATGATCCTATGGATAGTTACATTTCATCAGCAGGAGGACATAACGAGCTTGAAGGCTATCTTTCTGATGATTATGCGGCCCAGGTCTTTGATTTACCTGGGCAACTTGAGGAATATAATAAGCAGTTTGATTTCAAGCTTCAAGGCCGTTCGAGGAAGTAATCTTTTATCTAGATCTGTTTATTTGTTTGCATGTCGTTTTTGTTTTCAATGGTTGTTCTAGTTGTTGGTAGCTAGTTGTTCATTTATGGCATGTCATAAATGATATAGTAGTTGTTCAAGCGATTGCTTGAGGTTAATGTGGCGGTTCAGCCACATTCCACTGTACTTGAAACGGTTTTTTGGTTAATATATTTTGCCAGGGTGGATTCCCTTTTACCCAAAGTTGTGAGAAAGAGAAGTAAAGCATGTATGTAAGAAAATGTAGTGAAAGATTGTGGAGGTTTTATAAACAAGGTAAGGATACACAAGTAAAAGTACGTTGTAGTTATGATAATTTATGACAGTCACATAATTGGATTTTTATTTTCTTTTTTCACTTTTTTGCATAATTAAATTAAGAATTACACGGGCATAAACGATTTCCATGCAAAATTTCAGTTTATTCTCAAGACTACAAAATCCAATGATTTAGACCTGAGGGTCCATTTTCATGACAAAGTTTTGTGCTATCATACTATATATAAACGAAAAACTCATATTCTTGAAAGTGAAAAATTAAGAAAATTATATATGAAAACCATAAACTTTTATTATTATTTTCGTTTATAACCTCTAACCCATATTATTTTTATTCAGTTTAAATCGTTTTTAATCCTCAAATTTTTAAACTTTTATTATTTTTTCATTTATAACCCATAACTTTTTTTTTATCACTACAACTATCTATCGCTATAAAATCTCATTGTTATGCACGGGTACTCATCTAGTATATACAAAATGCATATGGGCTAAAACAAGTACCTCAAAGCATGATGTTTGTGAAGGCTGTTTTTTTTAGACTTTTAGAATTGGGCTGTTTGGGCCAATGTTGGACTTTGTACACCTCTAGTCCAATTAATTGAAACTAAATAATTAAGGGTGTGCAGAATTCGGGTTTCACCCACGAAAACCGAAAACTGAAATCGAACCGAATCGAAAAAATCGAATCAAAATTGTAACCGAACCGAATTTGCCAAAACCGAACCAAAAATTGAATTCACATAAATATATATTTTTTTATATATTTATATAAAAGAAAAATATTAAAATTCTTTCGTAGTATACATATAACATCTTTTGAGCTTGAAACTTTTTTTTTTCAAGAAATCTATATAATTAAATAAATAAATAATTAAAATCAAGTAATTCGGTTCAGTTTTCGATTTTCGGTTTTACCCATAATAAAAATTTAACCGAACCAAATAAACCGAACAACTCGATAACCAAACCGATGAACACCCCTACCTATTATAAACATTAAAACATATAAATTAATCATGCATGTTAATACATTTCACCATGATAGGCCTAATGAATTACCATGAATTTAACAATGAGTCTAAATCCTAGTGAGCACTACAACAACTCCTGATAATTCACTAAAAATCAACCACAGCTACACTATTTGAAGTTTTATGATAATACTAGTATGATGTATGGGTGAGTCGTTAATTAAACTGAAATCAGATCCTACATATCATTATATATCATAGAACCATATACTACATTTTGTTAGGATTTATTAAAAGTGATGGTCATTATTGTTGTAATATTTATAATTAAATGTGTCGTTGTATGAATTAGTTTAAGTTAATTAGGGCTTGGACTTAAACCTATAGATTAAATGTTATGAGTATTAGTCCATGTAAAAGACCCAAGTTTAGTCCAAGCCCACCCATCTCATGAAATGTATAAATACCGCCTTCCATCCTCATTTGGAAGGTTGGTCCTCATAGTGCTTAAGAGTATTCTAGGTTTGTATTAAAGGATAAGTGTGTGATTAATAAAGTTTCTATTCAAGTTCCACTCTTCTTCTTTAATCTTATCTAGTTATTAGTTGTATGTTTAGGATTGATTTTAGACATTAACAAGTGGTATCAAGATCAAAAACAAAAAATTAAAGATCTAGGGCTTTTTAGTCACGTTACTGTTCATCAGATCACTTGATCGAGTTTCTGTGGACACTTGATTGAGTTTCTCACTAGTCTCATCGAGTTTCTGTCACTTTTTCTCGAGTTAGAAATTCAGTGGCTAGAAATTCTCATACTTGATCGAGTTTCTGAAAGTTAGTCGACTTTCTGTGGACTTGCTCGACTTTCTGTGGAATTGCTCGAGTTTCTGTGGAATTGCTCGAGTTTCTGTGGTCAGTTGATCAAGTTTCTGGAGTTTCTGAAGACCTAGTTGAGTTTCTGAATCACTTGCTCGAGTTTCTGGACACTTAGTCGACTTTCTGTGTACATTGATCGAGTTTCTGGACTACATTGATCGAGTTTCTGAAGACCTAGTAGAGTTTCTGAGAACCTGATCGAGTTTCTGAGTCACTTGCTCGAGTTTCTGCTCACTTAATCGAGATTCTGAGTCATGATGAAGCGAAAAGTGTACCGCTTTTAAGGGGTCATTTAAGCCCTAAATCGTATTTATTTGATCAAATATTGCCCTAAATCGTTCCTTTTGTCATTTTAGGTACTTTTGAGAAGAAATCTGGAAAAGGAAGCATTTTGGACGTTTTTGGAGCATAAAAGTGAAGAAAACGACAAAGTCTCAAAATCGGCTAAAAAGTACCTTTGACGGCGTCATGGCTTGGCAAGAAAAAGGTGGATGTGAAAATTACTCATGATAAGCCAGAGAAATTTGCATGGGAATTCTGACGGCGTCACCCTTTGGAGTGATCAAGGTCGTCACGGTATAAGTTAAAGAGGGACGGCGTCACGCCTAATTCTGACGGCGTCAAGCCTTGATAAGCCAGAACGGATTTTGGAAAGCTAAAGAGGGACGGCGTCAAGAAGGCCATCCGGGAACCCTAAAAGCGGCGAGGTGACGGCGTCACACTCCATAACGTGACGCCGTCAGATCTGAAAGTCTATATATAGTTTTGCAATTTTTTGTCATTAGTGTGGAACTTAGTGTGGAAATTTGTGTGTAAGAACCCTAAGACGATTTTAGCAGCTTTTTCAAGGCTTTTTGCCTTGAGATCTTCCATGTTACATTGAAGATAAGTTATCAATTAATCATTCAATATGTCTATGTGTTGTTTGATTCTATCTTGTTCTTGTCTTTTGTTTAACATGCTAGGCTAGATTTATCTTGTGTTTGCTTAGATCTAATGAAACCTAGCTATTGATTATTGGTTATTAGTGTGTTATTAGTTGTATTGGATGATTGTTCATCTATGTTAGGCTTAAGAGAACTGGCTAACTTCCTATTCGGTAACTTGCTTGAACGTATTAAGAAACATGAACCAATGCGTACTAAGGTTTTTATGGTTGTATTTAATGCACAAGCGAATTCTAGTGATCCCATGTTAGGAGCTTCCTAGCCGGCTCGACATAGGAGTGAAGTAGGAGCTTGTAGAGTTGGGGAAGTACGTACGCCACCCCACGATTGGTATTAAGGAATACACTCGTCATCCACGCGATTAATACACACTAATCAACCGGTAAAAGATAGTTAGGGAGTAAGGAAATCTAAGTAAACACATTTCTCTCCACATAAGTTTTACCACCTTTTCATTTTCAGTTATTTTATCTTATTTGCATTCGTAGTAACCTGGGTTAGTTGACTAGCAACTAATTCCGCCCACTCTTTCAAACCCGAGATTTTACTTGCTTTCGTAAAAATATAAAAAAAATAAATATAAAAAAGAATCTTCCCTCACCCTTAGACCTATTAGAATAGTTTTTCATACCTAACGAACACTATTCCCTGTGGAGAACGATCAATCCCCCGTACTTACCACTACACTATACTACATCGGTCAGGTACACTGCCTGGTGGGGTTGTAAGCCTCTTGAGATCCCTCGAGAGGTAAAACCTGTTGTAAGGTTGCAAAACCACGCATCAAGTTTTTGGCGCCGCTGCCGGGGAATAGTTATTGTTTAGGTTGAATTTTTATTTTATAGGTCTACTCACTAGATTCCTTTCTAGTGAGATTTTTATTTTATTTTTCTAGGTTTTCTTTAGTCTATCCTTTTTCTTCGTTTCTTTGTTCGTAACCATTACCATCCGACATCATGGAAGGTGGTAATATCCTCGATCCCAACAACCCACCACAATAACCACCACCTCCTAGAGCCCGTACTTTAGGAGAGTACTCCCGTCCTAGCCACCATGGCTATCGAAACACCATTGAGCTCACTCAAGGAGCCAATGTCACTCCCTTGCGATCCGACACCATCCGGTTGGTGCAAAGCGGATGCGCATTCCATGGACTTCGTTCTGAAGATCCTAACCAACATCTCAAGGACTTTCTCAAAATCGTTGATTCCATAGACCTTGATGTTGCCACTCGAGAGACGACCCGACTGCGTCTCTTTCAATTCTCTTTGCGGGACCAAGCTAGTCAGTGGCTAGAGCGTCAACCCGCAGGATCCATCACCTCTTGGGATGATCTCACCACTCATTTCCTTGCTCAGTTTTTCCCACCGGGAAGAACTACCAAGCTAAGGAAGGATATCTTGATGTTTGAACAACGTCGAGGCGAAACCCTCTACGGGGCATGGATTCGATTCAAGGACTTACTCCAAAAAGTCCCTCATCATGGCATAAATCTCTGGCTTCAAATCCAAATCTTCTATGACCATGTTGATTACCACACCAAGCGTGCCATCGATCGAGTCGCCGGGGGCAGATTGCGCGACAAAAGCGCCGAGGAATCATGGGAGATCATTGATGAGCTTGCATCCGACGATGATGAATTGTGGCAAGTTTCCCACGACGTACGCTCGGCGGTCAAGACATATTCATCGCCCGATACAGCCAATCAAATCACTAAGGAAAGCGTTAGTGAACTTGAGAAAAGGGTTGCATATCTTATGGAAAAGCAAAAGAGACCCTTAAGTCCACAAAAAGCAACAATTAACTCGGTCTCAATCGTTAAGCAAATACCATTGTCCGAATCACCCCGTAGGGAAAATACTAAACCCTTCCATAAGCACGCTCAACCCAACTCACCACCTCAGGAACTTAGTCCAACATTCGAAGCTCGAATGAGAGAATACATGTCAAAACACTCCGAACGGTTGGCAAAATTTGAGGAAGCCGTCTACAAACAGAAGGAGGAAATGGAAGAGAAGATGGCGGAGATGATGAACCTTTTGAAAGAATACACAAATACAAAAGCTCCTAAAAATGTGCTAGTGCGAAAAGATGTTGAAGTTCCCAACACTAAATGTGTTAATGCCGTCTCCGTCGTCCAAGAGGGCGAAAATGATGGAAGAGGGGAATTGATAACTATGGAAGTTAACAAAATTGACCTCGTCCCACTTAATGACGGAAACACCAATGCCTACACATGCGATTCCGACAAGGGAAAGGAGGCGCCCACTGAGGAGCGCCAATTGGAAGAACCACCAAAGTCACAACAAGTGAGGCACTACTTGAAGCACGATATAAACAAGGAGACCATAAACGATTGGGTGAGAAACTATCGACGTACTCATCTACCCAACAAGGAGTCCAAGAGGATGGAACCGGATGATGAATCCGACACAATACCCGGAGGGCAATTGTATGAGTGCCTCATAAGACAAAAGTTAGTGGAAAAGCAGGAATTCTACGGGGTCTTCGAAATACCATGCAGCATTGGAAAACTCAAGTATCTGGATGCGGTAGCTGACCAAGGTTCTGACGTAAATTTGATGCCTTTATCCGTTTATGTCCAGTTAACCGACGAACTGCCATCCATCACCCGTACTAAACTCTCATTTGCAAAACATTCTTATGAGTACCCGTTAGGAATTGCGGAAGATGTGTTGGTCAACGTTGCCGGATTCCTGTATCTGGTCGACTTCATGATTATTGAAAGAAATGACATGAATATGCCAATAATCCTTGGGGCACCCTTTCTCGCGACCACTAGGGCACAAATCAATTACGAAAAAGGTACTATCCAAATGAAGAAGGGGAAGAAAACAATAAACTTCCCAACTATCCCACGACATATACGAGATGTTGCTCTACAAAAGAAGATGGAGGCGAGCCCCAATATAATCCATGGTAACGTTCGAGAGAAAATCCTTGCATGGGAGGCAAGGATTAAAAATTACAATGAAATGGAGATTAGAGAATGTAAAGGTGGAAATAACGACTATATTGAGGCTGATGAGCAGACCCATAACCCAGTTGAATTGACAAAAGGAGACTCAGTGCTCCTAAGGCATTCGGAAACAAAAGCACCTACCGATGAACCAAGTCCCTGGTGGTACGGACCATTCACAATTAAAAGTCTACACCAAGATGGGGTAGTAAGCTTGACCAGCAAGGGAGGAGGTGAAGTGACTGCGAATGTCGAGCGATTGAGACACCACCACCCGGATAACAAGGATTATATCTATCAGGGATACGTCATTATGAATGATGGAGTCACGTAATGTACGTGACTTTGAGTCTAGCTACAAGACTCGTTAATAAAGAAAAGCGCTTCTTGGGAGGCAACCCAAGCTTTATTTGCTTTGTGTGTTTATTTAATTGCTTTTTTTTTTTTTTTCCCGTATGTATGTTTAAATTTTATTATTATTGATTCATGTTCAAAACTAATTTGTGAAAATGCTTTATTTTGTTTTTAACTTCGTCTTAACTACATATAAAGGTATTTTGCAAAAGTTAAGTGTAAGGGAAATCCAAATCGGTTTACAAGAACATATGAACATGAATCGTAATAATATTAAATGAACATACATATTAGTATTTGTTTGAGTCAAATGCTTGTATCGAGTCATAATGATGTTTTGCAGGATTTCCAGGAAGTAAGGTATAGGTTTTTCCAAAATTTTTTCGGAAACTTAACATGAGAATTCTGTCAGATCATTTTTGACGGCGTCAGGATTTACAACCTGACGGCGTCAGGTTTAATTTTCTGAAAATTTTTGAAAGTTTTGTTTTCATAAAATGTTTTTATTAAATCTATAACTTATAATCTCCAGGAATCTGCAAAATTATCATTCCACAAGCATTATATCCTTATATATAGAGTTTATCCCGCCGATGTTATGCAGGTTTTCGTGTTTGTTTTCTCAGGTTTAACAGGTTATTTTGGACAAGGAAATGTTTGTTGGATCAAGCTTATGGCGATTCATTAGTCATGGAGCTTCAACATTACTTTGGAAGAAGATCTAACCGTGTTACCACATTATCCACCGAGCGAATCAGGGGAGTATTTGATTTCATTCTTTTACTTTATGCTTTTACATCTTGTTATTTGAACATTGGGGACAATGTTCATCTTAAGTGTAAGGGGGGGGGGGGGTAAAAGTACGATTAGAGAATGCTATTACGCTTGATTTTTGTTTGTTTAATAGTAGATGTGTAATAAAACTGAGACAAATACCTGTTAGGGTAATTTTAGTGCCAAATTTAAAATTTTTTACAACATTTAGGAGTGAAACTTTGATCTTAATGAGCGTCTCATGGATAGGAGTTATATGACTAGCACAAAAACCGTACCACTAAAAAATTTTCCACCCCCAAATATGTGAGGTTCGCCCCTAGAATTGGTAGGAAAAGCATTTTGCTATGATGTGTGTACCGGTAGCACTTAGATTCTAGAACTTGCGTTAGGACCATTCCGAGGCCACAAGTGAGACTACATTCGTGTAGTTAGATTTACTACATGATAAGAGGCATTAGGATTAACCCATTGTTTTACACCTGTGTTTTTGTTATAATTACGTTGGCTACATTAGTCAAGTAATTCTCCCACACCCTTTGCGTTGTACTCATTTTTAGTACACGATACCCCTAGTACACCCCTCAGAGCCTATCTTTTCGTTTCGACCTTTAAGCATTTTACTTAAAGGAAGAATTTGTTACACCCAACTAAAATGTACACCCAAATCGCCTTAGCCTACCTTGCATGCACTCATTTTTTGTGCATTATTGTGACAACATTTGTTTAAACCCAAGTTAATTATCTAGTTGATTACATGGTTGCTAAGTCGAGTCATATCTTTGTACATATTGTTTTGGGACAATTGGGACTCATGGGTAAAGTACTAGTGTAATGGAATAATGGGGAAGAACATCGTTTATTACCCCCATATGTGCTAAATATTTTAAAAAGTACTCCAAGTGTTTTGATTATCTTAATTCGAGTCATTAGAATAGTTATTTGTAAAGTTATGTAAAAGTTCAAGTGTAAGGGGAATGCAACGCCCCTATGATGTATTATTTTGGATGGTAGGGCAAGAGTGTATGAAAAAAAAAAAAAAAAAAAAAAAAATCGAAAAATCAAGAAAAATACAAAAAAATGAGAAAAAGAAAAATAGAAAAAACATACGGACTACCATCCCGTTTCATTTTATGTTTTTGTTATTTTGTTTTTAGCTTAAGATTGAGTCGAGTCTTGGCTTAGCAACATTGTATAGTACATGTAATTAATCAAGATCTTTAACTCGCCACCAGTAAAATATCCCTTATCCAACAAAAACCGTGTTTATCATATCCCTACACCTAACGTTATAACCCGTTTAAAAGTCCTCTTTGATAGTTTATCTTAGGTGCTTATGCCTAGTGGAGGAGGTTTTTGATCCTTTCTCAAGCCTATGGTAGTCTATTTGCTATGACAGGTAGTGAGAGATATTATCCGTTTTCATTTATGAGATTTATTTTGATGACACTTGAGAGATGTGAGTATCTAAACACTACTTGTGAGGTGCTAGTTTGTAATCTCCGTGCTTATTATGATTAAAGTGGAACGACTGTTTGTTGTAATTACTTTTATATTAGCATTAAATGACCCCTAACTTGTATTTTGATTAGAATAAAAGCACATTTGCTTGAGGACAAGCAAATCTCAAGTGTAAGGGTATTTGATGAAGCGAAAAGTGTACCGCTTTTAGGGGGTCATTTAAGCCCTAAATCGTATTTATTTGATCAAATATTTCCCTAAATCGTTCCTTTTGTCATTTTAGGTACTTTGGAGAAGAAATCTGGAAAAGGAAGCATTTTGGACGTTTTTGGAGCATAAAAGTGAAGAAAACGACAAAGTCTCAAAATCGGCTAAAAAGTACCTTTGACGGCGTCAGGGATTACCCTGGACGGCGTCATGGCTTGGCAAGAAAAAGGTGGATGTGAAAATTACTCATGATAAGCCAGAGAAATTTGCATGGGAATTCTGACGGCGTCACCCTTTGGAGTGATCAAGGTCGTCACGGTATAAGTTAAAGAGGGACGGCGTCACGCCTAATTCTGACGGCGTCAAGCCTTGATAAGCCAGAACGGATTTTGGAAAGCTAAAGAGGGACGGCGTCAAGAAGGCCATCTGGGAACCCTAAAAGCGGCGAGGTGACGGCGTCACACTCCATAACGTGACGCCGTCAGATCTGAAAGTCTATATATAGTTTTGCAATTTTTTGTCATTAGTGTGGAACTTAGTGTGGAAATTTGTGTGTAAGAACCCTAAGACGATTTTAGCAGCTTTTTCAAGGCTTTTTGCCTTGAGATCTTCCATGTTACATTGAAGATAAGTTATCAATTAATCATTCAATATGTCTATGTGTTGTTTGATTCTATCTTGTTCTTGTCTTTTGTTTAACATGCTAGGCTAGATTTATCTTGTGTTTGCTTAGATCTAATGAAACCTAGCTATTGATTATTGGTTATTAGTGTGTTATTAGTTGTATTGGATGATTGTTCATCTATGTTAGGCTTAAGAAAACTGGCTAACTTCCTATTCGGTAACTTGCTTGAACGTCTTAAGAAACATGAACCAATGCGTACTAAGGTTTTTATGGTTGTATTTAATGCACAAGCAAATTCTAGTGATCCCATGTTAGGAGCTTCCTAGCCGGATCGACATAGGAGTGAAGTAGGAGCTTGTAGAGTTGGGGAAGTACGTACGCCACCCCACGATTGGTATTAAGGAATACACCCGTCATCCACGCGATTAATACACACTAATCAACCGGTAAAAGATAGTTAGGGAGTAAGGAAATCTAAGTAAACACATTTCTCTCCACATAAGTTTTACTACCTTTTCATTTTCAGTTATTTTATCTTATTTGCATTCGTAGTAACTTGGGTTAGTTGACTAGCAACTAATTCCGCCCACTCTTTCAAACCCGAGATTTTACTTGCTTTCGTAAAAATATAAAAAAAAATATATAAAAAAGAATCTTCCCTCACCCTTAGACCTATTAGAATAGTTTTTCATACCTAACGAACACTATTCCCTGTGGAGAACGATCAATCCCCCGTACTTACCACTACACTATACTACATCGGTCAGGTACACTGCCTGGTGGGGTTGTAAGCCTCTTGAGATCCCTCGAGAGGTAAAACCTGTTGTAAGGTTGCAAAACCACGCATCAAGTCACTTGCTCGAGTTTTTGCTCACTTAATCGAGATTCTGGATAACTTGCTCGAGTTTCTGTGTAGCTTAGTCGAGTTTCTGGACAGCTTGATCGAGTTTCTGTGGACTTTGTCAAGTTTTTGAAATTTGCTCAAGTTACTAAAGATTGCTCAAGTTACTAAAGATTGCTCAACTTTCTAAGTTCATCAACTTTCTAAGTTCATCAACTTTCTGAAGTTCATCAACTTTCTAAAGTTCATCAAGTTTCTCAAGTTTGCTCAAGTTTCTGAAATTTGCTCAAGTTTCTCAAGTTAGATCAAGTTTCTGAAGTTTGCTCAAGTTTCTCAAGTTTGTGAACCGTAACCAACCCACTCCTAGTTTTTTAACCGATCCAACATCATCTTAACCATACAACAATATCAATGGCAACTCAACAAGATATCCATGCAGCTGGTGCTGAAAACCGTCCTCCAATGTTAGAAAAAGGTGGTTATCTTCCATGGACAAGTCGAATGATCCGATACATCAAAACCAAACCTAATGGTCAAGGTAGACTCTTGCTTAACTCCATCAAGAACGGACCATTCAAGCCTCGTAAGATTCAAGTAGCAGATGGCAATCCAAATGCAACACCTCCCGTTCCACCATCCTTTTGTGATCAAAAGGAAGAGGAATACACAACAGATGATTGGAAGCAAATTGAAGCTGATGACTTAGCCATGCACCTAATTCAACTTGGTTTACCACGAGAGATCTTTGCTGCTGTTGACAGTTGTGAAACTGCTTATGATATGTGGGAACGAGTTCGAAGGCTTTGTCATGGCACATAAATTGGTCAACAAGACATGGAAAACAAGCTGCTGACTGAATGGGAGAAGTTCACATCAACCCCGGCTGAACCAATTGAATCTTACTACACAAGGTTTTGTACTCTCATGAACGAGCTTATCAGGAACAAGTTGACACCAAGGCAAATTGTTCAAAACATCAAGTTTATTAACAACCTACCAGAGGAATGGGGACGATATGTCACTATTGTCAACCAAACAAAGAATCTTCATGAGGTGAACTATGATCAGCTCTATGACTTTTTGAAGCAAAACCAGAAAGAGGCAGATGAAGTTAGGAAAGAGAAGCTAGCTAAACAACATGATCCTCTAGCATTGATTGCTCAAGCACCAACACCTTCAACAGTGAATACATAACCATCATCATCCACTTCCACTCAGAACTTTCCGCAACAACAATATGTTTCACAACAACCATTCTACCTACAACAACAACAAGTCATTCCACAACAACAATACCCACAATACTCAGAACCAGAATACGATGACAATGATGACAGTGCTGCTTTGTCTCAAGCATTTACTCTTCTCTCAAAGGTATTCCAAGGACGCTACTCAACACCCACTAACAACAACCAAAGGATTTCATCGAATACTCGCAACAGGCAAATTGCACAGCCGAGTTTCAACATGGGTCATCAAGGACAAATGGTTGGAGGTTATGCGAATCAGCAGGGATATACTCCTAGATATCAGATGGGTAACCAGAATGCAGGGCAGTATCAAATGGGTCAGTACATGGGTAATCAAAATCAGTTAGGTCAAGTTGTTGGAAATCAAAAAGGTCAGAATATGGGGAATCAGTTTGGAAATGGTGCTGCTCCAGTTGCTGGGAATGCTGGGAATATGAATCAAGGGAATGTGTTAAAGTGTTTTAATTGTCAAGGAATTGGTCACATGGCAAGGAACTGTCCTGATGCGTGGTTTTGCAACCTTACAACAGGTTTTACCTCTCGAGGGATCTCAAGAGGCTTACAACCCCACCAGGCAGTGTACCTGACCGATGTAGTATAGTGTAGTGGTAAGTACGGGGGATTGATCGTTCTCCACAGGGAATAGTGTTCGTTAGGTATGAAAAACTACTCTAATAGGTCTAAGGGTGAGAGAAGATTCTTTTTATGTTTTTTATAATTTTATGAAAGCAAGTAAAATCTCGGGTTTGAAAGAGTGGGCGGAATTAGTTGCTAGTCAACTAACCCAAATTACTACGAATGCAAATAAAATAAAATAACAGAAAATGAAAAGGTGGTAAAACTTATATAGAGAGAAATGTGTTTACTTAGATTTCCTTACTCCCTAACTATCTTTTACCGGTTGATTAGTGTGTATTAGTTGCGTGGATGACGGGTGTATTCCTTAATACCATTCGTGGGGTGGCGTACGTACTTCCCCAACTCTACAAGCTCCTACTTCACTCCTATGTCGAGCCGGCTAGGAAGCTCCTAACATGGGATCACTAGAATTCGCTTGTGCATTAAATACAACCATAAAAACCTTTAGTACGCATTGGTTCATGTTTCTTAAGACGTTCAAGCAAGTTACCGAATAGGAAGTTAGCCAGTTTTCTTAAGCCTAACATAGATGAACAATCATCCAATACAACTAACAACACACTAATAACCAATAATCAATAGCTAGGTTTCATTAGATCTAAGCAAACACAAGATAAATCTAGCCTAGCATGTTAAACAAAAGACAAGAACAAGATAGAATCAAACAACACATAGACATATTGAATGATTAATTGATAACTTATCTTCAATGTAACATGGAAGATCTCAAGGCAAAAAGCCTTGAAAAAGCTGCCAAATTCGTCTTAGGGTTTTCAAACACAAAGTTCCTCAATAAGTTCCACACTAATGACAAAAAATTGCAAAACTATATATAGACTTTCAGATCTGACGGCGTCACGTTATGGAGTGTGACGCCGTCACCTCGCCGCTTTTAGGGTTCCCGGATGACCTTCTTGACGCCGTCCCTCTTTAGCTCTCCAAAATCCGTTCTGGCTTATCAAGGCTTGACGCCGTCAGATTTAGTCGTGACGCCGTCCCTCTTTAAATTAAGCCGTGACGACCTTGATCAGATTAAAGGGTGACGCTGTCAGAATTCCCATGCAAATTTCCCTGGCTTATCATGAGTAATTTTCACATCCACCTTTTCTTGCCAAGCCATGACGCCGTCCAGGGATAATCCTGACGCCGTCAAAGGTAATTTCCAGCACAATTTTGAGACTTGGTCGTTTTCTTCACTTTTATGCTCCAAAAACGTCCAAAATGCCTCCTTTTCCAGATTTCTTCTCAAAAGTACCTAAAATGACAAAAGGAACGATTTAGGGCAATATTTGATCAAATAAATACGATTTAGGGCTTAAATGACCCCTTAAAAGCGGTACACTTTTCGCTTCATCATGTCCCATTAAGCCAAAGAAGAAAGATCTTGAGTATCTTCAGAAAGCAGTGCTCTTAGCTCAGAAGGAAAAGGCAGGGTTTCAGTTGAATGCCGAGGAGAATGATTTCATGGCTTTGATGGATGATATGGAAGACCTTGAAGATATCGATGCCAACTGCATCTTCACGGCCAATCTTCAGGAGGTGAAATATGATACGAAGTCTGAAGCACCTCCTGCTTATGATATTAATGGAGTTTCTGAGGTACCAACATATGCTACATGCCACAATAATGAAATATTTGATATGTCACCTCAAAATGAACAGCATCATGCGACTCCTAATCTCACTTACGATACATATATGGACTCCCCAAGTTGTAGCAATACTAATTTGGCTACTCCATATATGGATCCTAATTGAGGCTTCGAGTCACAGCATACTGAGAATGAAGAGGAAACACATGCTCTATTTGAATCATTATTGCAAAATTGTAGTATTGAAATTGAAAAGGTTAAAAAGATCAATCGCGATGTTAAGGCCGCGAATGAAAAATTGACCGCTGAGCTTGAGAGATATAAGGTGAATGAACAAGCTTTTGAATTTAATAACAAACGACAGTCTGAATTAGAAATTGGTTATAGAGATTCTATTTTAAGAGAAAAACATTTGCAAATCAAATATGACACACTCGATGTTAATTTGAACATGAAAATTAAATCCTTAAAAACAGAGATTTCAGAATTAACCAACTTTCTAAACAAAAATCGACTTGTTCTGATCTTGTAAGAGAAAAGAAAGAGTTGCATGCACGGTTTTCAAAACGTGAAAATGATCTTCTTGATGAAATCATTGACAAACAAGAAACCATTAAAAAGTTGGAAGAGTTGCTTGTAAAAACGGGTCATTCTACACAAACAATTAAGATGCTAATTAACGATCCAAACCCGATTTTACATACAATGAAGAAAATGGCTATCGGTTGTGAAAACCCTTATAATCTCAAGAAAGCTTAGCAACAACAGAATGTGTTATATAATGGTAATGTGCTAAATGATAAACATGATCCTCCCGAAGTTCGGGATTCTTATGAAACTATTGAGCTTGCTGAAGAGAGTAGAATTAAAATGAAACAAATAAACCCAGAAATCAGACCAATTGATTATAATAAGCTTAACACAATTTCTGGCGTTCATCTTGTTCAAAAAGAGTCACCAATGTTTTTCAAAAGACTAGTGGCTGTCGCAAAACGAAAAGTTGTTTCAAAACATCTTTCTAACATCGAACAAATGTCCTCTAAGAACACTTGTAACACAAGTGAAGCTAGACGATATTTGGATGATCTTAAAAAGAGAGTTGAAGCGCTTCAAATAATTGTGGCATCCAAAACAAATAGTAACTACAATGACTGGTTTTCAAGTTTTCATACTGAACAGAAAAAGATGTTTGAAACAGAAATCAATCCTCAAATTACTGCAATTTATGCGGTAGTTCTTAATGTTGAAAATAATCTTTTGAAAGAATCAGCCGATTTTGTCAAGGACCACAAATCCCTGGTAAAGGAAGCTAATGAAAACATTGAACACATCAAAGTTTTGGAAAAACACAATGACACTCTCTTCGAAGTAGCTCTGTTGACTAAAATTATGTCCATTATTTATCAAACATATTCTGTGGAAGATGATGAAAGACTGAGAGCTGAGACTTCTAAAATTGTGTTAAAATATGAAAATGCGCTTACTAAGCTTAAAAAAGAAAATGTCACATATTTTAAACAACTTGATCGGAAAAAAGAAGAATGCAAGTATGACAACTTGTCGTATGAGCGTTCTTACAAAAACATGCAAGAACAAATTGATCTCTTGAAATCTCGGCTTGATAGTCAAAAAGGGCAGGGTGAGGAAACTAAGATTGCAAAACCATCAACTTCAGACAAAGCAGTTGCAAAACCAAAAATGTCAATTTCTCAAAGTGTTCCAAAAGTTGATGTGATAACTGATTTGACAAAACCAGTCACTCCAACACCCTTGCCAAAAGAAAGTGAAAAAGCAAAATTGGATGATAAAGGGAAAGCTGTTGTCGAAACATCAAATGTGATAGCACCTGGCCTCTATAGGATTATTTCCACTACTGCGTCTGCCTCTACATCTAAAACATATAGGGCGATAGACAAAAGTGTAAAAGATAATCCAAAAGAGACTAGGAATGCTACTGCAACATCAAAAGACAATAAAATAAATTCTAATGAGTGTGCCTTACCTTCTACAGGAATAGAAAGAACTTCTAAGAGCAGCAGACCAAAGCCTAGATGTAATACAAGGAATAGAGTCTCGCCTGCCTCTAAGAGTGAATGCAAGAATAAAACTAAAGAAGTAGAAGAACACCCTAAGAATTTACCGCTTTTAAATAAGAAACATATGTCATCTGAATGTTATGTTAAAAGTACTGATTCTAGTGCATGTAATGACTCTGTTTGTTTAATGTGCGAGAAATCTTTGTCTGAAAATGTTTTTGATGACATTGTTTCTAAATCTGTGAATGTGAATGCCATGCCTAAACAGAAAGATGTTCCTCCTGGAACTAGTGCTAAATTTAGATATGTTAAAACAATCATTAAAGCATCTAGGTCCACCGCTAGTAGCATACTACCTAGGAACTATCTTAAGTTGTGTGTATGGGTTCCAACGGGTAGAGAATTCATTCTAGAAAATGGTAAAATAAAAAAGGCTAAGAAAGAACCAGTAAAAACTGTCTATGAATGTGATTCGTCTGTTACCCCTAACCCCATGGAACCAAATCATAAACGGTTTCCAAACGCACAATCATCTGTTATTGGCAGGTTATCGAAATATGTCATTGGATCGTCGACTCGGGTTGCTCCAAGCACATGACCGGGAATCTAAAGCTGCTGATCAACTTTGTATGGAAGTTCATGGGAACTGTTCGGTTTGGAAATGATCATGTAGCAGCTATTCAGGGTTATGGAGATCTTTAGTTCGGGAATTTTTTAATCACTCGGGTTTACTACGTCGAAGGGTTGGGACACAATCTGTTCACAGTAGCGATGCAGATCTAGAGGTTACATTTAGGAGAAATACTTGCTTCGTTAGGAATTTGATTGGAGATGATCTCTTAACCGGAAATCGTGGAACCAATCTTTATGCTATCGATATTAACCAAATGGCCTCTTCATCACCAATTTGTCTCATGACAAGAGCTGACGAAACTAAGTCCTGGTTGTGGCACAAACGTTTATCCCATCTTAACTTCGACACCTTAACAAAGCTAGCCAAAGACGACATCGTCACGGGTCACCCAAAGTTCAAATACACCAAAGATCACTTATGTCCATCCTGTGAGCAAGGCAAAAGCAAACGGGCAACTTATAAACCCAAAACCGTACCCAGTTCGGTCGATAAGTTACATTTGTTGCATATGGACTTATGTGGCCCAATGAGAGTTGAAAGTATCAGTGGGAAGAAGTATATTCTTGTTATCGTCGATGATTATTCAAGATATACATGGGTAAGGTTTTTGAGGTCAAAATACGAAGCACCAGGCATCATCATCACCTTTCTGAAGCGAATTCAAGTCCTACTTCAAGCTCCAGTTAGGATCGTAAGAACCGAAAATGGCACAGAATTCACTAACCAGGAGTTAAGAACATATTTTGAAGAGACTGGAATCACTCACCAGACATCCGCTGTTAGAACTCCACAGCAGAATGGGGTAGTTGAAAGAAGAAATAGAACTCTTGTGGAAGCTGCTCGCACGATGCTGATTTATTCTAGTGCACATTTATTCTTATGGGCCGATGCTGTTGCCACTGCTTGTTTTACTCAGAACCGATCCCTAATCCATCCAAGATTCAATAAAACCCCATATGAATTAGTGAACAACAGGAAACCCGATATCTCTTACCTTCATGTATTTGGCGCTTTGTGTTATCCTACAAATGATAGAGAAGATATGGGGAAGCTAAAAGCTAAGGGTGATATTGTAATCTTCATTGGTTACTCAGACAACTCGAGGGCATTCAGGGTGTATAACAGAAGGACTAAAAGAGTAATGGAGACGATGAATGTGAAGTTTGACGAGATTTCACAAATGGCTTCTGAGAGACTTGCTCTAGAACCCGCGCTTAACCCAATGGCTTCTAATCATACCAGATTAGGACCCACACCAAACAGTCAGACTTCTGGACATATCAGTTCAGGACTCGTACCCCAAGACGCTCAGTCAACTACTACTGACAAACTAACAAATCAAGAACTGGACACATTCTTTGAGTTTATGTATGATGAGTACTATGGTGGAGCTTTGACAAATGCATCACAACAACATTCCGCTGCACCCGCTCAACAACATCAACCACCACCACCGCAAGATGCATCAACAACATTCGAAGCTGACGCACCAACTCCCTCAACGTCATCAACATCTACTCCAGCAACTCCAGTAATTGAGATTGTATTACCAAGAGTTGATGAGCAAAACCAAACCACACCACTTCATGAAGAAGAACAACAAAACGATGCTGTGTTAGAAGAAGTACCATTCGAAAACCCGTTTGCAACGGAATCTGCTGAATCTTCTTCAAGGTTACATGAACCATCTAACACGCATTCGTCAAATCCAAGGTACCCATCATCGTTACAGTGGACTAAAGACCATCCAATAGATCATGTTATTGGTGAACCTTCAAGGCCTGTTCAGACGAGAAGACAACTCGCCACCGACTGTGATATGTGCATCTTTGCCTGCTCAGTCAGTCTAAAAGAACCAAAGAACATTCGGGAAGCGATGACAGATAATGCATGGATTGAAGCAATGCAGGAAGAACTTCTCCAATATAAATTACATGACACTTGGGATTTAGTACCGAGACCTATCGACAAACTCGTCATTGATCTTAAGTGGTTATGGAAGAACAAAAAGGATGAAGAGATGACTGTCATTCGCAACAAATCTCGTCTCGTGGCCAAGGGATTCAGATAGGAAGAGGGAATAGATTTTGAAGAGTCATTCGCGCCAGTAGCAAGGCTTGAGGCAGTCAGGATTTTCATAGCATATGCAGCTCACAAAAACATCACAGTCTATCAGATGGATATCAAGACAGCTTTTTTGAATGGAACTCTGAAAGAAGAGGTGTACGTGAGTCAGCCAGATGGATTCATTGACAAAGATCATCCCGACTACGTCTACAAGCTAAAGAAAGCTATCTACGGTTTGAAACAAGCCCCAAGGCCGTGGTATGACGAATTATCATCTTTCCTAATTCTTAATAATTTCACCAAAGGAATAATTGACCCAACCTTGTTTACTAAAAAATTCAAAGATGACATTTTGATTGTTCAGATTTACGTGGACGACATTATTTTTGGGTCCACTAATCCGAAACATTCAAAACATTTTGAAAATCTCATGAAAAGCAAATTTGAAATGTCCATGTTGGGGGAATTAAAATTCTTTTTGGGTTTACAAATTCATCAAACCCCACGTGGTATTTTTATAAATCAAGCTAAATATACAATTGAGATTTTAAAGAAACATGGAATGGAAAATTGTGATTCTGTTGGAATCCCAATGGTAACCTCACCAAAAATAGGAGCTGACCTATATGGGAAACCCATTGATCCGAAGAAATATCAGAGCATGATTGGTTCTCTCATGTATCTAACCGCTAGTCGACCCGATATACATTTTGCTGTGTGTTTGTTAGCAAGATTTCAGGCAAAACCTACAGAACTGCACCTCCAAGAGGTTAAACGGATCTTTCGGTATCTACGAAGAACCATAAACATGGGACTTTGGTATCTGAAGGATTCGGAGTTCAAGCTCATAGCCTTTTCAGATGCGGATCATGCTATTTGCCAAGAAACAGCAAAGAGTACATCCGGGGGAGCTCAATTTTTGGGAGAAAAGCTAGTAGGCTGGTCATCAAGGAAACAATATTGTACGGCATTATCAACCGTTGAAGCCGAGTATGTGTCTCTATCTGCGTGTTGTGCCCAAGTTCTTTGGATGAGGACACAGCTCACAGATTATGGTTTCTCTTTCGACCGCATACCTTTGTATTTTGACTCGAAAAGTGCCATAGCCATCTCGTGCAATCCCGTGCAACACTCGAAGACCAAGCATATTAGAGTCCGCTATCACTTCATTAAGGAACACGTCGAAGAGGGTACTGTTGAATTGTTTTTCGTTAAGACTGAATACCAACTCGCCGATCTATTTACTAAAGCCCTCCCAAAAGAGTGGTTTGATAATCTAGTTCGACGAATTGGAATGCGAAGCCTAACTCCCGAAGAGTTAGAAAGTCTTCTCGAATCTTCTTGAATTTCATCTCAAAAAGCTTCGCATGTAAATATTTTTTGAAAAACAAGATACAAAATTTGAAAAACCAAAAAAAAAACAAAATATAAAAATAGAAAATTTCAAAAATACAAAAACTGTAAAAAATATAAAAACCAAAAATATTCCTCTCACGACATGTCTCTCGTATAATCAATATTCTGTACGTACCTAGAAATGTCATTCAACAATGATACGGGCATGTACAGATGCTTGAGCGAGAGTTCATTTAAACGTTTTCTAAAACATGTCGTTTCTCAAATTTTCTTTAAAACGGATTTCGTATATTTCAGTACGAAACCCGCACTACATTGATGACTTCTGCTTATTTCAGATCAGGACTCGCATTGTTAATGGCAAAAGAAAAAAGAATCATTGAGCACATGATCAAGATTTTTCAAAATCTTTCTCCAAATTATGTGCTTAAGATTCTTCAAAAAGAAAACTCCCTCTATACCTTTAAATTAATTTAAACTCACAAGTTTAAAAATATGCTTTCTTTAGGGGGGAGAATAAAATTAAAAACAAAAAGTTCCAAATTCATGCAAATCCGTCTATCTCTCCAAAATCCTCATTTTAATCCGTTGATATAAAAAATATCACGAAATGCTATTTTTGAGGGGGAGAAGACGTGATTAAAATGTGATCAAAAGTTTAAAGATCGTGGATTGAATCTCAAAAGAGCTCGACTCAAGATTTTAACCCTCGAATTGACGAAAATTAAATGTCCGTAATCGAAAAGACTTGTCCGGGACAGGTAATAATTTCAAGCTGGTTATCCAGTGATGTAAACGTGTCTCGCAAAGGACTTGTCTGAGTAGAATGTACCAATTCGAGAGATTCTCTTTTGATATGACCGAGACGGGTAATAATTTCAAGCTAGTCTAACTAGTGATGTAAACGTGTCTCGCGAAGGTCATATTAATTGAAAATTGATCAATTAAAAAAATGTGCTAACTCTACCCAACATGTACAAATTTATATCAAAAATGCATGAGCACATGTGAAGGGGGAGTATTTCAGAAAATATAAAACTCTCGAAGTGTTAACTAAATGTGTTTTACTCATAAACACTTTGAGAGATTTTCACAAAAGGTTTATGGCAAGTGATCAACTAATCTAGGATAATCATGGAGTAATAAGGTGATTATGGTTAGGTTATGTCCTATGATCCGCCAGAGCCGGAGGGATCTGCCCAAGGACAACTCCAATAGATTAGAATTAGAAGTCCTTAGGTAAGATTGAAAAAAGGAGTAAATGAGAAAGGGAAAGAAGGGGTTGAAGAATTAAAAAGAAAAGTTTTATGAAAGGGTGAAAAGAAATAGCCCTCCATGAAAACTTAGGGCAGAAACCGGGTCAATACATCTGCTATCGGTATTCACTAAGGTGATACTGATATTGAAGACAAGACGTCATGGACCCAGTGACGCACTGCACCACCCCTCCTAGCCATTCAGATATCTCTTAAAAGATATTTGTTTCATTTCACACATAGAACACTGCATAATCTATCGGCCTCTCACTCCGAGATGTGTTGATATTGAAAAGGTGGCACTCTGCTCCATGCCTCCGACGACTAAAACCAAAACGCACATTATCGAGTCTAGAGCCATGTGATTCATTAAAAGATCTCTTAGGAATACTTCCAATATAATACACTTGTGTTCGCCAAAAAGGACACAAGTTGTAAGAGTCTTAATGAGATCCAAGGATCTTGCCATTTATATCATGATGTTTACGTGCTTCAAATGGTCTACAGTCGTGGGGTGATCTCCAGTGACTCACTGAATCGTGGGTGCACTTCGGTGTGTCCGTGTAAGCCCTTTCGAGGGTATTCGGTTCAGAACGGCCTGGGTTAGGATTAGAGAAAGTCTTCACACTATGCTGTCGACAATCTCGAAATCCAAATCTGTAAGTGTTGGACGTATTATTGCTAACGGTTTTATGCAGGTACTATAAAAGTCCATCAACCATCATCCGATGTATCCAACATCTTCACCTCCGCATACTCATACGTATAAAGATCATCCTCAACAGAGCTCAAGTGTAAAAGTTCAAGACCAAAAGATCAAGTGAAAGACAAAGTGCAACAACAAAGTCAAGAAGCTAATCAAGACGTCAAGAACAAAGTAATGAATCATGAAAGGATGACAAATACGAAGATCATGAGGTATGAGTATGTTGGAGGACGCGAAGCCAAAGTAAAGAAGATGCTGATCAAGGCAAGAACCACAAAAAGATGATACTTTGAAGATCACAGTGCATGAAGGAACAAGAACAAAGACTATTCTACAACGACACACAAAGCACAAAATTATGAAGACGAAAGACCACATCACTCAGAGCATCATTTGAATGACCATCCCTTAGGGGGAGATTGTTAGGATTTATTAAAAGTGATGGTCACTATTGTTGTAATATTTATAATTAAGTGTGTCGTTGTATGAATTAGTTTAAGTTAATTAGGGCTTGGACTTAAACCTATAGATTAAATGTTATGAGTATGAGTCCATGTAAAAGGCCCAAGTTTAGTCCAAGCCCACCCATCTCATGAAATGTATAAATACCACCTTCCATCCTCATTTGGAAGGTTGGTCCTCATAGTGCTTAAGAGTATTCTAGGTTTGTATTAAAGGATAAGTGTGTGATTAATAAAGTTTCTATTCAAGTTCCACTCTTCTTCTTTAATCTTATCTAGTTATTAGTTGTATGTTTAGGATTGATTTTAGACATTAACACATTTCCCAAAAACAAAATATAATCTCTACTGAATGAATAACACGAGGCTCAACTGCTCAAATAAGATTTGTAAGAGATGGACTAACTCACTAGATAAGTGAGCCATAACGAGAAACTGAAACACGAGTGATCATGATTCAGAGACTCTGTGATAAGAAACTGAATCCAGAATGATCACGAATAAGTGGTGGGGGCTCGATATCTACAATACTAATCTGATCCATTGATTTTGAGAGATCATCAACAGAGAATGGTATGCTGCACACGGGACGTGAAATGTTTTATTAGATAAAACCAGTGAAATCAAAAAATTATTTCCGAAAACAAATATTTTATTTGATGGTAGATATATGTCCAACCTCAAATTTTCCTCCAACAAGAAAGATTCGCTATCATCTACATTTAAAGCCAGCACCTTCATCTTGGAAATTACCTGTCTCACAAAAACAAATTTCACCTTATATTGACATATTTCGTTCACTTAGGCGTTCTTTAAGGCTTAGTTCTATGTCTTGGTGACTTGATACCAAAAATGAGCTTAATACTTGGTTGTGCATTTATAGTAAATAATAATTATAAATAGATTTTACTATTAGTCTGTATGTTTCATCTCTAACGGGTCAAATATGACAAATAAAAAACTAGTTTTCAGGGAAATTGTTCAATTGGGCCAACCGGCCGGTTTAAAAGTTGTCTGAACTGTATGTTAAATGCATACAATCTATTAAATCATTTTGTCCAGATAATGAGAATGTTATTGAAATTTTATAACTATTGTACTGGTACGTACATCAGGAGAAACGGTTGGTGTGTTGTAAATGCTATCCCGATACATTGAACTGATTTTGTATAGGTGTTGTATATTAAGAGCCTGCATGAGCAATAGATTTACCAGTTTTATAAGTATCAATCCCATTCATCTGTATGAAAATAAAGAGTCTAAATACTTAGTGGGCACAGATCATGACTTATATAATCTAATGTCATATTCGTCTTTCATTTATTACCTAATTAAAGCAACAGATAAAAAATAATGAGAGAAAGCTCGCAAACCGTATTATATGAAGCAAAACAATTAGATATCACAGCTGGAAAAGTAATTGGAAAAAGAGATGCAATACGAGGAACTCAGTAGCTTGTCTTATGTGCTTTAGTTCATCCCATGCTGATCCTGTTGGAATTTAAATAGCATGAAAATCATCTAAATAAATAAACACATCAAAGCAGTACGTGTAGCGGAAGCAAGATCTTTTATTTAACACGTATAAAGAATTACCGAATAATAAATAGTTACATACCTCAAGATCCTAGCAAGAACAAGGATCGATCTTCTCTTCACTTCACTTGATCAATAAATAGGATTAACGTGAAACCCCTTACCTTTTTGTTTCACAATCCAAGATGAATAACTAAAGTAAGTTATTACCGAACTCTTGTACACACGTACTATAACCAATCAAGTATTGATGCTAGTGAATGAACACGGTTAACCAAAACAATTTTGTTAACAAGAAAAAAACTATGGATCGACACTTAGAATAAGTGTTCGACCGGTTTTAAGAACAAGGAAGAGAAAACACAAATTTAGGGTTATAGCAATGCACAAGGTCAAGAAACAATAACCCTTCAATTTGTATTTATAGTGAATGGATATCTTGGAGCCCAAGCCATGCGATTTAGGGTTTTAATCCCCTATGGCCGATCGGCCTAGCTTATTCTCCAAGGATTCTTCTTTCCCCTAATTTCACTAACAATCCTTCCTTTATTCCCTAATGGTCGTTAGTCAATTCCGTTAATTACTTAACGTCCATTAGTTATCATTTCGTGTCCAAATAATTAATATATACAATAATTATACATATTAATTATTTACTTGATCATTCATACGTAAAGTGTGCAATCCCTAGGTCCCGTGTTCGAATCTAGACATACACGATTAATATTTTTCCATTAACTCTAACAGCTCCCACTTGAAAATCTATTAAAAGTGTAATGACATTGGTTAGCGTCTAGCAACACGCCAATGCCCCTAGTACAACTCGGGTGGTGGTCTCCTGGAAAAACCATTTGATGATAACTCATCATACTTATCCTTTTGTTTCTAATACCACATTAATAAATATATGGATCTAAGTCATTCTTTATTAATAATTTTGTTTCTCGTTGTTTATGATTAAATAAGATTACCAAATCTTCTGAATCATTCAGGGGAGATATTGGGTGTGGCCACACAAACATCTTACTAATCCCACGAGGGGCCCAGCAGTATTAAACTCCAAAAAAAATTTGAAGGAACAAATTCTTTCTTGACTACGAGCATAACTCATGCACTTCGCAACGCTTCCGAAAACAATCCGTATAGCTACTAGTTACGTATAGTGTTAAATTGAATTACAGAAATGCACTACATGCATGACAGTTATCTGGCATCTCAAGTCCGAGGATAATTATATACACATGATTTAGTTAATGACAAGATCCATAAAGTAAACTCATGAAGTCTGGATAAGTCCTATATTCAAAAAATTTGAATATCATGTGAAATTGGTATGACAACGCATCAATATACTTTCAAGTATATTCTACCAATATTCAGATTTGTCTTAATTTAATGATATTCCCATATCATTAACCGACAACGGACAATTTAGAATATATAAATATATTTATGGATGTAAACATGAAAATATAGGATATATTATTAAGAAAATGATAAATAAACATAACACTTTATTTTATTTCATTAAAATAATAACGGTTTTACAACATCCCATTATCCAAATACTAATCACAGATATGCATGAAACTATCAGCTAAACGAAGTCCTATGCCTTCAGAAAGTTGGTTAAGCTTTCCACTGGGTAGAGCCTTCGTTAATGGATCTGCTAAGTTTTCATCTGTGTGAACTTTGAGTAATTCGATCTCGCCTATCTCCACTTGTTCTCTAACATAGTGATACCAGATCGGGAAATGTCTGGTGCCCTTCATGATTCCAGGCTCATTAGCAAATATAATTGCAGCTGAGTTGTCACAATACAATTTTATAGGTCTTTCGATTGAGGGCATAACTCCAAGCCCTGAAACGAATTTCCTAATCCAGACTACTTCCATCGCAGCTTCTGAGGCAGCAATATACTCAGTTTCTGTTGCAGACATCGCTATAGTACTCTGCTTCTTGCTCTTCCAATCCACAGCACCTCCATTGACGACAAAGACATAACCCGTCTGAGACTTCATATCATCTTTATCACACTTCCAGGATGCATCGCTGTAACCTGTAACACACAGTTCTGCTTCTGGATTTCCCCCGTACACTAAAAACATTTCTCTCATAGATCTTAAATACTTGAGAATATGTTTCACAGCAGTCCAGTGGAGTTCACCTGGGTTCTGCTGATAACGACTGGTAATGTTTTGAGCAAACGCCACATCGGGCCTTGTACATCGCACCGCATACATAATCGATCCCACAGCCGAAGAAAAAGGGATTCTCTTCATGCATTCCACCTCTTCAGGTGTTAAAGCACAAGCTTTGCTACTCAAGCCATGTTCTACTTGCATTGGCAAAAATCTCTTTTTGGAATTCTGCATATTAAATCTCTTCAATATCTTGTCAATGTAAGCACTTTGGCTTAAACCAATTAACCGCCTTGATCTATCTCTGTAGATCTTGATTCCTAGAATGTATGTTGCTTCTCCCAGATCCTTCATAGAAAAACATTTCCCAAGATAGGCTTTCACCTCATGCAAGCTTGGAATGTTTTTACCCATGATCAATATGTCATCAACATATAGAACTAGGAAAATAACATCACTCCCACTAGCTTTATGGTATACACATGGCTCATCAAGATTTTGAGTAAATCCAAACCTTTTGATTTCCTCGTCAAATCTTTTATTCCATTGACATGATATCTGCTTCAATCCATAAATTGATCTTTGAAGCTTGCATACACGGTCAGGAAATTCTGAATTCACAAACCCCTCAGGCTGCGCCATATAGATGTCTT
>CP139507.1:123873491-123902156 GCA_021014915.2 Artemisia tridentata subsp. tridentata | reverse complement strand
AAAATAGATCCTACGCTTCCCTACGTGTATGATTGTTATTAGATTAATATATGATTGTCATGAAATGATTCATCATGCAGCAATAAGAAACTGAAACCCGAATTATCACGCATAAGTGGTGGGGCCTCGATATCTTCTACATTAATCTGATCCATTGATTTGGAAAGATTGTCAACTAAGAATGGTATGCTGCAGAATGTGACAGGAAGTGTTGCATTAGATGTATGTATGTTTGTACGATGCAACCTATGATACCAAGAGAAATTTTTCCAAAAACATAATCTAAGTAATTCTCAAAATATCTCTAACCTTGTATCATCATCTAGCAAGAAAGAACTGTCGACGGCCTTAAATGAATCTTCAGTCGTCCGCAACCTCAGCTCAGAAATAACCTGTCAACACCGTTGACATCTGTAAGGGGATTCTCCACAGCTCAATCCAAATTTTGATGATTTGATATTAGAAATAAGTTAAACACTTTGGTGTGCCTTTTAAAAATAATTAGTTGTTACTAAACTTGGCGACCAATTCACTTATAAATATCATATTATATTTATTCTGATAATGTTCTATGGCTTTTCTCTAACTGGCCAAACCAGAAAAATCAAGATAATTAGCATAATAGGTAATGGGTCATATTGGGTTAGAGGTTCCCCAAAGTATTTCTAAGGCATAACAACCACCTAAATCAATTTATTCAAAACTTATATTATTGTTGAAGTAATATAGGTCATTTTGTAATTATACTTTTCTTCTTCAAAAAATGGTTAAAAGTCTTAGGCAAAAAGTGTTTAAGTTCAGCTCCACCCGTTACTGAACCTGCCCTTTTGCCACCTCTAGTAGTTATACATGATTATTTTGATACATACATCTGGAGAAAGGTAAAATGTGCCGTGTGTGTCATCGGTGTACATACTACTGATCTTGTATAGCTGCTGTATGCTAAGCAGCTGCAGGTGTCAAAGTTTTACATACAGTTTAATATGCATCAGTATATCATTTTTAGCTAGTGAAATAGTATTTCAAGTTGAGACTTACTGGGCACAGATCATGAGTTATTTCACCCAGCGTCTTCTTTGGCTTTTGATGCATAGCCTAAAAGCAACAAATGAAAATTGATTTGGGACAAAAAACTGGAGGAAAACAAATTAGATATCCCAAATTTATAAACCACTAAAAATTAGATTTAATACCAGGAACCCAGCAGCTTGTCTTATGTGTTTGAGCTCATCCCAAGCTGAACCTGCATACTGAAATTGATTTTGCGAAAGTCAGATAAAGAAGTAGAAACAACATGAAAAAGAAAAATAAAAGCGGACAAAGAACTCTTACCTCTTCAGTTGCTTTGTAGCACCAATTTTCCAATTCAGACAACCCCGCCTTGACATATTCTCCATTACTGAAAGAGCAGCACTCTCTTCTCAACAAAAGGCTGCAAGCGTATATATATGTAAATAACAAACTTATCAATCAAGTGAACAAGCTTGTGCTCATGTAAGCAAATGGGAATGTACTGGAAGCTACTTGTCTCAAAACCTGTTGAATAGTTGTACATTGATGAAAGAAAAAATCTGCGTGAAGATTTCGCGAACTAAAAATGGTGGTACCTACAAATACATACATGTGATGGAGATGTGTAAAATAATTTTACATTAATATATAACCATCATATGATTTTAAAATCGTTATTGCTATGCGAGTTCTTAAAACGTGGACAAAGTTTCCAAAATCATACATTTATGTGAAAGGAAACAAAAACAAAAAACAAGTCTAGGAAGCATTGAATGCTTTTAACAATCTCTTGCCAATGAGCCATCAGAATATCCTGAGAAGCAGCACTTGCGAATGCAACAGCTGTCCTTCCAAACAAGCTCCGATTGGATATTCTTGGTGGCGAGACAGGGGGTCCGGGGTCAGTGACCCCGCGAAAAATTGTATGTAAATTTTTGCATATTTTTCGCTATATTTTGTAATTTGCCCCCCCAACGGACCAATTTTTAGTGTAGTTTCTAAAAATTATCATATTTTGCCCCCCCTTGAAATTTTTTCTGGCTCCGCCCCTGCAACAGCTGTCCTTCCAAACAAGCTCCGATTGGATATTCTTGGTGCCTATATTATTCACATATAAGTTTTTAAAAGCTTCAAAATCTTAATAAAATTGATAAGAACAATAATTTGCAAAGGGACGTAGAGAGGTTATATTAGCAGCAAGCCAGCAAGTACCTAACTGAATGCACAACTCAAGTAACTTCCGAATATCTTTCTTGAAGTTGTCATGTATCATCCCATATAATTTTTCAACGTATTTTGTTAGTTGCTGCTCGAACTGCAAAGCAGGGCGTTTGGCTTCAACTATCTCCTCATCTATGAAAGACGTGTTTACATCGCTGGATCGAGTCTTACGAAAGCTCTACAAAACCATCAGTTGATAGTACATGTTAAGTTAGATACCGATATACAAGGTTTGGCTTCTCTTAGTGTCTTTATTTCTGCTGTGGTTAATGTGCTTTTGTTCGAGCTCAAAGCTAGTTTAATAACATGCAGCATCTATAAAGATCTTACTGTAATAATAAATATATATCAGTCCAAACTCATCTTTTAGCCAAAGCTTGAGATTATAACGCATAGGATTTTATTGGATTCTTTTGCATAGGGACGACGGCCTTGCTCAAACAATTGTGATTCCCAAACATGCATTTGCTTTACCTGAATCAATCGAGCAGTAAAAACAGAGCCACTATCTTTTAACTTTCCTTGCAACAGGAGTAGCAGCGTTGATGTATTGGATAACCAATAGGCTATGTCATCGTTGTTTTCTTGTTTCTACATTCAAAAGGCGGGTTATGTTAAAGATGCACCAATGAGATGTAAGAGTACCTCATGGATATGAAATAATTCTCTAACTACTTATGATAAGACTCTATAAAATGCAACTTGATACTTAAAAAGTGTCATCCTTCAACCTCCAGTAAATTTTTTCATGCAAATGTTAGATTTTATTGAAGTATTTAACAGTAAATTAATGTATCTATTATTTTGCTTGAAGGGGTAAACACCTCTAAATTTTAAGGCCCCATAAAATTTGAGGCTGGCGGTACGGTGCTCACACCACTCAAGGCCCATTTGCCATGCATGAATGTAGATCCTTATTATTAGTACCTCAATCTTTCGGTCTATATTTCGAACTATACGATCAAAAATGTTGGTTTGTTCATTTTCAAAGGATCGCCACTGCCTGAGACATTTGAATATGATGCAAGCAGCAACCGGTCTGTCTTTTGAGTATCCAAGGCGTTGGGCAATACATTGGATGAGAAAATCCTCATGTTCCTGTTAGATGTGCATTATATATTAAGTAGGTACAGAATAAATATACTATGACGAAAAAACACAAAAGTGAAAGTATGAAATATGTATCTGTGGCTTACAATAGTGACTTTCGTATTTTCGATCCTCTGACGTTGTTGTAGTTCTTCTTGTCTCCATTGTCGTTCCTGTTGTTGTTGTTCTTGTTGCCACCGTTGTTGTTGTTGTTTTTGTCGTTGTTGCTGTATTATTTAGTTCTTCTTGCCTACGTGGTTGTTCTTGTAGTTCTTTTTCTTCTTGTCGCCGTTGTCGTATTTGTTGGGTTGGATTTTAATAACATGACAATAATAAATTAAACACATAACATGCGGAAGCGTAAAGATCAAATAACATGTAATTAGTTAACCGAATATAAAAAGTATACGTACCTTTTGATTCTAGCAAAACAAGAATCAATTTGAAGCAATTCTTCAATCAAGATGAACCCTAATTAGGGTTTATGTGGATTATAAGAATTACCCCTTACCGTTTTGTAATTCAATCCAAGATTCAAACAATAGTGTGTTTGAAACTTTGAATCACGTTCTTATACACACGTACTAATATCAAGTAAACGTTATGCTAGTAATAGAACACAAAACAATTTTGTTTAAGAAAAACAAAAGTATTCGACACAATAAAGCTAGGATCGGCCGAATATTAGAAAAAGGAAAGAAAACAAAATCCTTTAGGTATTGTGTGCACAAGAGGTACCAAAACAATGACTCTTTGATTTGTTTATATAGTGTAGAAAACTTGGAAGACAAGTTTGTGTAGGATTAGGCAACCCTAATTCCCCACCGATCGGTTATGAGCCCAAAGAGGGATCTGGAACCTTCTTGACCTTAATTTTTATCTATAATCATTTCCTTTTATTAGTTAACAGTCGTTAGTCAATTGTCGTTAATTACTAACGGTCGTTATGTGTTTTGTGTATTTAATAATTACATATAACCTTTTATAAATAATTATTAAACATTTACTCTTCATATGTAAAGTGTGCAATCCCGTGATCTCGAGTTCGATCCTAACACACATCTACTAATTTATGTTCATAAAACTAGCAGCTTCCACTTGGACATATTTTAATAGTGTGACCACATCGGTTGGCGTCTAGCAACACGCTGATGCCTCTAGTACAACTAGAGTAAGTGTTAGCCTTAAAGTTTTGTCATATTTGGGAATTGCACTTCTTTCTTTGTACAAGGACTAGTTTAGTCATGTTAGCTAAATTATCTTTCTATTCTTGTAATAAATACCCTCCTATGTCAACACTAGGAGGGTTGGAGATTCATAAATACAAAAGAGGTGTGTGTGTTTTCTCTAGCTTCTCTCTAGAAAAACATACACACCTCGACAGTTAATAAACCGAATATAATGTTTAATCTTTAGTTCATGTTTATTGTGTTTCTCCCACCTCCCGTATGTGAATCTTGGCTTCTACAATTGGTATCAAGAGCTAACCGGGTGGCTGCTCGTGGTGTTTTCAAGGTGATTAAGGTGATTTATGTTGTGATTTATCTCGGTTTTTCTTTATCTTCTTCAACAGCCGAGTATATGCTATATTTGGGTTCGATTTGTGTTTCATAAAAAACCCACTGCTGCGTTTTTTTTTTTATCTTCAAAAACGTGGTTGTTGGTGTTTTTGTTGAAACCAATATATTTGTGTTCGAATTTGTGCTTAAAAGAACTCAAGAGTTGCGTTTTTATCATTAAAAACGTGAACTTTTGTGAACTTTATGGATTCATACGCAAGAACAAGGCAGAAAATGGGTGTGTTCTAAGTGTTTTGATCGAAATAATTCAAGTAGATTATGTAAAAGTTGTTTTTGGATATTATTGATAATGTTTGAATTATTTGAGTTGGTGAAAGTCAGTACTAGTTGGGAAAGTTGTCAGGAAATATCTTGCAAGATAAGGTTGCAAGTGGGCAAGTAGAGATAAAGTCAAAGAAGTTGGTAACTGTACGAATTATCGCAATTCAGAAACTTCAGCGAATTATCGCAATTGGCAACTCAGACAACTATCGCAATTGGCAATTCCAACTCAGATCTTATCGCAATTGAGCTGCACAAGTTTATCGCATTTGATCTTGTCGCGTTTGGATTTTATCGCATTTGGCGACTTATCGCATTTGGCGACCTATCGCAGTTGACCATCGCAGTTCAGCTTATCGCATTTCAGGTCTGAACAGACTTATCGCATTTCAGTCAATTCAAGTCTGTCCGAGATATTTTTGGCAACTGCGATATCGGACAGAACTACCCTATCGCAATTCAAAAAAAAAAAAAAAAAAAAAAAAAAAAAGAGTTTTTTGGCGGGAAAAGTTGAGTAAAATTTATTTTTCACAGGAGACTTTACGGTCCATTTTTACGCGAGATTCAAATTCTGGTACAAGTGTGAAAATTTTGGCCCAAAATTCGAATTTTTCGGGGAATTTTCGGCGTAAAAATTTCTTAAACTCAAATTTTTCCGGCATCATTAGAGTTGCATTTTATGGCATTTTTCACAACAACATCACAAATGATATTATCGGACTGCACCTTCAAAATCACCACGTATAGCCAAAAAGATCCTGATCAAGATTCACAATCAAATGACAATGGTTAAATTATTAGCTGTGACTACGGGGATGATTCGTTATTATTTATTTGGGTTTGAAGTAAGGTTTTACGGACGCGTGTACTTATTTCATCTTCTTTCTTTCTACCCTACCGCGAAGATGACTTGTTTGGGCATATATTAATGGTGACGAAGACTTGGATATCTAGTTACTTTTGTGATTCTCTCTCTATTCTCACAAAGTAGCTATCACTTTAAGGAGTTACGTTGTAGTGCTCAGTGTCTCACGTAGTTGAGGATATGTCAAGAGGTTTTGTACTAATACTTCTGTTAAGGGTATCGGGTACACCGTTCTTAGTCACAAGGATAGTACAAGCTTAAGTCACAAATCTGGGCGATGTTACTTCATTCTCAAGTTCATCATATTGGGTTATCATCACATGTGGTTCCTACGTGATCGGGCTTAATGATTTATGTAATGATTTGATTTGTGTCGGAAATTGGTTGATTCTATGTCTTATCCTCTACTCATCTTATTCTACGTACTTCTACCTTTTCCACCTTCAACAATTTCGGGCAACAAAATCAAGATGATCAGTGGTTCAACTTGTTACTTTGGTGTTATCATTTCATGTGTACGTTATGGGCTGATTTTTCATATGAAAGATAACTGGGATGCATTTGGTGAGATGAAGATGTTGATACCCTGTTCCCCCAAATGGATAATCTTGAAGAAGGTCGAGTCTACAGTCTGTTCTACATTTTCCGCTGCATGTTAGAAGACTAAAGACGAAATGCATTTAATTATCAAAAGACTTCTTCAGATTCAGGGCAATCATCAGAAAGGTTGTCAGTTTGGGGGAGAGCACTAATTAGGGGAGAGCACTCAGGGCACGCTGTATTAAACCCTAATTAGATTTGCTCACATGGTTCGTCTGCAAGTAAAGAAATGAAAGCTGAGAAGATTCTGCAAACTGAACGAAGTAATGACGTTTGAAGACTATTCTCTGTGCTTATGGTTTATATTTTACTTGTAGAGAACATTGTAAGCAATTCCCATATGACTTCATTTTGGGGAGAGATTGTTAGCCTTAAAGTTTTGTCATATTTGGGAATTGCACTTCTTTCTTTGTACAAGGACTAGTTTAGTCATGTTAGCTAAATTATCTTTGTATTCTTGTAATAAATACCCTCCTATGTCAACACTAGGAGGGTTGGAGATTCATAAATACAAAAGAGGTGTGTGTGTTTTCTCTAGCTTCTCTCTAGAAAAACATACACACCTCGACAGTTAATAAACCGAATATAATGTTTAATCTTTAGTTCGTGTTTATTGTGTTTCTCCCACCTCCCGTACGTGAATCTTGGTCTCTACAGTAAGGTCTCCTGGAAAAACCTTTTAATGATTCATCATTATTATTATCCTTTTGTCACTAATACCATGTTAAATAAAGATATGGATCTAAGTCATTCTTTATTCAACTATTCTGTTTCTCGTTGTTTGTGATTGAGCAAGATTACCAAATTTTCTGAACGTATTCCAGAAAATCTTGGGCATGGCCATGCAAACATCTTGTCAACCCTACGAGGGGCCCAATAGTATTAAACTTCAAATCAAATTTGAATGAACAATTTCTTTATCGACTATAAGCAAAACCCATGAACTTTAAAACAATCTTTATGACTACCAGTTACGTATAGTGTTAAATTGAATTACAGAAATGCACTACATCCATGACAGTTTTATGGTATCTCAAGTCTGAGGATAACTATTAATGATTACTTAATGACAAGATCCATAAAGTACAATCATGTAGTTTGGGATAAGTCCTATATTCAATTCATTGAATATCATGTGAAATTGGTATATCAACGCATCAATATACTTTCAAGTATATTTTACCAAAACCCAGATTTGTCTTAATTCAATGATATTCCCATATCATTAATTGACAAGGGACAATATGTGTGTTTTGATTGCAATATGTGCCTTACTATGTGAATTCAAATTGTATGACTTAGCTTGAACGTGCACAACTGTCTAGTGATACATTGTTAGTATAATTTTGGGAAGTAGCACCCAGTATATCATTTTGGGAAGTGGCACCCAGTATATCATTTGGGAAGTGGCACCCAGACTATGTGTGGACCAATTATGCGGGTTTGCAGCTTGAGATAGTTTGCGATCCTTACTGTATGCTCACATTTGTATATCTTGCTCACTGTTGTCCTACAATACATTATTCACAGCATCGTGGGTTAACTTTTAAACCTACGAGCTCACCAACTTTATGTTGACATTTTCGAGTATCCATTTTCAGGTGCTAAGACTGAAGTTACACTAGAAGGTTGAGTTCTGGCCTGGCTTAGCAAGACTTAAGACAAGACCTTTTTCCTGGTTATATCTCGTGTAGTTGCATTTTGTTATTTCCTAGTGATGTTGTTTAATTTTGAGACTTATCTTATCTTGGATCTTTGTACTTATCCCGGTTGTGGGAGTTTGCGACGATTATCTGTCTTATGTTATGCATTTAGTATTTCTCTATTGTGACACCTTATGTTCTTGACTATGAGGTCATACCCCGTGAATGCCATTCCGTTGCGCCATTTTTGGGGTGTGACAGTACACTTCCAAAGATTATTTGAATTCAAAAACTCATTTCAATTACTTACCTTCCTCGCTCAAGTAATTACTCAGGAAAGAGTTTTGATATTCCATTGTCATTTTTCATATTAATGAAAATAAGTATGACAATTATCATCTTTATATATTTAATAGTGTCTAGGATAGAATATTCAATCACAGTTAATTGCTTAAGTGTGATTAATAATCTTATCATAAGACATGCATTAAATATGTGTACAATATTGTCCATATGATTTCTTCACAAAGATTCAAACCACTAGGGTTACCTTATCTTTGAAGAAACTCACCTTTATTCTCTAGTCTAACTATTAAGATAAACCAAGTTTCTAAAAAATTGATTATCTTTATGGATAACATCTTTACATTCATAGTATGAGTAATTTACCCAATTCAATATTTGGCAATGCGTCATAATGATTATCAGGTTTACCATAATCCTGTAACTCATGATCCTCAGCATATTAATCAAATATCTGAGATATCCTTGCGGATCTATGAATGAGAATTCCATCATCTTGAGGTTAACATTTACATGTCTAGCCTCATCATGATATTTACTAGTGTATTTCAGAAGATTATGTATCTTGTAATTTTATCTTTTCAAGATCAAAACTCCCACTTACTTTTAGTAATTAAAAGACTATCTATAAATACTTAGCAAGTAGAGCAACAATACAATGTTCTCTTTTGGGACATTACAAAACACAATGACAGTTTCTGACATTAGTTTGTTAATAACCTACTCATAAGTAGTTTAACAAATTAATAACTTCACTTTAAGACTTGAAGTGATTCATCACATTTCATAACAAAATGGTGTCTTATTAATCTTCTAAGTTGGAGTCTTATTGAGTATATTCAATCCATACTCAATTTTCTAACCTTGATAACTTTTGGAAGAAAAGAAAATATAGTTATCTTGAATCAAACAATATAACAAGAGTTTGATTTTCCTAACTGAACATACCATAAACATGTGGTATTTCACTAGAATTAATATTGTGAGACAATCTAACAATATTTAATATAACCATGTATCTTTTGGCTTATCTATTTACCAACTAAGTCATTTTAATGATATAATAGAATTTCCAAGCCAATTGCATGCTTTATAACACAAGTACTTTTGACTAAGTCACTTCATGTCCATGTTTCTACAAGAAAACATAAACTGTTATAATTTCACTATACATAATAAATCATTGATCAACTCAATGACTTCTTGTATATGTCTTAACATAACAAGTTAACGTCTTACTTTATTATAAGTCTTGTAACAGTTAAAAGACTTCATGCTTGTGACTTTACAATAAAACATAAACATATTTAACTAAAGTATTCATGAACACCACCAATTTGGTTTCATTAGCAATTTCAAGTTAATCAATTACTTTATTTATTTATTTCATTCCAAGAACACACAAATTTCAAATTTAAGTAGTATTAGATTACTTCATCTATTTATGTCATTCCAAGAATACATAAACATTCAATTGAAGTAGTCTTTGTTATCATATTGACACATGTTCTAATAAGTGTCTAATTTAGAAACCGTAAATTATCCATGTACGGTCTCACGTAATCATGGAGATTTACCTTGTTGTTGCAATCTAGCTAAGCTCTCACATAACATAAATTGCAACACCAAGTGTTTCTTGGATTAAGTGTGTATAAATCATATTAGAACTTTAGTCTCTTACCTTGCAGTCAAGAGAATCCTTTAAATCATATTCCTGTGTGTTGTACCTTGCACACAATAAAGATTTCTCCCACTTGTGCATGGAACAACATCATGTATCAGATAAACAACATGACATGCGTTTGCTTATGAGAACAATATGATCGTGTCATTGATATTAGCATAACAAGTAGATGTAGAACGACAATGTCTAGTAAGGAAATGTACAAGACTATCCTTAAAAGCATGAATGTCTATATTTGGAAAGTAATTATCTTGAGACATTCTAGAGATAATGTAGATTACTACCAAGATGACAAAGCTTGTAGCTCCCACTTAATTAAAGATCATTACAATAATTCCTTATTCAGTAATAAGAACACAGTGCTCCCACTGGATTTGACAACATTGTAAGTGTCTCATTAACCAGTGAAAGAAAATATTGTGCTTTTAACTTTCCTACACCTTTGAATGTCCATACGTAACAATTAATCATGCACTAAAAAAGTGTATCCTACAACGTAAATGATGGACTATCCATCAATGCTAATAACTTAAAAAATTGGGCATGCAATTTCTTCCTTAATAGGTCTACCATCCCTATAATAGTATGTAGCACCTATAAATGGTCAAAGCAAAACAACTAGTTAAATATACTAGTTTGTCTTTTACCATTTTGCGGTAATTAGTCTAGCTTCTAATTTTAATAACTCATAAAGTGTCATGCATATTTTCCTGTTAACCAAATATCATATTTGTTACAAAAGAATTTAATCACCGAATGAGGGTAATGAAATCTCTATGGAAAATGTGCAATTCTCTTAACTATTAAAGTTTGCTATGAGTTGAATTTAGAAAACTATAATGTTCCTATCATACCTTTCTCATTCATGAAAAGGAATAGGATTGAGTCTCACTCTTCTTACATGGAAAAGAGACTATGTTTGTCTTTTAAGTAAATTTTTCTTAATCAACCATTTGTTTAAAAACAGAACTAGATCAATTTACCAAAGCCCAAACTATGTTTACGGTTTAACATTGCATTAATACATTTAAAAGAATTAACAAAATTCAATTTTAGTATTTTCGATAATAAAATCTTTAAGAAAATAAAATACCCGTTGGTAAATATTCATATAAACCATAGTATTTCCTTAAAGCTAGGATCCTAATTGACATAGTTCCATTACATATGTTGATCTGTTAGTAATGAAAGTATTCAACAAGGTAATTGTCGAACAATAATTGGCAAACATTTTCCAATTCCTAGATCATTATGGGATTTACATTGCAAAACCTAGTTGCAATGTAAGCATGTTTTATCAACATCTTATGCCTTGAGTCCAAGCTCTCACTTACAACTCAATTAAGTCGTCTAATTTAAAGAACTCAAATTAACATAGTTCCATTACATCAGTTGACCTGCTAGTAATGAAAGTATAGAAGTTTACCCTTCCATTGCAATCTAGTCCAAGCTCTCGCATGACATAAATTACAACTTCAAGTGTTCTTTTAATTAGATGGCATTAACTTAATTTTAAGGGTACTAGTTTTTTATGTGTATATCAAAATATGTATGAAGAAGCATACATACAAATTCATAACATATGTTTTAAAAAAAAACCTTTTATTAACCAATTCAATAAGATTAAATTATCAAAGTTTTGATTGAGGTATTGGGTTCACCAATCAAAGAATTTACCTTTAATTATCATCCATTATATCATACTTTTGCATAAGCCGAAAGACTTAGTGTTTCGGATAATTACCACAAAGTGGCGCATGGAATTAAAGCTAATTCACCCTTAATATGATTTTGTGTATAAAAATAGTCGTACTTGGTAGCTCCAATTTGACGCACAAAGGAGCGGAGAAACTAAGGTTAGCTAAGAGCCAATTAAAACCTTGTTTTTTAAGGTCACAATTTAATGCGTACCCTCCTTATACCCCTCTTATAGTTTGTCAAAATTGGGTGAGCCTTTCTTACTATTTGGTACAAGAATCATCACTCAATTAAACGATGAAAATTTAACTCTTAAAAACAAATCAAATTTCATAATTGATTAGTTCGATTTATTTTTCTATTCAAAATTACCCTTTTGTTTAAAACATGTCAATAAAAAAATAAACAAAACAAGTAATAATAAAAAATAAACAACTAAACAATTACACACATAACTTAACAATTAATATGTGAAAACATGTAGCCACATGCAAACTTTATTCGATAAAACCTATTAATAATCAATTCTAGGTGTATTATAAACGCATATAATTAACTAAGGCTCTCACTTACAAACGGAAGTTAACCACATGCATCGACAAGTCGATTGCGTAAGCCATAGCTAAATATACATCAAATAAACAACTAAACAATTGCACACATAACTAACAATTAATATGTGAAAACATGTAGCCACATGCAAACTTTATTCGATAAAACCTATTAATAATCAATTCTAGGTGTATTATAAACGCATATAATTAACTAAGGCTCTCACTTACAAACGGAAGTTAACCACATGCATCGACAAGTCGATTGCGTAAGCCATAGCTAAATATACATCAAATAGCACGTAATTGATTCATTAATTTAATTGATGTCTTCCCCAATTCAAGATTTATCAAAATAATACATGTGAAAAATAACTTAACAATTAATTCATATAGCCAATCTTAACAATTTAAATTATATTGAAAATAATCCATGACAAACATGCACGTTTATCATGAATCCAAATAAACAATTATTATCACATAATAACATCCCAAGATACACATATAATCCATGTCACATAACAATTATTCATGATTAAACCACATAAAAAATATTGCATGCAACCTAGGGTTTTTATAATTTTTTTACAAAAACTATTAAAAAAAATTCCGGTGAACCGTAATCGCATGAACAGTAATCGATGAACAGTAAAAAAAATTTAGGGTTTCAAAAAATTAAAACTTAGAAACCTTTAAGCATGCAATAATCAATTAACGATTTAATTTTTATGTGTTTCGGTAATTAATTACATAGTATTAACCGCTCTTGATGCCACTGTTGGATTTTAATAACATGAAAATCATAAATTAAACACATAACATCAAAGTAATGCGAAAGTGTAAAGATCAAATAACATGTAATTAGTTAACCGAATATAAAAAGTATGCGTACCTTTTAATTCTAGCAAAACAAGAATCAACTCGAAGCAATTCTTCAATCAAAATGAACCCTAATTAGGGTTTATGTGGATTATAAGAATTACCCCTTACCGTTTTGTAATTCAATCCAAGATTTAAACAATAGTGTGTTTGAATCACGTTCTTGTACACACGTACTAATACCAAGTAAACATTATGCTAGTAATAGAATACAAAACAATTTTGTTTAAGAAAAACTAAAGTATTCGACCCAATGAAGCTAGGATCGGCCGAATATTAGAAAAAAGGAGAGAAAACAAAATCCTTTAGGTATTGTGTGCACAAGAGGTACCAAAACAATGACCCTTTGATTTGTTTATATAGTGTAGAAAACTTGGAAGACAAGTTGGTGTAGGATTAGGCAACCCTAATACCCCACCGATCGGTTATGAGCCCAAAGAGGGATCCGAAACCTTATTGACCTTAATTTCTATCTATAATCCTTTCTTTTTATTAGTTAACAATCGTTAGTCAATTGTTGTTAATTACTAACGGTCGTTATGTGTTTTGTGTATTTAATAATCACATATAACCTTTTATAAATAATTATTAAACATTTACTCTTCATACGTAAAGTGTGCAATCCCGTGATCTCGAGTTCGATCCTAACACACCTCTACTAATTTATGTCCATAAAACTAACATGTTGTTCTTGTTGTAGTTGTTTAAGGGGGAAAGAGGAAGAGATAGATGTAAAGATTAAAGAATTTATCTCTAAGACTAAAATAGAAAACCTTACAAGTACCCTAATCGATTTCGATTCTATGTTTGCAAGCTTCTCCTCAAGCCTAGCAATTATGACATTTTGTATATCAGAATCACTTGATAATATATAGAATGTTATTGAATATGAGATAATAATTGGTAGAGATCCAATGATTAGTGTTAGGAGGATCATTTTCAAATCAAAGACATGATCAGGGCATGAAGGAAAAACAGACTGCTTTGATCTCGGGTTAGAAACTCATAAAAATAATTGTTTAATCGGATCATTGCCCGCTAGTTCACAAGATTGTTTCTAGGAATTTCGTGGCTAAGCCGTTCCGTTTTTTCAACTCTTGGCTTGAGAGAGAGGATTTTGCAGGTGTGGTTAAGAAGGTATTAGATAAAGGGGTGTTTACGGGAGATCTGGATACCCGTATGATGAATAAAATTTAGATCTTTAAGGCAGACTATTGGGGAGTGGAAGGCGGTTACTACTGATAACGAGTTGAAGAAAGAAAGGGGTCTTAAGGAAGAATTGTCACAGCTGGAATCTTATTTGGAAATTAGAGATCTAACAGAAGTTGAAAGGTGGGTTTTGGAAGAATCAAAAAGAAGACTAAGGGAGTTAGAATACATGAAATATAAGGACCTTAATAAAAAATCCCGTAGTAAGTGGGCGATGTACGGGGATGATAATACGAGGTATTTTCATGGGTTGATAAATAAGAGGAGGTCGAGTAATCATATCCCGGGTCTTTTGGTGGGTGGAGTTTGGGAAAAAAAGCCGACGGTTATTAAAAGAGAGTTCCTTGGCTTTTTTCGAAATAAATTCGTTGAGAAATTGAGTTTAAGGCCGAAACTAGCTTGTTTTGATCTTCGGAGGTTGGACGAGTCAGATTCGAAAGGCCTAGTGAGTCGGTTTTTGGTTAAAGAAATTAAAGGTGCTGTGTTTGAATGTGTGGATGATAAAGCCTCGGGGCCTGACGGTTTTAATTTTCAGTTCATAAAGCGGTTCTGGGAGTATTTTGAGTCTGACTTTGTTGATATTTTTCAGAATTTTTATGAGGTTGGTACGTTTAGTAGAGGGGTTGGTTTGTCTTTTCTAACCTTGGTTCCTAAATTGGGTAATCCAACGGAACTGGGGGACTACGGGCCTATTAATCTGATTGGGGTTATAAGCAAAGTCGTTTCCAAAGTCTTGGCGAACAGGTTAAAGCTGGTTATTGGGAAGCTAGTGTCGGATTCTCAGACTGCTTTCTTAAATGTTAGATATATTTTGGATGGCCCTCTAATGATCAATGAAATTTTGTCGTGGGCGAGAAAGGTTGGTAAGGAGATGTTTATGTTCAAGATCGAATTTGATAAGGCCTATAAAAATGTGAATTGGGAGTTTCTGTTGTCCATTCTTGAGCAGATGGGTTTTCCAGTTCGTTGGTGTAAATGGATTCATGGTATTTTGTCCTCGGCGAGATCATCGATTTTAGTAAATGGGTCTCCTACATTTGAGTTCGACTGTCAAAAAGGTATTCGGCAAGGCGATCCCATTTCTCCTTTTTTATTTATTCTTGTGATGGAAGCTTTCTCGGGTTTAATCAAGAAAGCTTGTTTTATTGATGCCTTCGATGGTGTGCGGTTGCCTAAGAATGGTCCTGTTATGTCGCATTTGCTCTATGCGGATGACGCGATGTTAATGGGCGATTGGTCTAGCTTTAATTTTGCGAACATGAAAAGGATTTTTTGGGTTTTCTTTCTTTGTTCGGGTCTGAAGATCAATCTTTATAAATCTGTTCTTTTTAGGGTCGGGGTGAGTAATGTCGAGATGGAGTCTAAGGCGACGGATTTGGGTTGTAAATCGGGTACGGTTCCGTTTCTTTATTTGGGCATCAAGGTAGGGGCAAACATGAATAGGATCACTAATTGGGATCCTGTGGTAGAGAATTTTCGGAAGCGGTTGTCTAAGTGGAAAGTAAATACTCTTTCTATAGGCGGTCGGGTCACTTTAATAAAATCGGTTCTAGATATCTTGCCTACTTACTACTTTTCTTTGTTCAAAGCTCCGGTTAAAGTGGTTAATAATCTAGAAGCGCTAATGAGGAGGTTTCTATGGGGTGGTTCGGATGAAATCAAGAAGATGAGTTGGGTAGCTTGGGATAAGGTGACTCGCACTAAGACAGAAGGGGGTTTGGGTATTGCTAAGTTGGAGTCGAATAATAAAGCTTTACTCATGAAGTGGTTCTGGAGATATAACACTGAAAAGCATGCCTTATGGAGGAAGGTTATTGACTCAATTCATGGGTCTAATCGTAGATGGGGAGCGATTCCGGTTAATGGGGGGGGGGGTCACGGGAGTGTGGAAAAATCTGGTTGTTTTCATTAACAAGCTGAAAATTAGTGGATTTGGCATCAATAATATGATAAGAGGCGTAGTGGGTAGTGGTACGGACATTCATTTTTGGATCGATCCTTGGATTTGTAATGAGGCCTTGAAAGATAGATTTCCATGCTTGTTTCGGTTGGAAAAATATAAAGGTTGCAAGGTTGTAGAGCGCTGTATTCAGGCGGTTGGTGGTACTGTTTTGGTTTGGTGCTGGACTAAAGCTCCAGAATCTAATGACGAGCTCACGGAGAGGGTTGCTTTGGAACTTCTCTTAAATGGCTTTGTTTATGGTAGGGGTGAAGACAAATGGCAATGGAATGATAAAAATAATAAGGTTTTCACAGTGGTAGCGGCTAAAGTGTGGTTAGCTGGGTCCTCGCCGGAGTCGGATCACTTTGACTTTCAGTGGTGTAAGTGGATTTCGGGTAAGTGTAACATTTTTATGTGGCGGGCGTTTCTAGATCGTCTTCCGACTAAGATTGAGCTGGTTAAAAGAAACGTGTTTACCGAGGATTGCTTGTGCGTTTTATGTGAAGAAGGGGATGAAACGGTGGATCACATATTGACAGGGTGCGGCTTTGCAACGGGAGTTTGGAATGGTATTTCTTTATGGTGCGGTATCCCTAATATTTTTGCTTTCTCGACTAAGGATTTGGTCAATTTTCACAAGCATATTGGAGCTACAGGTGATAAGAAGCTGCCGGTCCAAGGTATCGTTTATATAGTGTGTTGGAGGCTTTGGATGGCTAGGAACGACAAGGTGTTTATAGGAAAGACGCCGACAGTGATGGATGTTGTTTCGGATGTTAAGTCGTTTGGTTTTTTATTGTTCAAAAATAGGTTCAAAAGGGGGGCGGTGGATTGGGATAAGTGGTGTAAATTTGACATAATGTAATTTTCTTTTGTTTTGGGCTTGCTTTCTCCGCTTTGGTGATAGCTTGTCCCGTGGGTGTTTTTTATGAAAAGTCGCTTCTTCAAAAAAAAAAAAAAAAAAAAAAAAATTATTATTAGACTCATGCACAACGAGTTACAAACTGATTTACACGTGCATTCATTCAGGTTAATAAGTATGAAAATTTGATGCAAGTGTGAATCAGTCTAAAAAAAATTGTGCATCAATACCCTTCACACATATAAAAAGAAACTTCCTCACTTCTTGTTAAAGAAACTTTATCTACATATTGTGTATGATACATGAAAAGCAAATTGCAAGAGATAGAATATGTATAATAGATTTGATTAAATTACTTTTTTAAGTTTGCATAAATGTCCAAAAATTGTATTTGTTAGAATATGGGTTAAAGCCATCTAATAGCAAGAAATTTTTTCAAATATTCACTTATCACTCATGGACCTAATAAAATACCACAATACCCATCAAACTTTCAAATTTTAGTTCAATATCATACTTTTGCTTACATGTCGTAACTAATTACGTATATTTTTTTTCTTAGTTAGTTAAAGTCTATCTAATAACAAGGAACTTTCTCAAATTTTCACTTATGAGTCATGAAACCAAATGTTCACTTATGAGTCATGGACCCAAATGTTCACTTATGAGTCATGGACCCCATAAATAAATCTAAAGAATGTGACATGAACAATAACGGTACAATTTATGACGTGGCATGTACATTTGGTAGATGACAAGGATTTTGGAGGTAAAAACCAGGTTTTTGTTGATATCAACCCAAAATCAACAAAGTTTGATGGGTATTGTGGTATTTTATTGTATTAATGACTGATAATTGAACATTTGAGAAAGTTCTTTGTTATTAGATGACTCTAACTCTACTAACATTAACTAAAGTTTTGGTTCAATTATTTATTTTATCAGCTATAGAAATCGTTATTCAAACTACCTTGTCGATCTTACGGAGATATAGAAATCGTATTTGCTTCGATTTGCAGCCCCCAAAGAAGGACTCTCTTGGTGAAGAAGTTAAAGTTTTATTTTTTTCTTGGTTTAGGCATAGATATAAAAAAACTGAATCCTTTATGGTTCGAATGGATCACTAATCCAATATTTAGCTTGTAAAACCACATTCTAACTTCTTTTCATCCCTCTAGCACCTTGCTAGTTGTGTTAATATAAATTGCCGTTAAATAAAAGAAGAAGCTATATTTGAGGAAATCTATACTACATATAAAGCATGAATGACTCTCTCTCCTCTTGGTCTTAAAATTAAGACTTACAAGCTATAATGCTTATTGTACAATACACAAAGCACTATTAATGATCTTTCTCATCAATCTTAATTTTAAGACTTACAAGTCTTAAAGTTTAATGTACAAAATACAAAGCACTATTAATTTGGTCAAGATATTTAATGTAGTCAATTAATTAATTGGTCAATAAATATAATTAATTTAGTTATTAAAACACCCCTTACATAAGAAATACAAATTATCAAGCATATTGTACAACCAAATTAAACACAATTCCTACATTAAATGTTACTAATACAAATAATAAAGCACATTATACAAATATTCAAGCACGAACGGGCAACGGGCCAAACGGGCTAGAGCCCGAACGGGCACGGGCTAGAACCCGAACGGACACAGGTCAAACGGGCACGGGCTAAACGGGCACGGGCCAAACGGGCTAGAACCCGAACGGACACGGGCCAAACGGGCACGGGCTAAACGGGCACTGGCCAAACGGGCTCATGTTATACGAATGACTTTTAAAAAGACCCAAAAAGACTACATAAATTCCTTAGTTAGGAGTTGAAATACGTCACATGAAATTCTTGATATCCGTAAATTTATTATTAAAAAGAACATAATAAACTAAAATACATGATTCACTGAAAAATATTATAGTATTATAGTAACTCATGCAACCCATTGTGGTTCCTAAATCAGGAAAATGAAACTCAGAACCTGCATAATGGTTAGAAGCCAACAAGCATACCCAAATGACTCAGATCCCACATATAATTTGATATCTTGCAAGTGTAACTAATTAAAACTGCAACTAATATTATTATTACCCTAATTTTGAAGCTTACAAATTAAGATCCCACATAAAATTTTAGTCAAATGTGGACTAATTCACTTAAAAGTACTGCTAAAATCAAACCTACCAATAAGGGTCAACTTCCGAATAAAGGGAACCATAATGAGAAACTGGAATCCAAATGATCATGATTCATAATAAGAAACTGAAACCAGAATTATCACGCAGAACTGGCGGGGGCTCGGCATCATCTATATTTATCTTACTCATTGATTTGTAGAGATCGTCAACTGAGAATCCTATGCTGCACAATGAGACAGGACATGTTTCATTAGATATATTGCCAAAAAAACATATCAAAGTAATTCTCAGAATATATTCAACCTTTTATCCTCATCATCATTTAGCAAGAAAGAACTGTTGACAGAAGTATTTTGATCTTCAGTCACCAACACCCTCATCTGAAAAATTACCTGTAACCACCATTGACATCTGTAAAGTATTTTCTACCGCTCATTTCCATATCTTGATGATTTGATATTAGAACTGAGCTGTACACTTGGGTGTGCCTTATAAGAATTTTCAACTGTTGATCAAACGTAGCAATTTTGACCCATTTACTTATTGATATCATTATATGTTTATCAGGGTAATACTCTATGACGTTTATCTCAAACTGGCCAAACTAGAGAAAAATCAAGATAATTAGCATAATTGGAAACGGGTCATATTGAGTGAAAGTTCAAAAAAGTATATTTCTAATGCCAAAAAACCACGTAAATCAGTTTAATCAAAAATATTATAATTATTGAAATAATTAATTTTGTAATCATAACTGCCACACTAATTTTATCAAAAGAAGGTTAAAGGTTTTAGGCAAAAAGTGTTTCAACTCAATCCGACGTGTGAGCCAACCTGCGGTTTTTGCCATCTCTAATACATATACATGATTATTTTAATACATACATCTGTAGAAAGGCTATAAGTGCCATATTTGTCATCCCAATACATAGTGCTGATTCGGTATAGCTGCTGTAAGCTAAGAACCTGCAGGCACCAAAGTTTTACCATCAGTTTAACATGTAATAAGTTCATTATTTTTCTCTGTTAAAAATTACAAGTTGAGACTTACTGGGCACATATCATGAGTTATTTCATCCAGTGTCTTCTTTTCCTTTTGATGCATAACCTAAAACCAACAAATGAAAACTGCCATACTGATTTGCGACTAAAAATTGGAAGAGAACAAATTTGATATCACATATGTAAAACCAATCAATAAATACATGTAATACCAGGAACCCAATAGCTTTTCTTATTTGTTTCAGCTCACCCCAAGCTGAATCTACATACTGATATTTGATTTCATCGAAGTCAGAAAAAGAAGTACACACCACATGAAAAAGAAATAATACTAGATGACATAACCAAAGGGCTTGTATCCCAATGGTACCCCATGTTGTGTGAGAAACTCAAGTCCTGCTTAGGACATGTGAGATGAATTTGTGGTATAAATGTTGTGAGATAGTTAAAACTAGCGTTCTAAAAAAAATAAAAAATAAAAATACCAGATGACATACGTATCATATAAAGTTATAAATAGGAAAAAGAAATATTACCTCTTCAGTTGCTTTGTAGCACCAATTTTCCAATTCAAATAACCCTGCCTTAACATATTCTCCATTACTGAAAGTGCAACACTCTCGTCTCAACAAAAGGCTGCAAGCATATATTATAAATTATAATTACTAAGCTTGCGCTTATGTAAGTAAATAGGCATATCCTTGAAGCATATATTGAACTTGTTGAATAATTGTACATTGATGAACCAAAAAATATGCATGAAGATTTTGCGAACCAAAAAGGGTGGTACCTACAAAGATGTACATGTGATGGAGATGTGTAAATTTTTTTGCATTGAAATTAACCATATCATAAGAATATAATATTTATGAAACAAAAGATATAGCTCACAGTTAAGGGATAAATATTTAAGCAGGAGATTTCTGACAACAAACAGGTACACTAACTACGGGAATTTTCTTACTTGCAGTAAACTTATCATTGAAGAAATGTAATTTGAATATTTGATAAATGTTTTACATCTTTCGTTTTCATGTATATAAATCAATTCACACAAGTTTGAACGACTAAAACAACTCATGATATATATAACAAAAAAACTAACAGTTATAATGTAATTCACAGGTAGTTTGAAAGTAAATTCTTTTATTTGATAGGGCTATTGTTATGCGAGTTCTTGACTCGTGAACAAAGTTTCCATAATTATACAATCATGTGAAAGGAAGAAGCAAATGGTCAGCCTCAACAGATAGACCGCATGGTAAAGGAGAAACAAAAATGAGAGAAATAGTGCACTGACATTGTTAGTGTTAGAGTTATGGAAAAATATTAAATGTATATGACTAGAATCGAACACGGGACCTTGGGATTGCACACTTTATGTATGTGTAGGTCCTATTTAACTCGAACACAAACACATAAACTACTCTAAACTACCACAACAACTACTTATTAAATAAGCTACGAGTAGAGATAAGTAAATAAGTTAAAGAGAGAATAAGAGATGAAGAGAAGTTGGATGATTTTCATTCAAACGATGAAGGGACAAAGCTTACGCATATAATATGAAAACCAACAAGAAATATGAGACCCCTAGCCTTCTATTTATAGGCGAAGAACTAGGGCATCTCTTACATGTGAGCTTCTAGAAGATATTTAACTAAAATGGCCGGCCCATGGATTCCTAATGGACCGGACCTTAATTACAAACATAGAATCCTATTTTGAGCAACATTCTATCGGAAATGACTAAGACTTGATAAATTACAAAACGTGTTCCTAACAATCTCCCCATAAGTCTTAGTCATCAACGTTGCTCGACGTCATCTTTGCTTCTTTGGCTTCCGACGTCTTGATAATCTTTGTTCTTTGTTCTTGACTTGAAATGTTATGGTGTTGTCTCGATCTGCCAATCTCCAACGTCTTCTCGTCTTTTCCACCATGCTCATATGTCTTTGACTTTTGTTCACAACTGGTTTTCAATCTTTGATTTCTGAAAGGTTATGGAGCTTGAACTTTAGACTTTACTTTAATATCTTTGAACTTTTGCTGTTTTTGAGTCTTTTGAGAACATATCTTCAGTATGTGAGCATGATGGAATCTTGGTGGTCGAACTTCAGGTCTTCAAGATCCTCAGCAAGCAGCAGCAGCACGAACCAACTGGCACTTACAGGTTCCGACTTCGAGATTGTCAACAACATAGTGTGAAGACTTTCTCTAATCCAAACCCAGGCCATTCTGAACCGGATACCCCCGAAAGGGCTAACACGGACACACCTAAGTGCATCCACGATTCAGTGAGTCGCTGGAGATCACCCCACGACTGTAGACCGTTTTGGAACAAACATTAAGCGTAACCCACAAGGAGTTACCGAAGTGACCTGCTGTCAGGGTTGTTTGATGTTATCCTGGCAGGATTTCCATTCTATCACTGAGAATCACAATTGTGAATTCTCTCAAGAATGTTCTCGGCAGATTGCTAAGATCTGCGAAGGACTCTTCTTAATTTTACAACTGTTGCCCATGATGTAAGTCAACAGTGTAATACTAAGTGTTCCTAAGAGATCTTTGATGAATCTCATGGCTCTAGACTCGATTAGTGCACATTTGTTTGGTCGTCGGAGGCGTGGAGCAGAGTGCCTCCTTTTCAATATCAACACATCTCGTAGTGAGAGGTCGATAGATGATGAAGGGTTCTCCGTGTGAAATGAAACAAGTGTCTTTTGAGAGACACCTGAGTGGCTTAGAAGGTTTAGTGCAGTGCGTCACTGGGTCCATGACGTCTTTTGTCTTCAATACCGGTGATGCTCAGTCAACCAGTAGATTATGTATTGAACCCGGTGTCTGCCCTAAGGTTGAACAAATGGAGGGCTATTTCTTTTCACCCTTTTCTTTGCTTTTATTTTAATTCTTCAACCCCTTCTTTCTCCTTACATTTCATATCTCCTTTTTCAATCATACCTAGGACTTTCTAGTTCTAAACTATTGGTATTGTCCTTGGGTAGATCCCTCCGGCTCTGGCGGATCATAGGACGGTTATTCCTAACCTTAGTCACCTTATGACTCCATGACTATCCTATTGATGCCATAAACCAAACCTTTTGGAAAATCTCTCAAAGTGTTTATGATTATGAAAAACATATTTTGTTAACACCTTGAGAGTTTTGTGATTTTCAGAAAGACTCCCCCTTAACATGTGCTCATATATAGTTAAAGTAAATTTGCACATGTCGGGTAGAGTTGGCACTTTTTGAATTGATTGATTTTCAATGAACATGATCGTCGCGAGACACGCTTACATCACTAGTAAACTAGCTTGAAATTATTACCCGTCCAGATCACATTCAAGGAAAATCGCTCGAAATCGGTACATTCTACTCAGACACGTCCTTTGCGAGACACGTTTACATCACCAGATGAACTGGCTTGAAATTATTACCCGTCTGGGACATGTCTTTTCGGCTACTGACTTTTTCCTATCGTCAATTCTGAGTCGAGCACTTATGAGATTCCAGCATTTGAGACACCATATTTTAATCAAGTTTTTATTCTCCCCCTCAAAAATAGCATACTTATGATGTTTTTGGTAAAACGTTTGATTAAAATATGCATTTTTGAGGTTTGTGGGAAGAATATCAAGAACGTTTTTGGTTTGGAACAAAGATTATGTTTTTCAAATACTCCCCCTTAATGAGGGAATATTTGTTCTTATGAGCAGAATTTCTGAAAAACGTTAGAAAATTCTGGTTTTAATTCTACTCATAAGAAAGAAGCTTTTGCTCCTTTGATTAGGATTGAGGCACTGAAGCGTACCTCAGGGTCCTTTCTTGAAGGTACGGGTTGTGCACTGATATGTGTGCACAAACCATAATATCACAGTCATATAGTAAGAATGATGAATAAAAAATGACGAATTCTTAAATCAAGGTCTTACATTAATCTCCTTTACTAAACATTGTGAGCATCAGATCTGTTCTTTGGAATAGTCGGATTGGGAAAGATGGACGACCGCCAACATAACTCTCCAATCTCCTTATCTTCTCTCTACGGTAAAGTCTTCTCTCGATCTTCCATATGAACTGCTTCACTTGTCTCAACTGAAACTAGTACAAAAATGGGATTTAGTCACACATGCATTTTTTCGAATGGCCACACAGTAACTTTTTTAGTGACTAAATGTACCAGAATAAAATAAATAGCCACACTTGATCCGACTTTTGTGACCATTTCAAAATTACATCTGAGGCTACAACCACACATTTGAATATTTTTGTGACTAAATGTATCTGGTAAAATTTGTTTTATTTTTTAGTCACTTATAATTTGGGACATGTGACGGATAAAAATAAGTTTGAAAGATTAGTCACACTATATATATACATATGTGACAAATATATGTCACACAATTGAAAAGTGTGACCAAAATTCATATATGGTCACATGAAGTAATTGTGTATGTGGCTAAATCATATGCTCAAGTTTGTCATACATTATTTACATGTGACTAAATCATATAGTCAAGTTTGTCACATATTATTTAAAAGTGACTAAATCATATAGTTAAGTGGTAAGTAATATTTTACATGTGCTATGCTGCACTTAGTTTTTCAAAAAAAAAAAAAAAAAAAAAAAAAAAAAAAAAAAAAAAAAAAAAAGTAAAAGTTCCCTCTCAACTTTTCACAACCCCGCCTAAATTTTTCCTCAAAATAGCCTAAATTTTTCCCCAAATCAAATTGCCCTCCATTCCCAAATATTTCATTAAACTATATCCGGTCTTCTTCTATCTCCTCAACACGCCACCGCTCGCACCACCACCACCGCTCGCACCACCACCACCACCACACTCGCACCAAGACCACTGCTCGCACCACCACCACACTTATGTCTAGATCTGGTCTTCTTCTATGATGATACAGGTCATTTATATGTTATATCTTTGTCTTGTACACTATATTTCATAGTTCCAGTAAATAAAGTTGCTTGTACTTAAGCTAACACACCATAAATATATTTCATTTTACGCGAGACCTGGCGGATGGAACGGTAGTTAATTTATCGACTCTTTGACTGTATTTTTACTTACAGTACAGTTAAAAGGGTTCTTAATCTCGTGTTTTATTGTGACTTGCTCTTAGATCCTGACATGTTGGAAGTCGAGAATGGAGGCATGACGACGGAGGAATACCGTTCACATTTTAGTATTTGGGCATTAGCAAAGGTATATAGATTTATGTATAATACTAGTTTTTATTGCAACATACCAGTGCATTTGAGATGTAGGTTTTGTTAAAAAAAATAAAATATAATAAAGAAAAAAAAATAAAAATAAAAAAATTGATGGGAGATTGACATTTTTAGGCACCTCTACTGGTTGGTTGTGATGTCCGGTTTTTATCACAACTTAAATAAAATGCAGGTGTGGGCTGGGCCTCTTGCACATAAGAAAGTTGATGTAGTTCTATGGAATAGAGGCGGGTCAACAAGCCAAATTACTGCTTATTGGTCTGATATAGGACTCAATTCAACAACAGTTGTTAAGTAAGATGCTTGTTCATGTGTTTTTTATTTGAATTGTGGTTGATTATTGGTGAAGAAAATCTTTTTTATATGGAAAATCATATGTCTGTTGCTATCAGTTGTTAAGTAAGATTATTGGTATGAGTTATTTCATTGTGTTCCATGTAACATATGGCATGTGAGTTTATCTAAAAGTAAGGTGTATTCGTTTGTATTGCAGCTGTGGTGTTGATTCTTATTGGGTATTTGATGCTCGGGAGCCGGTACCTTGATTGAAACCCGTGCAGGATTTGTATGCATTCATCCCTTGTTGTAGCAATTTAACATAATTTATAGTAAATACTTAATTAAGCAAATGTATTATCTGCTGATGGACAGGTACTTGGATAATGTGTTGCTGATTTCAACTGATGTACTGAAGTTTGAGAGAAAGCCACATTGGCGAGTGGATGTGCTTTCTGTAAAACTATTTTTTTTTGCCTAACTTGTCCCTAATTGCAGGTGCTTTCAGATATACTAGTTGTATTTTTTGATCTTTGAGTCTGAATGGAGCATCCGGTTAATCTTCCAAGTGTGCGCCTTCAAGAAAGCAATGCAGAATCTACAACGCAAACAATCACCTGTACGGAAGAACCAAAGTCATGCGATCAGCATATGCATGAGGATAGTGAGCACATTGATGCAGAAATTGTGAACTCAGAAGTTCTTGACAATGGGTCCCTCCAGTATGGGTACGGCGTTTAATATATGTTTCCTGTTTATCTATGAAGTTCAATTTGTGTGGCGGGTTAGTAACCTATGTTTTCTGGTTCCTCGACAGATGTCCTCACTACCGTCGATGGTGCCGAATTAGGGCTCCTTTTTGCAATGAGATATTTGATTTTTCGCCATTGTCATAATGAGGCTAAGGTGTGTTAAATTCAAACAAAGGTTTTCGGTACCCTGTTAGGATTGTAGCTAAGAACCGAAGTGTTCTAAAGTACTGATAATTTTTTCATCGTTCTACAGAATAACATCTATGTTGATCAAAAGGAGAGGCATACCATCCCTCGCCATGAGGTCCAACAGGTAGCTTCCTACAAAAGTTTTGAAGTTTCTTTATACTTCTTTTTTGCTGAACACATGAAACATCAAACATGCATATAATGTGTCTTTCTTTCAGGTTATATGCACCCTTTGTGGTACCTAGCAAGAGGTGAGTGTTTTTATTTGACTTGTTTCTTCAATACGTGTTTTTTTTTTCTTCCTGCACAAAAAATCATGACTTAGTCATCTGACCCTGCACCTTTCATAATTGTCTCGTATAATGCTCTCTTGTTCATTAGTTAATGTGGTGTTGTTCTAATCGCAGAGACAAAAGACTAAAAAGGAGGTGTATGATGAGATTATCTTGTTTGGTATATTAGAAAGTATAGTTTTATGTCATAAATTATGCATTTCAATGGTATTTTGTAAAATACAGGTATTGTTGATGTCATTGAAGGCTGGAGGGGTTGGAATCAACCTGACAGCAGCATCTAATGCATTTGTAATGGTATGCTGCACTCTGGTTATTAACATATACAGTTGTATAGGTATTATTGTGCCAACATGATTATAGATAAAATTCTGGTTGTGTTTCTGTTTTTTATTTTTTCTTCACTTTTTGTACATTAGGATCCTTGGTGGAATCCTGCTGTTGAGGAACAAGCTGTGATGCGCATCCACAGGATTGGACAAACGAAGAGCGTTTCTATCAATCGTTTTATTGCGAAGGTATACCTTCTTTCATTTATTTTATGCTCGTATATCAACATAAAATCTGATTAAGTTGTACTTAAATTTTTTGATTAGATATTGATTTGTTAAAATTATGTTAGGGTACGGTTGAGCAAAGAATGGAGGCAGTACAAGCACGTAAACATGAAGCATTGGGCTGTTGACCGTGGCCATATCGATGTTGCTGAGTTGCTATTGAACAGGAATGCTGATGTGAATATGCAGGTAATTAGATGTAATTGCTTCCTAAACAGAACATGCAGAATATGCAGGTAATATGCTGATGTGAATATGCAGAGAAAAGATAAAAAGGTTGCACGAAGAACATGAAGCCCTCATTGAAACTGCTAGTGTATTAGTTACAACTGTTAGTACTGCTAGTGTATTAGTTACAACTTTTAGTTATAAGTTAGTACTATTGGTTCATATAGTTAGTACTGCTTATCTGATATGTATTAGTGGTTCAGTTATATACATTCCAATTTTATTGTATTTGAATTTGTTTTGATATATATTTGAATTTGCTTTGATATATATTGATTTTTTAAATGTGACTAAAGATGTATTAGTCACATTATTAACATTTTGGTCATTGTTTGCTTATACGTTTTGACTGACTAAATATTACAAAAGGCCACACAAAAAAAACATTCATGGGCAATTGGCTGATCAATAGTTTCACAAAATACAAATTTTCTTCACTTTAAACAACATATGTTCTCATTATTAACACTTTTGGTCACTTTATGCTTTAATTTTATGTGGATAAATTACCCAAACACACATTGTCTTTATGTGACTAATAATACAAAGGCACACACACACAAAATTCA
>CP139507.1:123662044-123873391 GCA_021014915.2 Artemisia tridentata subsp. tridentata | reverse complement strand
AACGTAAGATTCAAGGTCTTTGTAACCATAGTGATAGTGATCACTCGTATTATTTCTTGAATAATATTGAATCGTTTGGTGTTAATCTTTATGTGTTCATTGCCAACTAACAAACATAACAATTCCATTTCCATAACATACACAACCTTCTAAGTGTGATTGAGTGAATTCCGCTCACTTAATCATATTAACACAACATATCATATATACAAAGTTGACAAGGTTTAACCACCTTATAGTGTATCCAGGGTCCTAGCAATTGGTATCAGAGACAGGCTGATATAGTTGTTTTTAGAAGAAACAGAAATGGATGTACAATATGTTCAAACCAATGTTGCTGCAAAGTTGCCCATGATCAAACCAAATGAGTTTGAGTTATGGAGGATGAGAGTTGAGCAATATTTTATGGTTCAAGATTATGCTCTTTGGGATATAATTCAGTATGGTGATTCCTTCACTCTAGGCTATTCAGATGTTCTTATTGAAGGGAAAACAGTTAGAAAAAGAAATACTGGACCAGTTTCAAATAAAGAAAAGATACAAAAGAGAAATGATCAGAAAGCAAGAAACTTGTTGCTTATGACCATTCCTGGTGAGCAGATGCTATCTTTTAGCAAATATCCTGATGAAAAAACTCTTTTTGAAGAGATTTGTGCATGGTTTGGTGGTAATGAAACTACCAAGAAAACACAAAAGACATTGCTAAAGCAACAATTTGAAAACTTTACTGCTTTTAGTAATGAGTCTCTTGATAAGCTGTTTTCAAGATTACACAAGCTTGTCTGTCAGTTAGCTGTGTTGGGTGTTGAGACAGAGAAGGAAGATCTCAACATGAAGTTCTTGAAAAGTCTACCTGATGAATTCCATACTCATGTTATTGTCTGGATGAACAAACCAGAAATTGAAACAATGAAACTTAATGATTTGTTCAACAACTTTAAAATTTTTGAACAAAGTCTAAAAAGGAGTGGAAACTATGGTACTAGTTCTGGGAATGTGGCACTTTTGTCAACTCCCAGTATTAGTCATTCAGAAGAGGTAGATGAAGTTGAAGGTGTTTCTAACGTTACTTATGGTGGTCCTTCTACTAGTTCACAAAAGGATGTTGCTGGACTTGGAGATCCAACATTCTATGCCTTTATAACCAGTCAATCTAATGGTTCTCCTCTAAATCATGAAGACCTTGAACAGGTAGATGGTGATGATCTGGAAGAGATGGATATTAAGTGGCAAGTTGCCTTACTTAGTATGAGGGCTAAGAAGTATTGGCAGAGAACTGGGAAGCAGATTACCATAAATGGTAATGATACTGCTGGGTTTGATAAGAAGAAAGTGGAATGTTTTAACTGTCATAGGTTGGGACACTTTGCTAAAGAATGTAGAAGCCCAAGGAAGCAGGATTATAGGAACACATGGTATAAGCAAGAGAGGAAGAAGGAAGTACTGGTGGAAGAGCCAAAGGCTATGCTAGCTATTGATGGTATTGGATACGATTGGAGCTCTATGGCTAATGAAGAGGAAGCACCACCAAATGCTGCTCTTATGGCCAATGAATTTGCTCTAATGGCCTTTTCTGATTCAGAGGTAGATGTCATTTCCTCTTGTACTAATTCATGTCCTAATCTTAAAAATTATGAAGACATTAAAAAGAGATTTGATGCTTTTAGAGAAGAGTTAATTGATGCCCTTCATAATTTAGCTAATCATAAGAGATGTGTAGGAGTTTTAGAAAAACAAATCCAACATTTTCAAAAGAATGAATCTACTTTTACTGATGATTTGAATGCTTTAAAAAGAAATGTAGAATTCAAGGATGAGTGTATTGTTATACTGAATGAGTCACTAGCAAAACACAAAAGAGAAAAGGAAAATGTTACTTTAACTGTAGATGCTTTAGCTCATGCCTCAGAAGGAGTTAATAAGATCTTTGAAGCTCAAGTAAACAATAAGGTTAATTCAGGTGTAGGTTACAAGACTGTCCCTCCACCATACAGAGGTGTTCATTCACCTCCAGGTGTCGACCTAGCACACACAGGTTTAGCTGAGTTTCAAGAACCAATCATGGAATATGGTTCTAAGGCTAGTAAGAGCCTTAAGGTAGAAAAAGAGAGTAAAAGTTTAGATAAAACTTTACTTTTTCAGGACAAGGTGTCCTTTGTTAAGAAAGGAGATGCTATAGTTGTTGAGGATTGTACAACTGATAGTGATGATGATGAAGAATAGGTTATGTCTAAACCTGAAGTGGTTAAGAAAGTAGGAACAAGTGTTCCTAAGATAGTCAAACACAATACTAATAGGCCTAAATCAAACATTAAGCATGTTAGGCAACCAGTTAGATATTGTGAACAATATAGAACCACCAACAAGCCCAGAGGTAACCAAAGGAATTGGAACAACCTCAAGTCTAACCAATTAGGTGATGACTTTGCTTTTTATAACAAAGCTTGTTACACATGTGGTAGTTTTGACCATCTTGCAGCTTTCTGCAACCATTGGGTATCTGGTTATGAAAACAATAGGGTGAATTACAAAAGGCAAAATCCTCAAACTCACTTTCACTCTAAGTCTAAAAGTATAAAACCCAGAGCAGTTTCGACAGCAGTCTCTACTGCTAGGCAAGCAGTTTCAACTGCTAGACCATTTAAAACTGTTAACCCAAAACAAACAGTTAAAGGTGCAAAAATAACTTCCAAACATGCACCTAAAACTGTTACAAGGCCCATTCAAACAAAAGCAGTGGTCCAAAAACAAGTTTGGAAACCAAAGGGTAGAACTGAAAAGTTAGCAGTTCCTGCTGCTAAGCAATCAGTTCCTGCTGCTAAGGGAAACAGGGCAAATGCTGTTAAGGCCTCAGCATGTTGGATTCTTAAATCCAATGTTGCATCAACTGTTCTCAAAAGATTACATTATATTGATGCAAAAGGCAGATCCAAGTCAGTAATGGCTTGGGTCCCCAAAAGAAACTAACACTCTTATTTATGTGCAGGAACATTCAAGTGATAACCAAGAGGATCAAGGATACTCAGATAGTGGATGTTCAAGGCACATGACAGGCAACATGTCTTATCTCTCAGATTTTGAAGCTTTCAATGGAGGATATGTTACCTTTGGAGGGGGTGTTCGTGGCAAAATTTCTGGTAAAGGTACAATCAAAACCGGAAATTTAGATTTTGAAGATGTGTTCTATGTAAAAGAGCTAAATTATAATCTTTTTAGTGTTTCACAAATGTGTGACAAAAAGAACAATGTTCTTTTCTGTGAGACTGAATGTCTTGTACTTTCTCCTGATTTTAAGATGCCTGATGAAAGTCAAGTACTTCTTAGAATTCCTAGAAAGGGCAATATGTACAGTGTAGACATGAAGAACATTGTTCCTAAAAAGAATTTAACTTGTCTTGTTGCAAAGGCCACATTGGATGAATCAATGTTATGGCATAGAAGGCTTGGTCATATTAATTTCAAAACCATAAATAAAATTGTTAAGAATGGTTTGGTAAGAGGTTTACCTCACAAAAGATTTAAAAATGATCAAACATGCATTGCTTGTCTAAAAGGCAAACAACACAAAGCCACTTGTAAGCCCAAGATTTTTAACTCTATCAATCAATCATTGTTTATGCTGCATATGGACTTATTTGGACCTGTTTCAGTAAGTAGTATAATGCATAAGAGATATTGTCTTGTTATAACTGATGACTATACTAGATTTACATGGGTTTTCTTTTTAGCTACTAAGGATGAGACATCAAGCATCCTTAAGGATTTCATTACACAGATAGAAAACCAAGTAGACAAGAAAGTGAAGGTCATTAGATGTGATAATGGGACAGAGTTTAAGAATAGAGTTATGGATGATTTCTGCATAGAAAAAGGTATTAAGAGATAATTTAGTGTTGCTAGAACACCACAACAGAATGGTGTAGTTGAAAGAAAGAATAGAACACTAATTGAAGCTGCTAGAACAATGTTAGCTGATTCTAAGCTACCAATAACTTTTTGGGCTGAAGCAGTCAACATTGCTTGCTATGTTCAAAATAGAGTTTTAGTTGTGCAGCCTCACAATAAGACATCATATGAACTTTTTAATGGTAGAACTCCTGCAATAGGATTTCTTAGACCTTTTGGATTTCATGTGACAATTCTCAATACCTTAGACCATTTAGGAAAATTTGATGGTAAGGCAGATGAAGGTTTCTTAGTTGGATATTCTCTCAATAGCAAAGCTTTTAGAGTATACAACTTAAGAACTGAGAAAGTAGAAGAAAATCTACATGTGGAGTTTTTAGAAAATAAATCCAATGTAGTAGGTCAAGGACCAAAATGGCTATTTGATCTTGAGTATCTAACCAATTCTATGAATTATGTGCCTATTGTTGCAGCAACTAATGATTTTGCAGGTTCACAAGCAACAAATGAGGCTGAGTTAGAAAAGGATCAATCTGATGTCATAATGCCAATATGGTCAAGTACAATTGTGGAATCAACTTCAACAACTGATGAATCTTCTTCTAGCAAGGCTAAAGAAGGTGTTGAAGATGAAAGCAAGAAAGATGGAACTGAGAAACAAGACAGTCAAGTTAGCAGTTCAAAAACAGTTAGTACTGCTGAGACAGAGCATTCAACTGCTGGCTCTTCAGAAATGAAAGAAGCAGAATTTTCAGATAATGAGGTGGATTTCAACAATCTTCCATCAAATTATCAAGTTCCTTCCACTCCACAAACAAGAATTCACAAAGTCCACTCCCTAGATAATGTGATTGGAGATGTACAGTCAGGTGTGAAGACAAGACAACAATTGATGTCTTCAGACCAACAAGGGCTTCTTGATGCCCTTTATGCTTCAAAACAGCATGAGCTTTCAAACTCTTGCTTGTTTGTATGTTTTCTCTCACAAGATGAACCAAAGAACATTCTTAAAGCCTTAGATGATTCAAGCTGGTTAGAAGCTATGCAAGAAGAGCTTCTTCAGTTCAAGATTCAGAAAGTATGGGTGCTAGTTGATTTACCTAGGAATGCAAAGGTAATTGGCACTACATGGGTTTTTAAGAACAAAAGGGATGAAAGAGGAATAGTGATTAAGAATAAGGCTAGATTAGTAGCCCAAGGGTACACACAAGAAGAAGGAATAGACTATGATGAGGTTTATGCTCCTGTAGCAAGGATTGAGGCAATTAGGCTTTTCTTAGCTTATGCTTCATTTTTAGGCTTCACAGTCTACCAAATGGATGTCAAGAGTGCATTTTTATATGGTAAAATTGAAGAAGTGGTGTATGTTACACAACCTCCAGGCTTCATTGACCCATTACATCCAAACAAAGTGTACAGAGTAGTGAAAGCTCTATATGGCCTTCATCAGGCACCAAGAGCTTGGTATGCAACACTAGCTTCCTACTTATTAGAAAATGGATTTCAAAGAGGAAAGATTGATCAGACACTTTTCATCAAACAGCACAAGAAGGATCTTCTGTTAGTGCAGGTGTATGTGGATGACATTATCTTTGGATCTACTAGGAAAGAGATGCGTCTAGAATTTGAGAAGCTTATGAAAGATAAGTGTTAGATGAGTTCCATGGGGGAACTTACATTCTTTTTGGGTTTGCAAGTTAAGCAATCATCTGAAGGCATATTTATTAGTCAAGACAAATATGTTGCAGAGATACTTAGAAAATTTCAATTTGCTGATTCAAAAATAGCAAGCACACCAATGGACTCTGAGAAGCACCTTCTAAAAGATGAAGATGGAGAGAGTGTGGATGTACACACTTACAGATCTATGATAGGCTCTTTGATGTACCTTACATCATCTAGACCTGATATCATGTTCCCTGTTTGTGTATGTGCAAGATTTCAAGTAACTCCAAAGGTTTCTCATTTAACTGCAGTCAAGAGAATTTTTAGATATCTTAAAGGTCAACCAAGGTTGGGTATATGGTATTCTAGAGAATCTCCTTTTGACTTGGTAGCATATTCGGATAGTGACTATGCTGGTGCTAGCTTGGACAGAAAGTCAACAACTGGAGGATGTCAATTCCTTGGGTGTAGACTTGTCTCATGGCAGTGTAAGAAGCAAACAAGTGTGGCAAATTCAACAACTGAAGCTGAATATATAGCTGCTGCAAGTTGCTCTAGTCAAGTTCTATGGCTTCAAAACCAACTTCTTGATTATGGGTACAATTTCTTAAACACTGTTATTTATATTGATAATAGTAGTACAATTTGCATTATTAAAAATCCAGTGCAACATTCTAAAACAAAACACATTGAAATTAGACATCACTTTATAAGAGACTGCAATGAGAAAAGGTTAATTCAAGTTCTTAAAATTGCTTCAGAACATAATTTTGCAGATATGCTAACCAAAGCTTTTGATGTTGGAAGGTTTCAGTACTTGGTAGCAAGTATTGGAATGCAAAATCTTTAAAATTTCTAATCTTTGTGGTTTTTATATATGTTAAGGTTGTACTGATATCTTTGTAAATTGAGACTGTTAATAGAACAGTTTGTACTGCTAGTTTAAATTTTGTTTAAACAGTTCATACTGTTGGTCATATGTTGATACTGCTATAAGACAAATGCTATGCATTTTGTTTCTTGGTTTTGGACTAACAATTTCAGGTATGAACTTTGAGCAATAAGGAAATTTCAAGTGAAATGGAAGCAAAAGAAAAGTGATTCCAGTTGCTTTCATTACAGGTTTATGATGGACTGAGTTTGAGAACTCATTAACAAAGGTTTACACCTAAGTTAATTAATTCTTTAAAACTTCTTTCTTGAAACCTAGTTATCAAATTTCACATTGAATTGATGACTTAGTTGATCAGATAGTACCTGATGCAACTCACTTTCTATCATTTTATACTTTCAAGTATAATGTGCAAGTCTAAGGACATCTGATAGAAAGAACAGCTAGTAAAAGTGAATCTAACACTTGTGTTGGAGGTAACAATTACTATGAGCTGGAAACCCTGTCAAGAAAGCCTTTTGAATAGGTTTATCTTCACACAGGCAGTTATTGATAACTAAAAAACATTGGTTCTCACACAACCAGAGGTTGCTTTAAACCGAAATTTTGATTAAGTGTCTGTTATACACTTGATCCCTTCAAAATGGTTGAAAGCAGTATGATTTTTCAATTCTAAAATCATGAACATACTGCTAAGTCAAATAATTTCTTAAACAAGGATTTTTCAAAGGATTCACAAAAACCATCCATTGATGGATCATGAATCGAATGTCCACTGATTCACCTCTCATAGGAGTTAACACACCTAGAAGTGATGTGGGCAGTAACTTAAACTCTTAAGGAATTGATGGCTTCATGTACACTATTGTCTGACAACAAGTTCTAAATGATGGATCAGATGATAAGAAAAGATATATTTTGGTACATAGTGAGATCTTCCAAACAAGAGGAGGTAACAAAAGTTATTTGTATCTCAGGGGAGGTAACAATCTCAGGGGAGGAAATAATAGCCCAGAAAAGGAAGATAACCCAATGAAAAGGAAGGAGAAGACAAGAGCATACAAAATGATGACATGGAGGTTGAAAATGACAAGAACATTCCAAAGGAGAAAGTTCTATCTAGGTCAAACGAAGAAAAGTTTCAATTTTAGTTTACCACGTTTGTTCATCACTTACAAAGGCATGCTGATAGATGATTTCACTTGTTGAAACAAGCATCCAAGATACACAGCATCATTGCCTCTTATAATTCCTCCATCCAAGGAAATTGCACCATCTTTTAGTCCAAGATTGGAGCAATGTGTTGATATTGTTAAAGTCAAAGATCAGAAAGCAGATGAGCTTCTAAGAAAGATATTCAATCTCTTAGAACAGAAGAAAGTTCAGATCAAGGGTCTGACTATGAAGTGTTTGAAAGATCTTCACAATCCATAAATTTAATTCAGAAACATGTTGGAATGAATTCACATGTTTAGGGGAGGATTGTTGGGAATTAAATGTTCTGAAGATTAAGTTTCAAGAATTACAAGTATTAACAGTTCCAACTGCTGAGAAGAATTCTCTAACAGTTCCAACTGCTGATGTATATCTTAGGACTGCTCAAGTTATAACTAACAGTTCCAACTGCTAGTTGATACTGTTGAGTTGAGACTGCTAGATGGATAAGTATTGAAAAGATATTAGTGTACTAAAGTCAACAATATACGGTAGATAATATCTTACCCCATGTGCTTAGTTAACAAGTTGTGTACACAGATACATGTTGTATCTTATGTACTGACACACTCAAGATAAGTTAACAAGTAAGTCGGCTAGACTTTAAGCAATATGTAAAGATCTCTTGGACTATAAAAGAGATCTTAGACTAGTGATAAGTGTGTGTCGATATAGAAGTGTTATTATTTTAGAACTCATAACAGTTAGAACTAGAACAAAACACAAGAATATCACAAGTTAGAAAAACGTAAGATTCAAGGTCTTTGTAACCCTAGTGATAGTGATCACTCGTATTATTTCTTGAATAATATTGAATCGTTTGGTGTTAATATTTATGTGTTCATTGCTAACTAATAAACATAACAATTCCATTTTCATAACATACACAACCTTCTAAGTGTGATTGAGTGAATTCCGCTCACTTAATCATATTAACACAACATATCATATACACAAAGTTGACAAGGTTTAACCACCTTATAGTGTATCCAGGGTCCTAGCACTTTCTTTTGAGATTTTTGTTTTTGGATTTTGTGATCTTTAGCTTTGAAAATGCTCATCATAGATGCAACTTCAGTCTGTAAGTCTTGTTCCCATTGTGTTGCACAATGTCTTAGGTGTTTGATATGAGGTAAAAATTTCTTTTGAAAAATTTCTCGCTTTTCTTTCTCTACTGGAGAAAGAAAAGTAGAGATTTTGATTTGAGAATTAAATTCAATTTCGTTTTCCAAGAGTTGAATGTCATCCATAAATGTCTTAAAATATCGAAGAATTCGATGTTCTTGAGGCATTTTAGGATCAACATCATCCTCTGTTAAAGAACCCTTGATTTGTGCAACAGGTGTGGTAACAGAAGTAACTTCAGAAGAAGCATTTTTGGTAGGTTTTGACAGTGTTTGTTCTGGTTTGTCCTTTGGAGGAACAAAAGATTTACTGATATGAGGTCTTGCTGAATAATCATATTGAACTCTTGAAAAAACCTTGTTTGACTTTGATCGACTCTCATTTTCATGTTCAAGATGTTCAAGTTCTTCATCACTACTAAACACAACAACTCTTTGAAAGGTGTCATCAAGTAAAAGTTATGCATTGTATAACTTGGGATTTTCTCTAAGTGCTTTATGTAGAAAACGTGGTTGGTCACAGCCAATAGCAAATCCATATCCTTTTGGATTTGGTTTTACCGTTAGCCTTTGAATTTGAGTTACGGAATCACCAGTTTTGTACACGACGTTCTGAAACTCTTTGAGTTTGGATTCCAACGAGACAATTTCATCAAGGTATGAGTCAACCCGTTTCTTTATTGTTTGTTTTTCTTCAATCAAAGTGTTTTGACATGTTGAGAGCTCTGTTTTTGTTTTAGAAAGTTTAGAGTTTAACATGTCAATTTGTTTTCGAAATTCAAACTGCTCTTGTTCTCTTTGAGAAATTAGCTCATTTTTAGAAATGGTTAACTCACGAACTTGATGTTCTAAATCCTTTGTTTTCACATATTCTTGTTGAAATGCAACCTCAAAGCCTTTCTCACATTTTGCATGTTTTTCATAATTTGAAAGCTGTAGTTTATAGCACTCATTATCCTTTGTTAACAATGCAATTTTGGCCTTTAGATTTTGATTGATTTCATTGCATTTTTCAATTTGTGTTTGGGTGGTCAGCAATAAGGCCTGAAGTTCTGAATCTTGATCAGGCAAAAGATCATTTTGTTCAAGATGATCATTATTTTCATCATCAATAGAGTCATCAAATGAAACTATAGTGTTGTCATCATCAAATGACACAACGGTGTTTATTTGATTATCTTCTGGTGATGAGAATGATGAATCATGTTGAACAAGATTTTCTTGGGTAGATGAAGATGCAGACGGTGAAGCAATTTCATGTATAAGACAGTGTGAATCTTGTACCTTAGATAAGCCATCGGTGTCATATACCGGGCCTGTCTCGGACATGTTCATTTCTTGCATGTTTGCCATGAGCATCACTGCAGTATTTGCTTCTAGGTCTTCCATCTCATCATTAGAATCAACATTAGCCATGAAGCTCTGTTCTTTCTCATTTACTGTGCCCCTTGCTTCATCCTTTAATGCCATCATAAGAGCTTCCTTGTGGTATGCACTACCCATAGTACGAGGCTTTGGGCAAGCATTTGCCATATGACCACTTCCACCACAGTTGTAACAAGTAATTGAAGTATTTGCAATGCCTCTCCTTTCATTTCCAGCAGTATGATTTCTCCTTTGAGCATTCCCCACACTGTTCCTATTTCCTCCTGCAGTATTAAACCTTTGACTTCCCATGTTTCCTGAACCATATCTTCCTGAAGACCTATTCTGAATTTCCACTCTTCCATCATTGATAACAGCTTGATTCCTTGTATTTGAGGATGAACGAAGACGGTTGTTGGATTTTGATTGCGTGGTTTTGTAACCTTACAACAGGTTTTACCTCTCGAGGGATCTCAAGAGGCTTACAACCCCACCAGGCAGTGTACCTGACCGATGTAGTATAGTGTAGTGGTAAGTACGGGGGATTGATCGTTCTCCACAGGGAATAGTGTTCGTTAGGTGTGAAAGGCTACTCTAATTAGGTCTAAGGGTTGAGGAAGATTCTTTTTTGTATTTTTATAGTTTTTATGAAAGCAAGTAAAATCTCGGTTTTGATAGAGTGGGCGGAATTAGTTGCTAGTCAACTAACCCAAATTACTACGAATGCAAATAAAATAAAATAACAAAAATGAAATGTGGTGAGAAACTTATGTGTAGAGAAATGTGTTTACTTAGATTTCCTTACTCCCTAACTATCTTTTACCGGTTAATTAGTGTGTATTAGTCGCGTGGATGACGGGTGTATTCCTTAATACCATTCGTGGGGTGGCGTACTTACTTCCCCAACTCTACAAGCTCCTACTTCACTCCTATGTCGAGCCGGCTAGGAAGCTCCTAACATGGGATCACTAGAATTCGCTTGTGCATTAAATACAACCATAAAAACCTTTAGTACGCGTTTGGTTCATGTTTCTTAAGACGTTCAAGCAAGTTACCGAATAGGAAGTTAGCCAGTTTTCTTAAGCCTAACATAGATAAACAATCATCCAATACAACTAACAACACACTAACAACCAATAATCAATAGCTAAGTTTCATTAGATCTAAGTAAACACAAGATAAATTTAGCCTAACATGTTAAACAAAAGACAAGAATAAGATAGAATCAAACAACACATAGACATATTGAATGATTAATTGATAACTTATCTTTCAATGAAACATGGAAGATCTCAAGGCAAAAAAGCCCTGAAAAAGTAGCTGAATTCGTCCTAGGGTTTTATCCCAAAATTCCACACACTAAGCTCTCCTTAATGACAAAAGATTAGAAAACTATATATAGATTTTTGGATCTGACGGCGTCACCTTATGGAGTGTGACGCCGTCACCTCGCCGCTTTTAGGGTTCCCGGATGACCTTCTTGACGCCGTCCCTCTTTAGCTCTTCAAAAATCCATTCTGGCTTATCAAGGCTTGACGCCGTCTAACAATGAACGTGACGCCGTCCCCTTATGATTTAAGCCGTGACGCCCTCGATCAAGTTAAAGCGTGACGCCGTCAGAATTCACATGCTATTTTCACTGGCTTATCATGAGTAAATTTCACGTCCAACTTTTCTTGCCAAAGCATGACGCCGTCCAGAGTAAATTGTGACGCCGTCAAGAGTAACTTTTAGCCGATTTTTGAGACTTTGTCGTTTTCTTCACTTTTATGCTCCAAAAACGTCCAAAATGCCTCCTTTTCCAGATTTCTCCTCAAAAGTACCTAAAATGACAAAAGGAACGATTTAGGGCAATATTTGATCAAATAAATACGATTTAAGGCTTAAATGACCCCTTAAAAGCGGTACACTTTTCGCTTCATCAAATACCCTTACACTTGAGATTTGCTTGTCCTCAAGCAAATGCGCTTTTATTCTAATCAAAATACAAGTTAGGGGTCATTTAATGCTAACATAAAAGTAATTACAACAAATAATCGTTCCACTTCAATCATAATAAGCACGGAGATTACATACTAGCACCTCACAAGTAGTGTTTAGATACTCACATCTCTCAAGTGTCATCAAAATAAATCTCATAAATGAAAACGGAAAATATCTCTCACTACCTGTCATAGCAAATAGATTACCATAGGCTTGGGAAAGGATCGAAAACCTCCTCCACTAGGCGTAAGCACCTAAGATAAACTATCAAGGAGGGCTTTTAAATGGGTTATAACGTTAGGTGTAGGGAAAAGGAAAACACGGTTTTGTTGGATAAAGGATATTTTACTGGTGGCGAGTTAAAAATCTTGATCAATTACATGTACTATACAATGTTGCTAAGCCAAGACTAGACTCGATCTTAAGCTAGAAACAAAATAACAAAATAACAAAAATATAAAATAAATATAAAATAAAACGGGATGGTAGTCCGTATGTTTTTTCTACTTTTCTTTTTCTCATTTTTTTTTTTGTATTTTTCTTGATTTTTTCGATTTTTTTTTTTTTTTTTTTTTTTTTTTTTTTTTTTTGCATACACTTTTACCCTACCATCCAAAATAATACATCATAGGGGCATTGCATCCCCCTTACACTTGAATTTTTACATAACTTTACAAATACTAATCTAATGACTCGAATTAAGATAATTGAAAAACTTGGAGTACTTTTAAAATATTTAGCACATATGGGGGTAATAAATGATGTTCTTCCCCGTTACTCCATTACACTAGTACTTTACCCATGAGTCCCAATCGTCCCAAAACAATATGTACAAGGATATGACTCGACTTAGCAACCATGTAATCAACTAGATAATTAACTTGGGTTTAAACAAATGTTGAAACAATAATGCACTAAAGATGAGTGCATACAAGGTAGGCTAAGGCGATTTGGGTGTACATTTTAGTGGGGTGTAAACAAATTCTTCCTTTAAGTAAAATGCTTAAAGGTCGAAACGAAAAGATAGGCTCTGAGGGGTGTACTAGGGGTATCGTGTACTAAAAATGAGTACAACGCAAAGGGTGTGGGAGAATTACTTGACCAATGTAGCCAACGTAATTATAACAAAAACACAGGTGTAAAACAATGGGTTAATCCTAATGCCTCTTATCATGTAGTAAATCTAACTACACGAATGTAGTCTCACTTGTGGCCTTGGAATGGTCCTAACGCAAGTTCTAGAATCTAAGTGCTACCGGTACACACATCATAGCATAAATGCTTTTCCTACCAATTCTAGGGGCGAACCTCACATATTTGGGGGTGGAAAATTTTTTTAGTGGTACGGTTTTTGTGCTAGTCATATAACTCCTATCCGTGAGACGCTTATTAAGATCAAAGTTTCACTCCTATATGTTGTAAAAAATTTTAAATTTGGCACTAAAATTACCTTAACAAGTATTTCTCTCAGTTTTATTACACATCTACCATTAAACAAACAAAAATCAAGCGTAATAGCATTCTCTAAAATCGTACTTTTACCCTCCCCTTACACTTAAGATGAACATTGTCCCCAATGTTCAAATAATAAGATATAAAAGCAAAAAGTAAAAGAATGAAATCAAATACTCCCCTGATTCGCTCGGTGGATAATGAAATTACACGGTTAGATCTTCCTCCAAAGAGAATGTTGAAGCTCCATGACTAATGCATCGCCATAAGCTTGATTCCAAAAACATCTCCTTGTCCAAAATAACCTGTTAAACCTGAGAAAACAAACACGAAAACCTGCATAACATCGGCGGGAAAAATCTATATATAAGGATATAATGCTTGTGGAATGATAATTTTGCAGATTCCTGGAGATTATAAGTTGGAGATTTAATAAAAACTTTTTATGAAAACAAAACTTTCAAAAATTTCTGGAAATTAAATCTGACGCCGTCAGGTTATAACCCCTGACGCCGTCAGAAATGACCTGACAAAAATTTTCGTTTTAAGTTTCCGGAAAATTTCTGGAAAAACCTTTACCTTACTTCCTGGAAATCCTGCAAAACCTCATTATGACTCGATACAAGCATTTGACTCAAACAAACACTAATATGTATGCTAATTTATTATTATTACGATTCATGTTCATTTGTGTTCTAATAAACCGATTTAGATTTCCCTTACACTTATCTTTTGCAAAATACCTTTATATGTAGTTAAGACGAAGTTAAAAACAAAATAAAGCATTTTCACAATTTAGTTTTTAACATGAATCAATAATAATAAAAATTAAACACACATACGGAAACAAATAAAAACAAACAAACAAATAAATAAACACACAAAGCAAATAAAGCAAATAAATAAAATAAAGCTTGGGTTGCCTCCCAAGAAGCGCTTGTTTTTGTTCGAGTCATGAGCCTGACTCTACCCTTATTTAATGGATAAAGGAGAGGTTTTCCCTACACTTAGGATTAAGTGCGGGTGATAGTAGCGATACACACCAGCTCGGTAGGAGTATGCCACGTGAGGAAAGAGTGGTGGATGAATTATATGCTCAAAGGGGTGTGCTCCTTTCATCATAACCTTACCTAGTTCACTTTGGTCAATGGGTGAATTAAAGTTTTCTCCTAAAAAGGGATCATTTTCTAACAACTTCGAGAGACTCCTAATTGGGAATCCATCTTGACCCAATAGACCCGGTTTAAACCCATAATGTTTCTTGTGATCAATCATAAATGGGTGATGTAAGTATGTAAGGTCATGGTTCACTCCTATATTGTCTTCCTCACTACAAGGCTTAATGTCTACTACCTTAAACTTAAGACTACCCGGACTATATGTTTTGATGGGTGGATCGGGACCTAATTCAATTCCTAAATTTTCATCCAAGGATGGAAGATTAGGTAACGGATTTGGTTGAGGCTCCGGCTCATCAAAACTAGGAACTTCCATAGGACTAAAAGAAAGGTTGTGATCACTAAAAGCATTCAAACCTATTTCTTCTAGTTGTGTTTGGTCCAAGGGCTCTACCTCTATTGGGGTTCCTATAGTCTCCTCAACTTCTTCCGGGTAAGTCACGGGCGGTGTGTATGCCTCAAATGATGCTTGGACTTGTGGGGTACTTGGTGGGCTTGGGGTTTCTACTATATCCTCCATCACATCAAGATTACCTATGTGTTCATCATGTATTATGGTAGTGCCTAACCATGACATGCACTTAGGTGGCTCAACTCTGCCCTCATGTGTGTCGTACGTTTTGGTGAAATCTATCCCACTCATGAAACTAGGTAGTTCAACACTAACCATCTCAGAATCTTGGTTTGACTCTAAGTCCATGTTCTTAGAAACTAGGTCTTTTTGCTCATACAAATCCACTAATTCGTTCCACTTATGGGTCATGGTTAGGAGGCTTTTCTCAAAATTCATCCAAAGGGTCTTACTAAAAGGAATTGATCCAGATAACGATCGTCTAAGAGAATCATCACATGCATAGAATTCATTAAACCCATCTAACCTTACCCCCAACTTCATTTGGATATCACAAAGATCACAAAACAATTCATAGGAATGATAGGAAACAAATCTCTTGGTGAAGTATAATTGTTCATCTATTGTCAATGATCTAAATGGAATTTCATCCGCCATAGTGACAAATGAAAATGGAATTTCAACCTAAGCAATAACTATTCCCCGGCAGCGGCGCCAAAAACTTGATGCGTGGGTTTTGCAACCTTACAACAGGTTTTACCTCTCGAGGGATCTCAAGAGGCTTACAACCCCACCAGGCAGTGTACCTGACCGATGTAGTATAGTGTAGTGGTAAGTACGGGGGATTGATCGTTCTCCACAGGGAATAGTGTTCGTTAGGTATGAAAGACTACTCTAATTAGGTCTAAGGGTTGAGGAAGATTCTTTTTTGTATTTTTATAGTTTTTATGAAAGCAAGTAAAATCTCGGTTTTGAAGGAGTGGGCGGAATTAGTTGCTAGTCAACTAACCCAAATTACTACGAATGCAAATAAAATAAAATAACAAAAATGAAATGTGGTGAGAAACTTATGTGTAGAGAAATGTGTTTACTTAGATTTCCTTACTCCCTAACTATCTTTTACCGGTTAATTAGTGTGTATTAGTCGCGTGGATGACGGGTGTATTCCTTAATACCATTCGTGGGGTGGCGTACTTACTTCCCCAACTCTACAAGCTCCTACTTCACTCCTATGTCGAGCCGGCTAGGAAGCTCCTAACATGGGATCACTAGAATTCGCTTGTGCATTAAATACAACCATAAAAACCTTTAGTACGCGTTTGGTTCATGTTTCTTAAGACGTTCAAGCAAGTTACCGAATAGGAAGTTAGCCAGTTTTCTTAAGCCTAACATAGATAAACAATCATCCAATACAACTAACAACACACTAACAACCAATAATCAATAGCTAAGTTTCATTAGATCTAAGTAAACACAAGATAAATTTAGCCTAACATGTTAAACAAAAGACAAGAATAAGATAGAATCAAACAACACATAGACATATTGAATGATTAATTGATAACTTATCTTTCAATGAAACATGGAAGATCTCAAGGCAAAAAAGCCCTGAAAAAGTAGCTGAATTCGTCCTAGGGTTTTATCACAAAATTCCACACACTAAGCTCTCCTTAATGACAAAAGATTAGAAAACTATATATAGATTTTTGGATCTGACGGCGTCACCTTATGGAGTGTGACGCCGTCACCTCGCCGCTTTTAGGGTTCCCGGATGACCTTCTTGACGCCGTCCCTCTTTAGCTCTTCAAAAATCCATTCTGGCTTATCAAGGCTTGACGCCGTCTAACAATGAACGTGACGCCGTCCCCTTATGATTTAAGCCGTGACGCCCTCGATCAAGTTAAAGCGTGACGCCGTCAGAATTCACATGCTATTTTCACTGGCTTATCATGAGTAAATTTCACGTCCAACTTTTCTTGCCAAAGCATGACGCCGTCCAGAGTAAATTGTGACGCCGTCAAGAGTAACTTTTAGCCGATTTTTGAGACTTTGTCGTTTTCTTCACTTTTATGCTCCAAAAACGTCCAAAATGCCTCCTTTTCCAGATTTCTCCTCAAAAGTACCTAAAATGACAAAAGGAACGATTTAGGGCAATATTTGATCAAATAAATACGATTTAAGGCTTAAATGACCCCTTAAAAGCGGTACACTTTTCGCTTCATCAAGACGGTTGTTGGATTTGTTGGTGAATTTGCCGAATGCCTTGGCGATTAATCCAAATGCCTCATTGAGAGAGTTGAAGGCATCATCTTCTTCATCAAAATCAGTGTTAGAGTACATCATGGAATCTGTGTTGTTATATGAGAACATTTGGTTGTCAGAATACTGGGATGGTGCTTCATATGGAACAATTTGGTTGGGAGGTTGTGGTTGAAAGCTTGGTTGAGAAGGTTGTTGACCAAATTCCTGATTTAGTGATGGAAAGTTGGATTGAGCAATGAGAGCAAGTGAGTTGGATGTTGGTACTGATGAGAAACCTCCTCTTTCTGTAACTTCCTTATCCACCTCAGATTGATGTTGTCTTAGAAAGTCATACAACAGTCCATACTTGACTTCATTAATCTTCTTAGCTTGCCTGACAAAGGTTGCATATTTCTGCCATTCTGGTCCAAGGCATCCAAGGAATTTTGCGTTGATAGCAATCTTTGGTAACTTGATGTCGTGACGGTCCAAGTCATTGATGATATTTGTGAAATGGTGTAGTACGATTCTATTGATTCCCCTAGTTCCATGATAAAATGAGTGTATTCCATGTAAAGCTTGGATTCAAGATCTTCTTGATTCAACTCAGTGCCTTCCATGAGAAGATGCACATGTTCCCACATGTCTTTGGCAGTCTTCTGAGCATCAATACTTCGGAAAATTGGGTTTGGAATTCCTTAAAGTATATAAGACATTGCCAGCTCATTTGCCTCTTGTTGCAAGGTTTGTTCAACGGTATATTGAGAGACAGGAACGGGAGTTGATGTTGCTTCTCTATTTGAATCACCCGGAACATGATTTGTGGGAAGTGGAAAAGGTCCTTCAATGATAACCTGCTTGAGATATTTCCCATGGGGTTTTCTGAGTTCAATGAAGCGTAGGAATCGACTAGACCATTGCACGTAGTTTCCTGGTGTCAGCATGGGTGGAGTATCCTGATTTCCAGCCTCATGTCGGGATTGCTGACTACTGATTGCTTCACACATCTTAGTAAACCAATGTGGTTCTCTGGAGGGAGGTTGATAATTCTGCATTTGATTTTGTTGCATGATTTGTTGTGGGGGTACATGTTGTGGAGTGAGAAATTGATGTTGTTGCATGAATGCTTGTTGTTGTTGATATTGAGGATGAAATTGCTGTTGTTGTGGATATTGTTGTAGCTGGTAGTAGTAATTGAAGTGCGGTGGTTGAGACATCCTTGTGTTTGTTGGATCTTGAGATAATTAAGATGTGAGTTAAGAGTTTTGAAGTTTGGTTTTGGTTAAGTGAAATTTTGTTCAATTGCGATAACACTGTTCACCAATTGCGATAACACTATTTACACCAATTGCGATAAAAATGGTAATTGCGATAAATATTGGAATTGCGAAAATTTTAGCAATTTGCGATAAGTTATCTTAATTGCGATAAGAAAGGCAATTTCGATAAATTAACTGAATTGCAAAAGATTTTAGCAATTTCGATAAATTATCAAAATTACAATTTCGATCACTTTCTCAACTCTTATACAAAGAGGTGAGAATAAATGCCAAGTCGAAGTATTTTCACTAACTTATACAAGCTAGAAAATACTGAGTTCCAAATCAGATAAAACTGAAGGCTGACAATTGCGATAATTCTGTGGATTGCGATAGACCGTGAATTGCGATAAACCCACTTTTGTCGAAATTGCTGAACTCGTTTACGATAAACCCTCTTTTGTCAAATTTCAAGCCCGATTGCGATAAACCCTCTTCTGTCGAAATCTAACCTTCTTTTCACCAACTTTTTCACTCCTAAATGTTCAGATTATGCTTAAAGCTAATGAAAATGATGGATTTTCGATTGTTTTTTATTTCTAATGATTAAAGCTACAAAAATGCGACTAGTTTAGTAACTTTTAACGTAGAAAACACGGGTTTGTGGTGTAGATTAAGTGAAATACGAGTGAAAGATGAACAACGACCACAAAAACTCACAAAACTACACGAAATTTTTAAAACCAAACGTAAAAAACTAATAATGAACGATGTAATCTACTCTTAAACACACACCTTAGCTATCTTAGGCGAATGATACCACTTGTAGGTCCTATTTAACTCGAAGACAAACACATAAACTACTCTAAACTACCACAACAACTACTTATTAAATAAGCTACGAGTAGAGATAAGTAAATAAGTTAAAGAGAGAATAAGAGATGAAGAGAAGTTGGATGATTTTCATTTAAACGATGAAGGGACAAAGCTTACGCATACAATATGAAAACCAACAAGAAATATGAGACCCCTAGCCTTCTATTTATAGGCGAAGAACTAGGGCATCCCTTACATGTGAGCTTCTAGAAAATATTTAACTAAAATGGCCGGCCCATGGATTCCTAATGGACCGGGCCTTAATTACAAACATAGAATCCTATTTTGAGCAACATTCTATCGGAAATGACTAAGACTTGATAAATTACAAAACGTGTTCCTAACAGTATGAATGACTAACGGAAATAATTAATATATAACTATGTTATGTATTTAATTATTTAGGACACGAAATGGTACATAACGAACGTTATGTAATTAACGGTGTTGACTAACGACCGTTAGGAAATTAAAGGAAGGACTATTAGTGAAATTAGAGGCAAAAGAAGGATCTAGAATCCATAGCTAATGGGTGGTTGGTTCTATTGGGTTTCCATAAACCCTTTGTCGACCCAATATGCGTCTTGTGCTCCAAGATGTCTTTTCACTATATATATACAAAACGTATTGGTTGGAAAAGAGGATGGACTTTCGTGCCATGTACTATGACCAATAGTGTTTTGCTGTCTCTTATTTTTCTTCCTTTTGAATACAGTGATCGATCAATCACTATCAATGAAAGTAGATTGACTTTTAATATTTAATTGAAAAGTCGATTGGCTTTTATTTATTAAACAAAGGTTTTGGTTTAATAAACGTGTCTTTACACTAGCATCTAGCGTTAGTTGGTTATAGTACGTGTGTACAAGACCATGGTAATAACTTACTTTAGTTATTCCATGTTGGATTGTGGAACAAAAGGGTAAGGGGTTCCACGTTAATCCTATTATATATTCAAGAGAAGAAAAGTGAAGATCGATCCTTTTTCTTGCTAGGATCTTGAGGTAACTCTATTTATTATTCGGTAATTCATTATATATGTTAAATAAGATCCTGCTTCTGCTATACGTACTTGATGTGTTTACATGCTATTTAAATTCCAACAGTGGCATCAAGAGCATGTTTAACATGTTAATGTAATTACCTAAACGCATAATAATAATCAATTCTTGATTTATATACACATGTTATGTCGATTTTTATTTTTTTAGGGTTTGTTTTTGTAGAAAACATTCTAATTAAAATCGAATAGAATTTAGGGTTAGGGTTTTGACCCTATTTTTAACTAATTAATTATTAATTTGTAATCCTAAATTAAGAACATGTTGTGTTATGTGTTTATTTGAGTAATTAGGGTTACGATCTTGGTTGATTCATAATTCTTCATGCAAAGAATTATGGATTAGGTTTGTTTATGTGCTACATGATTTTAGATAAATCTAAAATTAGGGAAGACCTAATATATATTAATAAATCGGTTATGTGCAATGTGGTATGTAATTATTAAAACTTACGCGGTCAATTTATTGGCGTCTGTGGTCCATTGGGTACAATGAGCTCGAAAATCAATGGAAGTTTTATTAATTATATACATTTAAATTCACATAGATTATTAATAGGATTTATCAAAAGGGTTTGCATGTGGCTATATGATTTTTATCATATATGTGTTATTGTGTGTTTATTTATTTTTTGAATTACTTGATCTTTTGTGTTTTAATTATGATGGATTGTAAACATCAAAGAGGGTAATTTTTGAATTAAAAATAAATGAACCTAATAACTATGAAACCTTTGTGGTAAATTATTTATTGCCAAGTCTTATGTGCCGATAGTGGTTCGCTTCGCACGGTAATTTGCTCCCAGGCGAGACTAGCAATTTAATAATTTACTACATAATGTTTTAAGCTTAAAAATCTTAAAGTTTTTAATTGATTGATGCGACTGTACATAATGGTCGAAGCGGCGGACCTAATGTTGGCAAACTATAAAGTGGGTATAAGGTTGGTACGCATTAAATTGTGACCTTAAAGAGACTCCATTCTGTCTCTCCACTCGCCTGTGCGTCACATTAGACTTACCAAGTACACCATTATATATGTACGAAGCATCTTAAGTCAATGTTGTAAGTTTCTCAACGCCATCAATTAAAATTGTATTGATTTTAAGCTGCAAATGAGTAAATTGTTTTTGTAGAAAACATATGATACAAGATGAATGCATGACATCTTGTACATATTTTTTTGATTACACATCAAAATACAATACCCTTAAAATTTAAGTTATATGCCACCCAACGAAACGGAAACACCTAAGATTAGATGCCCTTCATTACTAGCAGCCAAAGCTGATGTAATGATCAAAGGGATGGTAATCGAAAGGGGAAATTACATGCTTTCATTACTAGCAGCCAAAGCTGATGTGATGAAACTATGGTAATTTCAGTTTCTTAAGTTGGTTAACTTAATTGAGCACTTTCATTACTAGCAGCCAAAGCTGATGTAATGAAACGGCGTCAAGGCATAAAGATTTGAGGATGAAACATGCTTACATTTGCAACTGAGGTTGTAACTCCCATGATTCTAGGAATTGCAATTGGATATTTGCAATTGGGTTCGACCCGTACCTTATTGAGTACTTTCATTGCTAGTAGCCAAAGCTGATGTGATGAAACAACGTCAATTTGGATCCTAGTTTTCAATGAAAATTAAATGGTTAAATTTTATTTACCATGGGTGTTTAATTTTCTTGAAAAGTTATTATCGAAAATACTAAAATTGAATTTTGAAAATTCTTTTAATGTATTTAATGCAACGTTAAAACCGTAAACGTAGGACATTCCTTTAGTGGAAAGTTGATCTGCACCCGTAGGGGTCTTTGGATAGAGTCAACTTAACTAAAAGAATAAATATAGTCTACTTTCCGTGTGAAGAGTGAGACTTAATCCTATTCCTTTTCATGAATGAGAAAGGCATAATAGGAAATTAGAATTGTCTAAATTCTAAGAAATAACTCATGGCAAATTTTTTAAGAAATTGCATGTTTAGGAGTTATTAAAATTAGAAGATAGACTAATTACCGCAAAATTGGTAAAAGGCAAACTAGAATGATTTTGTCTAGTTGTTGTGCTTTGACCATTTAAAGGTGCTACATACCATAGTGGTGATGGTAGACCTAATTGAGGAAGAAATTGCATGCCCAATTTTCTCAAGTTAATTGTATTGATGGATATTCCATCATTGACAAAGTAGAATACATTCCTTGAGTACCTTAGTATGTATTACGTAAGGGATTACTCAAAGGTGTAAGAAAGTAAACAGTACAATATTTCCTTTTACTGGTTATGCAACACTTATAATGTTGTCAAATCCAGTGGGAGCATTGTGTTGTAATTACTGAATAATGAGTTCATGTAGTGATCTTTAATTCAGTAGGAGCTACAAGTCTTGATATCTTGGTAGTAACCCGAATTATCTCTAGAATCTCTTGAGATAAATACTTTCCAATTATAGACACTTGTGGTATTAAGGATAGTCGCGTACATTTCCTTACTAGACGAGGTGATTCTATATCTACTTATATCTATGACACAAATCATATTAATCTCATAAGCAAACAAAGACATGTTGTTTATCAGATGCATGACGTTGTTCCATGCACAAGTGGGAGAAATCTTCATTGTGTGCAAGCAACAACATAAAGGGATATTGTAACACCCCTTAATTTATTTTGTGGCAGCGGAAAGATTTTTAGGGTGTTACGGTGAGGATCAAAGTCATGATTACGGAAAACGACTCGAAAGAGGCGTTTTGAAGGTTATATGTCATTCAAAATAATAATTTTTGACACAAAGGTGAAATATTTGATCTGAAAATCCCTTGAAAAGGTGTGATAATTTGGAAAGAATGACATATTTGATTTTACACCACGTAATTTATCAGAGTATGTAAAATGCCCGCTCCGTGTCTTGTCCTGCTCCGTTAATTACCTGGGATACACATGCTTAAAATGTCAACACAAAGGTTGGTGAGTTCGTAGAGTTTAATGGGAAAACAATTTATTTCAATAAATTCAAGAGTATACAGTGAAAGTTGAAATAAGTACAAGTAATAAATCAGTTTTCCAATGACTTTGAATGTGGTTTAGCTATTAAAAGTAAATTTCATTAACGATATAACAAGCAATGAGTTGTCCTTATTAGAAGTCACAACTAAGTCACATATGATAACAGTTAAGTTCCAAGTACAGGATCCATAATCCTAACACAAAGTGAAAACAATAGTATAATGTCTGAGATTTATCAAAGTGGAGTGGTGGTTTACTAAATACAGTTGTATCCAAATATATATGAAGACATATATATTCATAAAGTTATATTGCCCTAAGCCTCATGACACGCAAAACGTTAACAAAAGTACCGTGAACCGGCGAAGTCCACATCAAAGAGTTGATGGGTTTGGCCCTTGAGTAATAGGAGATTTGCCAATTCCTATTTTTCTCAAATATAGTGCATCGCGACTAAATACGACTAACCACAAAGGCATTCCGTCAAAGTATTTTGTGGGATAGGTCGTCAGCCTCTAACAGGTTTTGAAGCTGTTCACTATATTCGCGCTCACCGCAGTGATTAATGGCTCATGATAGAGGGACTTTATGGCAATAAGTTAACTTAGGCAATATGGGTTTCAGAGGGTTCACAAATATGTGTACTTCAGTCTTGGCAATTATTTCTAGTGAAATGTAGAAATATCATAGTAAAGTTAACTGTACATTCAATTGCTATATGAATGTATATAACGAGTTTCAGTATCATGTTACAACAAGTAGTTTGAAAATGTTATCTTTCAAATTCAGTGTTTAAGCTAAGCAAGCAATTTGCAAGTATAACGAGCATATATCCCTTCCAAAGGGTGATTCAAAACATGTAAAACATAGTTGATGATTTTGAGTAAATCATGAGAGTTTTCAGAGTATAAAAGTAAACTTAAAACAGTTGAGCATGTATCTCCCCCAAAAGTATAAAATTTGTAAACAAATTAAAAAGTGGGGCTACGACTCACGGTAAACCGTGAAAGTTTCTTAAAGTGTTTGTACAAGTGATTAAATATAGTTTGAAGCATGTATCTCCCCCACAGAGTTATTAAAACAAGCATTAAAAGAGTAGGGGCTACGACTCACCTTGAGTGTATCTGACAAGATGGAATTATAAGATCAAGTAAGATTATGGGAACGATTACAGAATCGTCTTCAACACGAGACCTGAATATAAGGGAGTCTAAGTATTTGACTTACAACTAATAATGAGTGTGAAAATGAGAAATCGTATAATGATTTGACTGGTGATATGAGTGTAATATGCTTAAAATGCCTAAAGTTTAAAAATAATATTACGTATAATATTATCCTGATTCTTTATTAATTGACTCAAAATATTATCTCCTCGAAAAATGATGAAATAATGCATGAAGTTAAGTCGCTAAATTTCTAGTTATAATAAATAACGAGAATGTAAATAATACGTAACTAAAAGTATGAAAATGCATATGAAGTGATGGGGTGAAAAAGGAAAATGAAATAAGAATGTCAAGTAAAATTAGTTGGTCCTTGCCCTTTTTCAATTGTTACTCTTTTTATCCTAACTGCGTTTGCGTTACACCGTTAGTCCTTCGTTGAGTCCAAAGTCCATAAATAGTCCAAAACTTGTCCAAAAGTACCAATAAGGCTTGGAATTCAATAATATGTCGAATCATGCTCTAATCATTCTGTTTTCACAGTCTCAGTCCATGTATTTCTCGGATTGGCAGTTTCAGTCCTTCAATGCGACCTTGCGTTACATTTTTAGTCCAAATGTGTCAAAAATGTGTGGAAAAAGTGGGCGAGTTTTTCTGGAGTTTATTTAAGACTAGTAAAGCTTATTTTAATAGCTTATTCGGTCGCTAGCTTATTTTCCCCATATATGGGCCTTTAACGAGCCACATCTTAAGCCCATTACCAATTTTTAATCCGTGGGTTTTGAGCTAGTTGGGTATATCAAAAAGGTCACTTTTAACATCTTATTTTCATATTAAAAAGTGTTAAAAAGTCAGCTTATCTCAATAGCTTATAAACTGCTTAATGGGCTGTAAAGCCCATTCGTTGTTTTTAGTTGTTTTCAAAAACAGTTTATGCGTTTTACTTTGGCTCTTTTTAAGGGTCAAGACATGATTATTTTTACAAGACGTTTACGTGAAAATGGTAGCTAGTTAGGGTGTTTATTAGGCTGCATAAAAATGGAACGTGGTCATTAGGCTAATTCGTGAGTTATAGAGTTGTTTCTAAGGCGGCTTGGCATGTTTTATACAATCAAAACACTTGGAATATTTCTAAGTGTTTTCTCTCATGTTTATACGTGTGAGTATGAAGTTGGTATATGTTCGAATGATGCATGAAATGGAATGTAAACGTGTGAGTGGTGTGAGTGTCGACTTCTAGGCCTTCCAAGATGGAGGCTCGTCACCTCATGTGGGTTACATAAAATAACGAATGTAAGTAAATATGTAGCTATATAAACGTTCGAGTGAAACAATAGGACATGCATGTGAGATAAATGAAAACAAGAGAAGGTATTAGATACTTACTACACCTTTTGAAGGTGGTGGAGACTTGGTAGGGTCGAACGAACACAAGGAAAACAAACAACCCATTTGCTATAGCCAAGTATACGTATAGATATTTAATACTTGTTTTACTCGACTGCTTCCAATCTAGAGGCAGAAAGTTCTTGGTCTTTTTAAGGTATCTTTGTGAGTGAAAGGGAGATGAAATGAGTGTAGGTAGAGTGTGATAGGATAGTGTATCTTATAGAAGAGATATATACACGTTTTTGAATTCCATGACTTTCAAACCAATTATTGGTTGCTACTGTGGGTGACCAGTGTTTGAGAGTACATAGCTAACATGCTTCTGACCATAAAAGATCTTAGGAAAGATATGAGGGAGTAGGTAAGTGATGAACTCAAATAAGTACATTTTATTACTATCATTTATCCTATTAATTTGACTTGTTTTACTATATTATGTATGAGGATTGATACTTAATCGTTTACTTTTGTAATTCTCAGGTAAAAACAAGCATTTGGTGAAACTTGGCGATTTTGGACTAATAATGGAGCGAAACGTACATAAAGTGGAAGTCTACTGACATGGACAAGATCAAGACTATTCTGCTCCAGATGCGCCGCATCTCACTATCAACATGCGCCGCATCTCTATCAAGATATCACCAGATACGATCCAAGATACAAGAGGACATGCGCCGCATCTAATCATGGAGTTACGCCGCATCTTCTGGCGGTGTACGAATATTCCTGAATATTATAATCTTGGACCCCACGCGAAGTTAAGTACATGCGCCGCATCTACTTAAGTAGATGCGCCGCATCTTCCCTCAGACACAAACTATAAATACCCCGTAGACCAGACGAGTTAAAAGGGAGATTCGGAAACCCTAAAACCTAAAGACCAAACAGAAGAGAAGGACGAATTCAGTCAAGGGGCAGCACAAGACACACCCAAATCGAAGATACAAGAGCTGTAAGAAGGTGCTGCATGTATTTAATTCATTAAGTAGTTTTGTTTTATTGTTTTAGCAAACTTTAATTCATCAGGATTGGTGGCTTGTGTAATGTGACAACGGAAAGATTGCACTCCCTTTAATACTTGCTTTCCCATCAATTAAAGTTTATATGTTGATGTCTTTGGTTACTACTTATTAGTGCATTGATAACCTCTGTGTTTATTAGTGGCTTGCGGGCACCCGACTGCGGGACAAGGTGTGGCTCCCACGGTTGTTTCTAAATTGATCACTTAGAATAACTTTTAGACATAAGTAATCATTAAGGGTTTACTCGCCGATGAGAATAGGACCAACGAGAAAGGGTTAATTACATACACTTCATATAAAGCTATCAATAAAACAAGTGACAAACTACTTAATCATAAGGACAGCTCTCTTATTGTCTCTAGTATCTATCTGTGTACGTGTGTGCTACTTGCTGATTCGTGCCTATTTGTTTATTTTATTATTTAATTGCAAACAAAACTGTGCCAGTCTCTCAGGCTGAAACCCCCTTGCGTTAGGATATTAAAATACTGATTAGATTAACGAGATTATACGTTCCACTCTTAGTGATCGACACTCTACTTACCATTATCTTCATACTGACCGGGTACACTGCTCGTTAAGTGTGTGTGTTATTGATAAGTCGGCTAAATATAAATTTAAAACTTGAGTAGGCATTAAAACTGCTAAACCGCAACGACACATCACGCGCATCAAGTTTTTGGCGCCGCTGCCGGGGAGATGAATTGTTATTTTCTGTTAATTTGATTAGTATTTTAATTAGGTTATTTTTCTTTTTATTAGATTAATTGCATCATTGTACTATTTTGCATATTTGTTGTATTGTGTATTATTTGTTTGCTTTAATTTTTCTTTTTGTGTGTTTTATTTTTTGTTTGTGTGTTTAATTTTTTTTGTTTTTATTTTTCGTATTTTTCTGTTCTGCTATCGTTGTACTGTGCTAAATCAAACGATACGGCGCATCTGATCTCTCAGATACGGCGTATTGCGTTTAATTTTTATATACAACGCGTTTAATTAATTCGATACGACGCATCTTTTCCCCAAGATACGGCGTATCTGTTTTTAATAAGAAAATTTTTCTAAGCGATAAAGTAATACGACGCATCTGCTTTTGTAGATACGGCGTATCTGATTTTGATAAAAAATTTTTCTGAACGTTAACGCCATACGACGCATCTTCTTCTGAAGATACGGCGTATCTATTATTTTAATTAAAAACAGTTTGCGAATTATTAAACAAATACGGCGTATCGATTTCCGTCGATACGGCGCATCTTACTGAATCAAAAATCTTTTATTTTTAAACGTAACGAAAATACGGCGCATTAACTTTCGTTAATACGACGCATTTAATTTTAATTAGATAAGTTGATTTTTTGATTAATTAATTCGATACGGCGCATTCATAAATTCAAAGCGGCGTATCTATTTTCTGGATAAAGTCTGATTAAATTTTTAACGATTATAAGATACGGCGTATCCAACTTTTTGGATACGGCGCATCGTCTCTAGACATCAGTTACTTGTATTCATATATCCGTTTCAATATTCATTAATTTCTCTTCTAGCGGACAGATCCTACTGATGCTTTTGTAATTATTTCAGAAGGATAATGGAGGGATTCGGAGAACTAATCGAGTTCGAAGACAATTTTATGAACGATGTATTAGTACATGGAAAATCACCAGAACCTTATAATGGGGACTATATTGAACTTGATGACCTTAATGGACCATTAGAATCTAATGACCTATTCATAGATGATGCGGAATCTGAGTTAGAAGAAGGAGAAATTGTGGATAATCCAAGAGTCAACGTTATTACCACTAGAAACTACGATGAATTTGAGGGATATGATGGTTCTTGGGATTACGGTGAAAGGATCAACACCAATTGTGCTTACAATTTACAATTCCCATGCATGATTGGGTACAAGTGTATTGACGCCAATTTCTTTCCTATTTTATCAATCAATGTCATGTCAAGAAGCTTTTACAATTCTATTATGAGAAGTAAAAAGGAGTATAAAGGAAAGAATGTAGTTGGAGCCTTCATTAATGTCCCGATCTTCGTTGGACGCTTCACTATTGTTACTGAATTCGTAGTTATTGAGGACATGAATGCCTATTGTGACAGCAATATGGGTGAAGTAATTGTTGGGAAACCATTTTGTAGAGAGATCACTATTAATGCAAAACGATTTGAAGGGAAGATCACCTTCCAATGTGGAAGCGACATTATCACTTATATGATGCCCCGTACTCACCCTGGATTTAAATATGCTACTAGTAGGATTTGTTACAAATTTTCTCCATTCCTTTTTGTTAGTGATGATGACAATAAGAGAGGGATTGAGTACCCATATCAATTGAAGGAAGGATTCTACAAAGGAGTTTTGAATTTGGGACCTGAATATATACGAGACGATTCGGTTGCTAAATGGATCCTACGTGGCCATGTAGGAATCAATGATCGAAATTGAAGAGCTGAACGTGAGTCTAACTTGAAGACTCTGGAATAAAGACAAGTGCTTGCCGGGAGACAACCCGGATTTATCATTTATTTTACTGTTTTCTGTGTCGAGTCAGTCCAGGCCGCACGAAGATACGGCGCATCTCAGTCCTGAGATGCGACGCATCTCCTGCAATGGTCATATCTTATTTTATTTTTCTGCATTTTTATTTTCGACTTTAAAACTATTTATCAGTTTATTTTAATGCGGCGCATCCCTGGTTAAGGATGCGGCGCATCTTTATTCTGATCCGTATTTATTCCAGGCTCGATACGGCGTATCTTCTTCAATAGGATACGGCGCATCGACTGAGCTGATGATTTTCAGTTTTCATTTTTAAGTTTTATTTTTATCTAACTACTAATGTATTATGCAAGTTGAACCTTTCTTATCTTAGGTGTGTTTTAAAGTGTTGGTGGTATTATAGTTTCCTGAATTTCATGTGGATACATCAAGTATGAAGCTTTAACGTTCTAATCCACAAGAAAGATGATTTTTGCTCATATACAAATGGAGGATCATACCGAGCAAATCTCAGGGGAGTTTTTCTGTTCTAATTCTTTTTATTTCCAGTTTTTAACCTTTTATACAAACAACGAGGACGTTGTTTAACTTAAGTGGGGGATAGGAGAATTAGAACACTTAACAATTACTTGTCCTAAACTTTTTCAAAAAATTATGCTTAAACTGTGCTTAATATATCAAACTTAAAAATTTGTTTTAGCATGTTTTTGTTTAAGATCTAAGTTGCATAACTGCACACATGACGTTATTTTCAAAAATTGTGATTTCTCAAAATTCACAAATCTATGAGTGTGCCGGTGACTTGTAAACTTTAGAACTTGGCTTGTATACTATTCGAGACCACCATAATGAGTATTATTGATATAATTGGAATGACTTGTCTAACTTGGTAAAATTCTAGGATTACACCCAAAAAGCCTTTATATGTTATGTGTTATTAGCTAACTACACTGGTTAGTTAACCCCCGTATAAAACCTTTTGTTACTCTCACTTTTAGAGTAAGATACCCCTAGAAAAACATTCAGAGCCATTCCTTTCGTTTCTTACACCTATGTTTAAAATGTTTCGTTACACCTTAAACCTTAGCCTACCCTGTAGATTAGAATCCGTGGTTGGTTAATTGCTATAGGCAGAGTGTGTTTCCTTACATTACCTGTGTTCGCGTGCGTAATTCATTATCTATGGTTAGGTCGGGAAATTGCACAATGCAATTGGAGTGAAAGTAAATATTGTATATTTTAGAGTTTATTTTTCGTGTGTTTACTACTTTCACTATTTACCATTATTTCTGAAGTTATGAAAAGTATGGAAAAATTATCCGGAAAGAAAGTTATAGTGATGTGGTGAAATTTTACACATCTATGTTTATGTTTCAAGTTAAAAAAAAAAAAAAAAAAAAAAAAAAAAAAAAAAAAAAAAAAAAATCGAAAAAATGAGAAAAGAAAAAGAAAGAAAAAAGAGTTGGATGTTTATTTTAAGCCAACGATGTAAAGTTATGTAAGTGGTCGATATCACCACTATTTGTTGTACTATATCTATGGATTGAATGGGAATTGGCAGTTATGGGAATGCCAATTAAGGATTATTCTTTGATTAAGGTTTTGTTGAGTATAATTCGTGTCTACCTAAAGCGTGTGTTTCAAGTGTTAAAGCGTGAGTTATTCAATGATATGAGTCTTATTCATGGGATGGTTGGGATAGTGATTAACCACACTTAGGATTTTAATTTATTTGTTTTGTTTATTTTTATTTTTACACCAATTTATATCCTAAATGTTATCCATACCCTGTATTGTTCTTTATCCAACCAAACCTTTGATTTATTGAGATTAGGGATTTGAGCAATCTTAAGTATCGTAGTCGTGGATTCGGCTATGTATTTATGATTTTGTCGCCCTTTTTGATATATTATTATTGGTAAAGTTTGGACCTATCTTTAGCCTATTCGAGTTAAGGATTTGAGCAATTGCAAGTATCGTGTTCGTGGATTCGATCATGTATTTGTGATTTTGTCGCCTTTTCTGGAATTTGAGATCGATAGTGTAAATAAGAATAATTAACCCTTAAGCCTAAAAACCCTTTTTACCGCTTTAGACTTGTTATTCCTTAGCTTTAGTGGTGGAGATGTGTATACTTGCCAAGCTTATGATAGAATATTCGTCGCGACTGGACAGTTAAACGATTAGGTTTGCTTTTATCGACTTATTTTATTTTACTTCTAATTCGTTAAGTGTTTAGTTGTGTGATTACGAAATGAACGAATACATGCTTAAATATAAAAATAAATCCTAACATCTTTTAGGATACATTTTCATAAGTTTTAATCTAAGGTTTACTTGGGGACAAGTAAAGTTCAAGTGGGGGGATATTTGATGAACTCAAATAAGTACATTTTATTACTATCATTTATCCTATTAATTTGACTTGTTTTACTATATTATGTATGAGGATTGATACTTAATCGTTTACTTTTGTAATTCTCAGGTAAAAACAAGCATTTGGTGAAACTTGGCGATTTTGGACTAATAATGGAGCGAAACGTACATAAAGTGGAAGTCTACTGACATGGACAAGATCAAGACTATTCTGCTCCAGATGCGCCGCATCTCACTATCAACATGCGCCGCATCTCTATCAAGATATCACCAGATACGATCCAAGATACAAGAGGACATGCGCCGCATCTAATCATGGAGTTACGCCGCATCTTCTGGCGGTGTACGAATATTCCTGAATATTATAATCTTGGACCCCACGCGAAGTTAAGTACATGCGCCGCATCTACTTAAGTAGATGCGCCGCATCTTCCCTCAGACACAAACTATAAATACCCCGTAGACCAGACGAGTTAAAAGGGAGATTCGGAAACCCTAAAACCTAAAGACCGAACAGAAGAGAAGGACGAATTCAGTCAAGGGGCAGCACAAGACACACCCAAATCGAAGATACAAGAGCTGTAAGAAGGTGCTGCATGTATTTAATTCATTAAGTAGTTTTGTTTTATTGTTTTAGCAAACTTTAATTCATCAGGATTGGTGGCTTGTGTAATGTGACAACGGAAAGATTGCACTCCCTTTAATACTTGCTTTCCCATCAATTAAAGTTTATATGTTGATGTCTTTGGTTACTACTTATTAGTGCATTGATAACCTCTGTGTTTATTAGTGGCTTGCGGGCACCCGACTGCGGGACAAGGTGTGGCTCCCACGGTTGTTTCTAAATTGATCACTTAGAATAACTTTTAGACATAAGTAATCATTAAGGGTTTACTCGCCGATGAGAATAGGACCAACGAGAAAGGGTTAATTACATACACTTCATATAAAGCTATCAATAAAACAAGTGACAAACTACTTAATCATAAGGACAGCTCTCTTATTGTCTCTAGTATCTATCTGTGTACGTGTGTGCTACTTGCTGATTCGTGCCTATTTGTTTATTTTATTATTTAATTGCAAACAAAACTGTGCCAGTCTCTCAGGCTGAAACCCCCTTGCGTTAGGATATTAAAATACTGATTAGATTAACGAGATTATACGTTCCACTCTTAGTGATCGACACTCTACTTACCATTATCTTCATACTGACCGGGTACACTGCTCGTTAAGTGTGTGTGTTATTGATAAGTCGGCTAAATATAAATTTAAAACTTGAGTAGGCATTAAAACTGCTAAACCGCAACGACACATCACGCGCATCAGTAAGCTTATCTCTTGTTTTTGAAATGTATATGCACACGTTTGGCTTTTTATACGAGCTCATAATGAACTAGCGAGCCACATCTTTCTCCTGTAGTCCCAACCTCCTTTTAAACATCACATTATGTTGAAAATGTCATTAGAGGATCGTAGGAAAAAGCGTGGTTCGAATTGGTTGTGTTTTGTGATTTTTATCCATGTGTTTTGGGTAATAATGGGACAAACGGTTTGGCTTTACAAACCATAGTAATTCGTGACATCTAAACCTGAAATTTGGCATGAGTATAGTCTAGTGGGTAGCGGTCGAGGTGATGCAAAAATATGGGCATGTCGCGTTTAAGAATAATGAGAACGAGGGCTGTTTTGAAGAGGTGTGGAAGTCGAAACATAAATGAAATAACAAAAGGGTGTGTTTGCTTGAAGTTGGGCCTGGTGTTCGTGGGATGAGCTGGATAGATTAGGTCCGATTGGTTTGTAGAAAATTAGTAAAAATTAAAAGTGTTTAGTGCATAAGATTTATTAGCATTTGTCATAATTGTTGAGATTTAAATTTAGTGTAAATGGTGATTTGTGGATTACTAGTCTTTGTGAAATAGCTATGTCCCGAATACATGTTGTGAACTAAAGTCGTTACTTGGTAAATGTTGTGATGACGTGACTTGGGGGGAATAGTAATAAAAGAAAATTTTTAAATTTTTCCGTAAAAATGGTGATTAAATATAATGATACAGATTAATATGAAATTAAACGTAGTTAATTAAAGGAGATTTTGCAGTTTGCTACAATATCCACCCCTCAATTTTGAACCTCGTCCCGAAGTTCAGTCCGTGATAGATATTGAAAAATGTGGTGTCCAGGGGTGAGGGGTTATGGAAAAATGTTGTCGAGAGATTTCTATTCGAAAATCGAGGAAACGAGATCTAGTTAGGTTTATTCGTACTAGATGAAATAAATTCAAATGTTTGGTCAGCTGATGAATCTAGGGGCTGTGAGTAACGGTTGTGAACAATAAAATAACGGCTAGTTTTTCCCTATATATACCCAATTTAATTTTTATTCTTCTTCAACTATATCTCTTTCATTCCCACTTTCCCAAAATGCCGCCATTCGTCGTAATTTTTGCAACCGTGTACGTCGTCCTTGTCACCGCTTATTTAGCTTTCTTCCCCGGCGAAGATTCCGGTTACTTGGTCGCGATCCTGCTATTTTTCGTACCTCTCACGGTTTTAGCTATTACTGTGGATAAGTTTTTGGGGTAATAGTCTCGAGTTAAGGTTGTTAGAATGGGTCCTTGTTGTGTATTGATGTAATACTTAATGAATGTGGAATAAACTCATTTGTCTTTATGTTTAAGAACTAGTCTCGATATGGCTTTTAATATTTTGTTTATATTTGTCTTCCAGAATAATCAGGGTGATTCATCCTATTGTGGCTCTTGCTATTGCTGGGTTGGTGGTGGTCTTTATTGCTATGGCGGGTCAACCTATTGAAGATTCTATGCCTTTTATTGTATTCATTGTAATATTAGCACTTCCGATGTTAATTATCTCGCTATGTATTAATTTCCGTGGTTTCTAATAAAATTTATGCTACTTGTGTCTTCCATATATCTTTGTGAATTCTTAGGGTCTCTATGTTTGTACTTTTGTCGGTTTCCTATCATAAAGGTGATGGGTGATGGGTGATGGGTAATGGGTATAGACATCTATTGGGGTTTGTCAAAAGTTATGTTTATGAACAGTTTATTTTGTCTCAAGATTTTGTTTTTGAATGAAGATTATTAATAGAAAATTTGGAAAGATAACTGTTCCATTTATGACATGATTCTTCCTAAATTAGACATAGTTGATCAGGCTATGTATAATTGAGGGCCAAATGATGTGATGCTTGGTTTAGTCACAGTTGTATTTATGCTTTTCAAAAAGTTTTAGATGGTTCAGTCACAATGGTTCAGTCACAACGTTGAACACCATCTAATTATTTTCAAAAGAATTAGAAAATTTTTGTTCATACTCCGATGATAAGTCAGGAATTTCTAAAGTGATACTAGGATATTCTTGGTATAAACTTAGGTTTTAGGTGAAGATTTCTTACAAGGTGGTAATAGTCTATTGTTTGGTCAGAAATGGCGCTTAATCAAATTCCTAAAGTGATATCAGGGTATTGTTACATAACGACTATGAATAGGGAGAATGGAATAGAAATTGAAATAACGTGGATTATGGTCATTACGGAAATATTACAAGATAGAGTTTTCATACGGTAGAAAGGTAGTTGTTATACTTAGGTTACATCCATCGTACCTAAGGTAGAGTACAAAAGGAAATTCAACTTAGAAAGTCTTAAACTAGGGTTTATTTATGACAACGGGGATTTATTCTTCTGTTTAAACGTAGGTGTCATCCTTTGGTACTGTTAAGGTTCTAAAGAGTTTCCATTCTCTTCTACTGGTCTTTTTGTCCTAAGTGGTATTCTGGGTTGGGCACTGATTCTTGTAGTGTCCCGTTTAACTTTTTGACCTAAAAATCCTTAGGTAATGGTGATGGTGGGTTCAGTTATCCCTATGGTACTTTTAAGGTGAGTTGGGCTACTAACTTCTGGATAGCTTCAGTACTTCGTTAGGCCTTTTAGTGAAAAAAAAATGGAGCTGATTATTTCATTGATGATAGACTGAATTGAATCCCTACTGTAATCTAATTTCAAGATGTGTTTGGGTAGTATCGTGGATGAATAATCAATTCTTGGTATGGGATTGTTAAGGAACAAGCGATTTATTTACAAAAGCTGAAGTTCAGCAACTTTCTCTTCATTCATCAAGATTCCTTCCGAAAATTTGTTTTAGAGAATTCTATGGTTTTAGCCTAGTTATGGCGGGTATGAGGAATCATAACAATCGTAGATAATATTATGGTAGGTCTGGATATAATCACTGTAAACATCATAATTTTAATAACTTGATCGATTATTTTTACAAAATCAACGATACAAGGTCTTTTATTAATGCTCCATGAGGTAAATTAAGGTGTCTCTGTCAACGATTTTCAGGAGTGTATTAATTTGTTCCTTATGACGCTCCAGTTGCGTCATGATGGTGGGAGGAGGAGGTGCGTGGGCAACTGCTGTCCTGAGGCTCTCTCTAGTCTCGAGGACTCGGGCTGGAGGAGTGAAAGCAGGTGGAAACAGTAATGATGAGGGAGACCTGAGAGGGTAAATTCTCTCTAGGAGTCGGCTCCCGTTGGTGAGGTGTAAACGGGTAAGTCTGGGTGAGTAGTCTTAACGAGTAGTCGGGTCCAACCGACGGTGAAGGGGATGATTATAGTTGTGTTTGTAAGGTATGGTGACGTTATCCTGATCATGTCTAGGGGTGAAGTAGGGGAGTAAGGTGGAAATGGCGGTATAATCGGTACTAAGTTTAGGTGTACCTTCTTAATAGGTCTATTGAGGCGGCTCCGAAATGCTGTCATAAAAGGTTCGGGCTCATAAGGTGCTAAAATCCTGACTTTTCTGCGCCGGCTACCGGGGCAGATGGGAGTGGAGGTGTAGGTAATGGAGAATTTGGCTCAACATCTTTCCAAATTGTTTCTTGGTGTGAATTCTGTCCAACTTCAAATGTTTTCGGACAACCAATCAACTCTTCATCTGAATAAGATTCAGCAGTTCTCCTAAGTTTCTGACGTAGGGGTGAGTAAGTAGGTGATGATGGGAGTGATATTTCAGTGAGTTCCGTATTAGACAGTGGTTGTGACATTAATACATAAGGATCTTCAGCATCCGGGGTGATATGATAAGTAGGTGATGTACGAGTAGTACGAAGGATAGTTTTGGTAATATCAACTGGTTTGGAAGACATGGTACTGTAGTGACCCGCAAATAGTAATTATAAGTAATTCGTACATTAAAGGTGTAACAGTGAACGTGAAATAGTAAAGTGTGTAACGTGTGAAGAGTAAATATCAAGCATGTAAAGATTAGTGTAAAATAATCTTAATAGGTAATGCATTGAGCACGGCAATCTGCAGACACGGAGGGCGTAAAATGGTATGGTGTAAAATCATTCATTTTGAAAGTGTAGTTATAGTTCAATGTTTGAAAACATTTGGTTCTCTATAACTATAGGCTCTGATACCAATCTGTAACACCCCCTAATTTATTTTGTGGCAGCGGAAAGATTTTTAGGGTGTTACGGTGAGGATCGAAGTCATGATTACGGAAAACGACTCGAAAGAGGCGTTTTGAAGGTTATATGTCACTCAAAATAATAATTTTTGACACAAAGGTGAAATATTTGATCTGAAAATACCTTGAAAAGGTGTGATAATTTGGAAAGAATGACATATTTGATTTTACACCACGTAATTTATCAGAGTATGTAAAATGCCCGCTCCGTGTCTTGTCCTGCTCTGTTAATTACCTGAGATACACATGCTTAAAATGTCAACACAAAGGTAGGTGAGTTCGTAGAGTTTAATGGGAAAACAATTTATTTCAATAAATTCAAGAGTATACAGTGAAAGTTGAAATAAGTACAAGTAATAAATCAGTTTTCCAATGACTTTGAATGTGGTTTAGCTTTTAAAAGTAAATGTCAGTAACGATATAACAAGTAATGAGTTGTCCTTATTAGAAGTCACAACTAAGTCACATATGATAACAATTAAGTTCCAAGTATAGGATCCATAATCCTAACACAAAGTGAAAACAATAGTATAATGTCTGAGATTTCTCAAAGTGGAGTGGTGGTTTACTAAATACAGCTGTATCCAAATATATATGAAGACATATATATTCATAAAGTTATATTGCCCTAAGCCTCATGACACGCAAAACGTTAACAAAAGTACCATAAACCGGCGAAGTCCACATCAAAGAGTTGATGGGTTTGGCCCTCGAGTAATAGGAGATTTGCCAATTCCTATTTTTCTCAAATATAGTGCATCGCGACTAAATACGACTAACCACAATGGCATTCCGTCAAAGTATTTAGTGGGATAGGTCGTCAGCCTCTAAAAGGTTTCGAAGCTGTTCACTATATTCGCGCTCACCACAGTGATTAATGGCTCATGATAGAGGGACTTTATGGCAATAAGTTAACTTAGGCAATATGGGTTTTAGAGGGTTGACAAATATGTGTACTTCAGTCTTGGCAATTATTTCTATTGAAATGTAGAAATATCATAGTAAAGTTAATTGTACATTCAATTGCTATATGAATGTATATAACGAGTTTCAGTATCATGTTACAACAAGTAGTTTGAAAATATTATCTTTCAAATTCAGTGTTTAAGCTAAGCAAGCAATTTGCAAGTATAACGAGCATATATCCCTTCCAAAGGGTGATTCAAAACATGTAAAACAGAGTTGATGATTTTGAGTAAATCATGAGAGCTTTCAGAGTATAAAAGTAAACTTAAAACAGTAGAGCATGTATCTCCCCAAAAAGTATAAAATTTGTAAACAATTAAAAGTGGGGCTACGACTCACGGTAAACCGTGAAAGTTTCTTAAAGAGTTTATACAAGTGATTAAATATAGTTTGAAGCATGTATCTCCCCCAAAGAGTTATTAAAACAAGCATTAAAAGAGTAGGGGCTACGACTCACCTTGAGTGTATCTGACAAGATGAAATTATAAGATCAAGTAAGATTATGAGAACGATTATGGAATCGTCTTCAACACGAGACCTGAATATAAGGGAGTCTAAGTATTTGACTTACAACTAATAATGAGTGTGAAAATGAGAAATCGTATAACGATTTGACTGGTGATGTGAGTGTGATATGCTTAAAATGCCTAAAGTTTAAAAATAATATTACGTATAAAATTTTCCTGATTCTTATGTCAATTGACTCAAAATATTATTTCCTCGAAAAATGATGAAATAATGCATGAAGTTAAGTCGCTAAATTTCTAGTTATAATAAATAACGAGAATGTAAATAATACGTAACTAAAAGTATGAAAATGCATATGAAGTGATGGGGTGAAAAAAGAAAATGAAATAAGAATGTCAAGTAAACTTAGTTGGTCCTTGCCCTTTTTCAATTGTTGCTCTTTTTATCCTAACTGCGTTTGCGTTACACCGTTAGTCCTTCGTTGAGTCCAAAGTCCATAAATAGTCCAAAACTTGTCCAAAAGTACCAATAAGGCTTGGAATTCAATAATATGTCAAATCATACTCTAATCATTCTGTTTTTACAGTCTCAGTCCATGTATTTCTCGGATTGGCAGTTTCAGTCCTTCAATGCGACCTTGCGTTACATTTTTAGTCCAAATGTGTCAAAAATGTGTGGAAAAAGTGGGCGAGTTTTTTTGGAGTTTATTTAAGACTAGTAAAGCTTATTTTAATAGCTTATTCAGTCGCTAGCTTATTTTCTCCATATATGGGCCTTTAACGAGCCACATCTTAAGCGCATTACCAATTTTTAATCCGTGGGTTTTGAGCTAGTTGGGTATGTCAAAAAGGTCACTTTTAACATCTTATTTTCATATTAAAAAGTGTTAAAAAGTCATCTTATCTCAACAGATTATAAACTTCTTAATGGGCTGTAAAGCCCATTCGTTGTTTTTAGTTGTTTTCAAAAACAGTTTCTGCGTTTTACTTTGGCTCTTTTTAAGGGTCAAGACATGATTATTTTTACAAGATGTTTACGTGAAAATGGTAGCTAGTTAGGGTGTTTATTAGGTCGCATAAAAATGGAACGTGGTCATTAGGCTAATTCGTGAGTTATAGAGTTGTTTCTAAGGCGGCTTGGCATGTTTTATACAATCAAAACACTTGGAATATTTCTAAGTGTTTTCTCTCATGTTTATACGTGTGAGTATGAAGTTGGTATATGTTCGAATGATGCATGAAATGGAATGTAAACGTGTGAGTGCTGTGAGAGTCGACTTCTAGGCCTTCCAAGATGGAGGCTCGTCACCTCATGTGGGTTACATAAAATAACGAATGTAAGTAAATATGTAGCTATATAAACGTTCGAGTGAAACAATAGGACATGCATGTGAGATAAATGAAAACAAGAGAAGGTATTAGATACTTACTACACCTTTTGAAGGTGGTGGAGACTCGGTAGGGTCGAACGAACACAAGGAAAACAAACAACCCACTTGCTATAACCAAGTATACGTATAGATATTTAATACTTGTTTTACTCGACTGCTTCCAATCTAGAGGTAGAAAGTTCTTGGTCTTTTTAAGGTATCTTTGTGAGTAAAAGGGAGATGAAATGAGTGTAGGTAGAGTGTGATAGGATAGTGTATCTTATAGAAGAGATATATACACGTTTTTTACTTCCATGACTTTCAAACCAATTATTGGTTGCTACTGTGGGTGACCAGTGTTTGAGAGTACATAGCTAACATGCTTCTGACCATAAAAGATCTTAGGAAAGATATGAGGGAGTAGGTAAGCTTATCTCTTGTTTTTGAAATGTATATGCACACGTTTGGCTTTTTATACGAGCTCATAATGAACTAGCGAGCCACATCTTTCTCCTGCAATCCCAACCTCCTTTTAAACATCACATTATGTTGAAAATGTCATTAGAGGATCGTAGGAAAAAGCGTGGTTCGAATTGGTTGTGTTTTGTGATTTATATCCATGTGTTTTGGGTAGTAATGGGACAAACGGTTTGGCTTTGCAAACCATAGTAATTCGTGACATCTAAACCTAAAATTTGGCACGAGTATAGTCTAGTGGGTAGTGGTCGAGGTGATGCAAAAATATGGGCATGTCGCGTTTAAGAATAATGAGAACGAGGGCTGTTTTGAAGAGGTGTGGAAGTCGAAACATACATGAAATAACAAAAGGGTGTGTGGGCTTGAAGTTGGGCCTGGTGTTCGTGGTATGGGCTGGATAGATTAGGTCCGATTGGTTTGTTGAAAATTAGTGAAAATTAAAAGTGTTTAGTGTATAAGATTTATTAGCATTTTTTATAATTAGTGAGATTTAAATTTAGTGTAAATGGTGATTTGTGGATTACTAGTCTTTGTGAAATAGCTATGTCCCGAATACATGTTGTGAACTAAATTCGTTACTTGGTAAATGTTGTGATGATGTGACTTGGGGGGAATAGTAATAAAAGAAAATTTTTAAATTTTTCCATTAAAATGGTGATTAAATATAATGATACAGATTAATATGAAATTAAACGTAGTTAATTAAAGGAGATTTTGCAGTTTGCTACAGATATGATTTAAAGGGTTCTCTTTACTGCAATGTAAGATATTGATGTTCTAATGTGATTTATTCACATCTAATCAATAGAACACTTGAAGTTAATATCTAGCGTCAGTGTATACTTGATAATAGATATTAATGACAAGGTAAATTACATACTTTCATTACTAGTAGCCTCAGTTGATGCAATGAAACTATGTTAATTTACAAGTTTCTAAATTAGATAATTATTAGAACAAGTGTCAATATGATAATAAGACTACTTCAATATAAATATTTATGTATTGTTGAAATGACATAAATAAATGAAGTAATCTAATACTACTTCAAATTTGAATGCTTTATGTACTCTTGGAATGACATAAAAATAAGAAGTAGTAAATTAACTTGAAATTACTATTGAAACCAAATTGTGGTGTTCATGATTACTTTAGTTATATATGTTTATATTGTAAAGATACAAATATGAAGTCTTTTATTGCTATAAGACTTATAATAAAGTAAGACGTTATCTTGTTATGTTTTTAATTAAGACATATGCAAGAAGTCATTGAGTTGATCAATGATTTATAACGTAGATTGGGATTATAAAAGTTTATGTCTTCTTGGCAAGACATAGAAATGAAGTGACTTGGGTTAAAAGACACTTATGTTATAAAGCATGCAATTGGCTTGCAAAATCTATTGTACCATTAAATTGACTTAGTTGGTAAATAGGTAAGCCAAAACAAAATATATTTATCTCATGTATTGTAAGATTGACTTACAATATTAATCCTAATGAAATACATATGTGTATGGTATGTTCAATTAGGAAAATCAAACTCTTGTAATATTGTTTGATTAAAGATAACTATATCTTCAATTCTTCCTAAAGATATCAAAGTTAGAAAATTGAGTAAGGATTGGATATACTCAATTAGACTCCAACCTAGAAGATTAATAAGACACCATTTATTATGGAATGTGATGAATCACATTAAGTCTTAAAATTGAAGTTCAGAATTTGTTAAACTACGTGTGAGTAGGTTATTAACAAATTAATGTTAAGAACTGTCAATATGTATTTGTAAAAGTCCCAAAAGAGAACAATTTTGTGTTGCTCTTTCTGCTAAGCATTTATAGGTAATATATAAATTGCAAAAGGCAAGTGGGAGTTTTATCTTGATGAGATAAAATTACAAGATACATAATCTTCTAAAAATACACTAGCAATCATAATGAGGATTAAACATGATAATGTTAAATCTCAAGATGATGGAATTCTCATTTCATAGATCCGCAAGGATATCTCAAATATTTGTAGAATATGTTGAGGATTATGAGTTACATGATCATGGTATGCCTGTTAATAAATTGCAAATATTTAATATGGCAAATTACTCATACTATGAATAATTAGATGCAGTCCGAGAAGATAACTAGTTTGGTAACGTAGTTGATCTTAAACTCTATAGTTACACTATAGAATGAAGATGAATTTCTACAAAGAGAATGAAAATCCTAGAGATTTAAATTCTAGTGTGGAAATCATTATGGACAAATTTGTATACATATTTAATGTGTGAAAAGATTATCAATCACACTTAAGCAATTAAATAAGATTGAAATTCTTCCTAAGCACATTAAATGTATAAAGATTATGATTGTCATTCTTAGTTTCATTTATATGAAATTAATAATGGAATATCAAAACTCTTTCTTGTGTAATTACTTGTGCGAGGACGAAAAGTAATTGAAATGAGTATTTGAATTCAAATAATATTTAGTAGTATACAAAGTGCAAATCATTTGTGAATGGATTAATGCATGCATCTAAGAGATATACTTATATTTAGTTATTAAATCTAAATTTTGATTTATAATTAAAATAAGATATTTCTTGATATTCCTGAGAGCTAGTGGGAGTATTATATTTATTTTCTTATTTCATATATGTTGTATAACATATAGGAAGTACCATTCCATTAACATTAAATGTTAAGTCTTAGGTTGGAATGAAACTTCACATGAAAATTTAGAAAATAAAACCTTGGAATATATGTTTATTATTATAAACATAAGCGGTAAAATAACTTATTCTAATAAGCATGATAATCTATTAGAAAGGCTAGGTAGATGCATATCTTTGAAAAGATATGACATGAATGAAATCAAAGACACAAGGATTTTTCATGTACATCATGTTGTTTGTTGTATCATGCTTGGATGCAAGATGAGTTGACAACATTAATATCTAATTGAAAGTTATTAGATAGCTAAGTGTAATGGATATGGTTGGATTAGAATTAACATCCTCAGCCTGGATATGCTCCAAAATTCTAAATATGAACCATATGGCAAATTATTGCGTAATTGATATAGTTGACAAATCTTGAAAGATTTGAAGATATCAAACATTACACGATGAATATTAAAAGTTTACGGAATTTTAAAGAGCATATTGTTGTTTGGATACAATGATGCTAATAAGATTGAGATGACACTCAATACTAGTCATGGTGGGAGTTTATCCTTGTTAATGGCCATGTGTACTAGTTATGCTCAATATGAGCATAGTTACATTATATATAAAGAATTAGAATACTTTAACTACAAAGGTTTGGTAGTTTAATTGTCATAAATTCGTGGATGACGATGTCACGTATTTTATGAAGTATGTGGCAATATCTACATAGATGAATGCACACATACAAGAATCTCAGTAAATGAATTCTTAAAATAAGTATTCTCAAAATTTTCGATAGATCAAAATTAGTTGATTTATGCTTTGTCAACAAGTATGGTGAACAAGACTTAGGCATGATTCATTAATGGGAATTATCATGCATTGATCTATATTTAGTATTCGGATAAGGGATGTTAAGCAATTATTATTTACAATGAATTAAAATACGTGGTACGTTTGTTTTCATTAATAATAAATTGTATCCTATATTTGCATGTTTAAATCCATGAATAACTTATGTTATTCTAAATAGTCCGTTGTCGATCAATAATATGGGAATATTATTGAATTAAGGCAAATGTGAGTGTTGGTAGAATATACTTGAGTATATTGATGCGTGGGCATGCCAAATTCACATGATATTCAATATTGGATAAATTGAATATAGGACTTATCCCAACCACATGATTGTACTTTATGGATCGTTGTCATCAAGTAAATCATGAATATTTATCCTCAGACTTGAGATACCAGATAACCGTTCATGCATGTAGTGCATTTATGTGATTCAATTTAACGCTATACGTAATTGGTAGCTATACGGATTGTTTTCGGAAGTGTTGCAAAGTGTATGAGTTATGCTCGTAGTCAAAATGGGATTTGTTCCTTCAAATTTATTTGAAGTTTAATACTACTGGGCCCCTCGTAGGGTTGACAAGATGTTTGCGTGCGCACGACCAAGATCTCCCCTGACGATGTTCAGATGATTTGGTAATCTTGTTCAATCAATACAAACGAGAAACAGAATTATTAATAAAGAATGACTGAGATCCATATCTTTATTAATGTAGTATTAGAAACAAAAGGATAAGTATGATGATCTAATCATCTAGTGGTTTTTTCAGGAGACCGCACACCCGAGTTGTACTAGGGGCATTGGCGTGTTGCTAGACGCTAACCAATGTCAATTATACTTTTAATAGATTTACAAGTGGGAGCTGTTAGAGTTATTGAAAAATATTAAATGTATATGACTAGAATCGAACATAGGACCTTGGGATTGCACACTTTACGTATGAATGACTAACGGAAATAATTAATATATAACTATGTTATGTATTTAATTATTTAGGACACGAAATGGTACATAACGAACATTATGTAATTAACGGTGTTGACTAACGACCGTTAGAAAATTAAAGGAAGGACTATTAGTGAAATTAGAGGCAAAAGAAGGATCTAGAATCCATAGCTAATGGGTGGCCGGTTCTATTGGGTTTCCATAAACCCTTTGTCGACCCAATATGTGTCTTGTGCTCCAAGATGTCTTTTCACTATATATATACAAAACGTATTGGTTGGAAAAGAGGATGGACTTTTGTGCCATGTACTATGACCAATAGTGTTTTGCTGTCTCTTATTTTTCTTCCTTTTGAATACAGTGATCGATCAATCACTATCAATGAAAGTAGATTGACTTTTAATATTTAATTGAAAAGTCGATTGGCTTTTATTTATTAAACAAAGGTTTTGGTTTAATAAACGTGTCTTTACACTAGCATCTAACGTTAGTTGGTTATAGTACGTGTGTACAAGACCATGGTAATAACTTACTTTAGTTATTCCATGTTAGATTATGGAATAAAAGGGTAAGGGGTTCCACGTTAATCCTATTATATATTCAAGAGAAAAAAAGTGAAGATCGATCCTTGTTCTTGCTAGGATCTTGAGGTAACTCTATTTATTATTCGGTAATTCATTATATATGTTAAATAAGATCCTGCTTCCGCTATGCGTACTTGATGTGTTTATTTACTTAGATGTATTTACATGCTATTTAAATTCCAACAGTTAGATACTAACAAGTGTCGGAAATATTGAATTTTTTCAATTTGGAAAATCCTGAGCACTTGGTAGTGCAGTAGCTGTCGTCCCCAGCAAGTTCGATCTGGATATTCTTGGTGCCTAGATTATTCACATAAAAGTTGTTAAAAGCTTCAAAACTTTAAGAAAAGAGAAAATAACAATAATTTACAAAAGTACGTGGTGACATTAAATTAGCAGCAGCAAGTACCTACCTGAATGCACAATCCAAACAATTTAGAAATATCTTTCTTGAAGTTGCCACGTATTATCCAATATAATTTTTCAAAATATATTGTTAGTTGCTCCTCGAAAAGCAAAGCAGGGCATTTGGCTTCAACTGTTTCCCCATCTTGGGATCGAGTTCCACGAAAGCTCTACAAAACAATCAGTTGATAGTACACATTAGATACCGATATACAAGGTTTGGCTTCTCTTAGTGTCTTTGTTTCTGTTGTGGTTAATGTGCTTTTGTCGGAGCTCAAAGTTTAATAACATGCAACTTCTATAAAGAACTTACTGTAATAATAATTACATATCAGTCCAAACTCATTTTTAGCAGAAGCTAGAGATTATATCACATTATTGGATTCTTTTGCATATGGCAGACATACTTTCTTTAATAATTGTGATTCCCAAACATGTTTTTGCTTTACCTGAACCATTCGAGTAGCAGTAAACGTAGTTGATATTCTTGATCGTCGGTATTGTGAACTGTGAAGCCCCGCTATCTTTAAATATGCGTTGCAACAGGAATAACAGCGTTGATATATTGGATAATCAATAGGCTATCTCATCGTTGTTATCTTGTATCTACATTCAAAACGCTGGTTATGTTAATTAAGAATGCACGAATAAGATGTAAGAGTACCTCATGTATATGAACTCTATAGAATGCAACTTGATACTTATAAAAGTGTCATCCTTCAACCTCCAGTAAATATTTTCAGGCAAATTTTTATTGTCATTGAAATATTGAACAGTAAATTAATGCATCTATTTTGCTATAAGGGGTAACGTAAACCTCCAATTTTTGAGGCCCAAAATTTTTTGAGGTTGCAGTGCTCACAACACTCAAGGCTAGTATGCCATGCATGAATATAAATCCTTGCAATGTCTTACCCCCATATTTTGGCCAATGGTTGCAATTATACGATCAAAGATGTTGGTTTCCTCCTTTTGAAAGGCTCGCCACTGCCTGAGACATTTGTACGTGATGCAAGCAGCAACTGGTCTGTTTTTCGAGAATCCAAGGCGTTGGGCAATACACTGAATGAACAAATCCTCATGTTCCTGTTATGTATGCATTATATATTAAGTATGTAACATATACAGGATAAATATACTATGATTAAAAAAACACAAATATTTGAAAGTATGTAATATATGACTTTTGTATTTTCGATCCTTGGACGTTGTTGTAGTTCTTCTTGTCGCTGTTGTTGTTCTTCTTGTTGCTGTTGTTGTTGTCGCCATTGTTGTTTTTTTTTGTTCTTCGTATCGCTGTTGTATTTGTAGTTGTACTAGTTCACCTTGTCGCCGTAGTTGTTGCTCTAATTGTTCTTGTTCTTTTTCTTCTTGTAGCCTTTGTAGTATTTTTTGTTGTTGTTGTTGTTGTCGTTTAAGGGGGAAAGAGGAGGAAGAGATAGATCTAAAGATTAAAGAATTAACCTCTAAGATCAAAACAGAAAACCTTACAAGTACCCTAATCGATTTCGGTTTTATGTTTGCAAGCTTTTCCTCAAGCCTAGCAATCATCAGATTTTGTATATCAGAATCACTTGATAATAGATAAATGATATGGAATATGAGATGATAACTGGTAAACATCCAATAATGAAAAGTGTTAAGAAGATCATTTTCACATCCAACAAAAAGATGATGATGAATCAGGTGAAATGAAAGAAAGAAAACACAAATCAACCACGTACTATGTAGTGCAATTTGGGCCATGCGCGGGCCTTGGCCCATGCGGATTTTTTTAGGTTATAACTTTCGAAAAGTGATTTGCTTTATTCAGTTGGTGTTACAACGTTGTTATCAGTTAGGAACATTGCTAGATCATTGAGTTACCAATTAGCCTTGTGAGTGCCCTTCCTATCATTTTTCAAAATTTGCTTATTTATTAAAAACTAGCAGGGTACCCGCGCGTTGCGGCGGCGGGTACCCTGAAATAATATTTTCCGGTGAATCATGTATTTTAGTTTATTATGTTCTTTTTAATAATAAATTTATGGATATCAAGAATTTCATGTGACGTATTTCAACTCCTTAACTAAGGAATTTATGTCGTCTTTTTGGGTCTTTTTTAAAGTCATTCGTATAACATGAGCCCGTTTAGCCAGTGCCCGTTTAGCCCGTGCCCGTTTGGCCCGTGTCCGTTCGGGTTCTAGCCCGTGCCCGTTTTGCCCGTGCCCGTTTGACCCGTGTCCGTTCGGGTTCTAGCCCGTTTGGCCTGTGCCCGTTCAGGCTCTAGCCCATTTGGCCCGTTGCCCGTTCGTGCTTGAATATTTGTACAATGTGCTTTATTATTTGTATTAGTAACATTTAATGTAGGAATTGTGTTTAAGTTTACAATATGCTTGATAATTTGTATTTCTTATGTAAGGGGTGTTTTAATAACTAAATTAATTGTATTTATTGACCAATTAATTAATTGACTACATTAAATATTTTGACCAAATTAATAGTGCTTTGTATTTTGTACATTAAGCTTTAAGACTTGTAAATCTTAAAATTAAGATTGATGAGAAAGATCATTAATAGTGCTTTGTGTATTGTATAATAAGCATTATAGCTTGTAAGTCTTAATTTTAAGACCAAGAGGAGATATAGTCATTCATGCTTTATATGTAGTATATATAACACCACCGAACAACATTTTAAGTTCTCTTCTTTTTGTGAAATCAAAAAGTGCATTTTACATATGATCTAAGATCATTTGAGGACAAAACATTTCTTAGATACAAAAGGACCATCCCAACTTCCATTCATTTTGATCAAAAGGCTGAGATTAAATTCATTATTTACACTATAGGGGTATTTTTGTCCATATATAAGCTATATTTTTCTGATTCAAAACACACACAAACGGTGTGTTTTTTACCTCCCTTATTTCCTTCATCAAGCATCATCACCTAACCCTAATTTCTACATGATTTTCAATACTGAATTGATCATTAGATTCAATTTTTCATTTCACACACAATGATAGACTTGAATTTCATTATCGTTCGGTTTTGAGATTTCCCCCAATTCACTCGATTTTGACTTTTGTCATTTTTTAATCTAATCGTTTGGTTTCTCTATTATGCTAGGTTCTACTAAATCATAATTGAATAAAAACACGAATTGATTAGGTTTTTGCGTGTTGATTGGTAATCATGTTAAAACGCAAATCACAAGTGAATTAGGGAAGGGAGGAAATTAGGGCACAACCTGATGCAACGGGAAGTTTGGGGAAAGAGGATGAGTTGGAAGGAAAATGTATGAATCAGGGAAGGGAGAATGAATAAATCACAAGTGATTCAAGTGAATTGCCTACTGAATGCAATGTAAGTGTTTCTAAAAGCATTTATTTAAGGTGTTAATATAAGCTGAATTAAGTTAGATGTAACTTATCATTGGTAAGAAGAAGTATTAAGTTGATTTGAAAATTATCACATGTGATATTTAACTTTGATTAATTTGTTTTAATTGAGCTTATTTGTTAAATATATCACATGTGATATTGCATTTTTTTTTCAAACAATGTATTTATTTTTGTTCATTTTATTTTTCAGACTTGAATGCATTGCGAGTTGCTTTTTTTTTTTTATATAGTTGTTGCTTTTTTTTTTTTTTGTTCAATGGTGAGAGTTCAAAGCTTTGCTGATGCCATTCTAGTTTTTTGGATTTATTATGTCTGTGAGGATGTATACTGCAGATACGATATGGTTTGGATTATAGAATGGAAATGTAGCCATTGTTTGGTGAACTAGCTCTAAGTGATCATGGTCTGCTCTGCTGATGATGCCTTTTATTCCAAACAGCCTGTTAGCTTGTGTGAGGATACCTCAGACGGGACCTTGCTCCTGGTAATTTTGCGTCTACAGTTACTTTTTGGTTTTTAAATTTTATGTACACTTATCAGGGTTTAATTTGTTCGCACATACAGGTGCGCAAAGAGTTGCAAGCCACTTCACCCTGCATGGTTTCCAAAAGGAGGTTCATGAATCTCCTTAGAGCGTATGTACAAATTGATCAAGGCACGTGGGTCATTGCAGAAATTTCACATTGTCCCTCCTCAGATAAGTTTCGTCGCCTTCCTTCTGGATGCTTGATTCAAAGCATTGCCAAGGGTCTATCAAAGGTAGGTTTGTATACACACACATACATTGTTTATACACACAGCCCCATCACGCTGTGCCGTTATCAACAGGTTACTTGGGTGAAACATATGGAAGTTAACGAACCACTGCCAAACCAAACTTTCTACGATAATCTAATCAGGAGTGGATTTGCATTTGGAGCTGAACGAATGGTAGCGTGGCTTGAAAGATCATGTGAAAGAGGGGCACTTGTGAATGCTACCAGTGACATGCACACTAAAGCTCCAGGCTTTGAAGGAAAAGGTACTTACATTTATCATTAATATGATCTAAAGCATGCTGGTTTCGATATCTCTGTAGGCTATATGCGTTTTTTTTTTTTGATGAATAAGCTAATGCTGTTAGATCAGATAAAAAAATCACCAATATATTTGACAAAGTTTGGTCAATGTTTCACATTTGATATCACCACTTGGTATGTAAATTTCACTCAGAAGGACAAGCAGAGTGTAGCTGTGATAGTTATGTTTTGTTTTGGATTGTTACTCCCACTTTGTGTACCAAAGGTCATTTTAAGAGTCTTAAGAAGATATATTGTAGTGATTATTTGGTTTCAACATAAATCAAGTGTGTGTTGGATTTATCACCAAAATATTGGTTGTGAGCAATTTTTAGCCAAAGTGTTTCCTCCTAACTCCACAATTGAATGCATAAACAGAGGCTCCATGGATTGGAGAGAAGCTGAGTTTTATGGGGTTTGGGGAGTACTGCATGGTGCATTTCTTGTTTCAGAATATTAGTCCTAATGATGACTGCAATCGCACCCTATGGAGTTCTGTTACTGGTCCCGAGGACTTGAAGGTTCACGCTACACTCTATAAGTCCTTTGCCAATTTTGAAGTTGCGGGAGGTGTGGTGGCCTTTCCTGTAAAACACTCCCCCGAGTTTGTGCTTGAAACGCTCGGAGATGAACGCATACACCATGAGGTACTACTGTTAATAAATAAACCAGCACACAGACTTGCACAAGCTATATGCATATTCAGTACATTTCAATCTTTATTTTTGTGACAGTGGGACGTACTTGGGGGGCTTAGAAAACTATATACATTCAAACAATACTCAACTGGCAGTGACACTAGGAACCACATATCTGCTTCTACGGTAATTAGTTACGTTTTTCAATCTCCCCCCCCCTCTTCCCCCCTTATAGTTCCTTACATCATTTGATGATGTGTAACAGATTGAGGGTTCGAGTGATGAGGTGTTAATCACAGAAGTGGATGTCAACCGGTCTGGAGCACTAGTGGTGTGGTCCATTGTTTCAAAGGAAGATTTTGATCTCATCAGCAATGGCCGAGGAGTTTCAGAAGATTCCATGCTGGTATCAGGATTTTCCATCAGCACCGATGGCCACACCACCGCTACTAATAAAGGTGGTTCAGTTATTACATTGGTATTACGGATGCTGGTTGATGGAAACCAGCCGTTGCAGGAAAAAAGGCAGCAGTCGATAGGGTCGATCACTTTTGCTGTAAATTAGACTGTAGCGAGAGTTAAGGAGGCATTGGAGAAACCACGACCACCTTCTTGTCCGAGAGGTACGTATATATACAAGTAATACAACAAGCATTGCATGTTTGTTAATTAGATAAAATTTCCAATGTTCTTTGTACACGCACATATATAAGCCTTATGGAATTATTATTTGGATCGAATCAATGAGACCTTGTCTATTTTCTTGATTCATTTTCTTAACATTGTTTTCTAATCTATCTTTTTATATTAACAATCATCAGGAGATTGGCAGCAAGTCGGAGCTTATGACGTTGCAAATGAAATCCTGCAAGACGAGTTACGAGTGCTTAAAATGAATTAAAAAGACATCTACAATGAACGAGTTTCTGATATTACTAGCTTTTGATATTGAATTTTTGGTCCAAATTATCTATTAACTATATATTACTATGTTCAATTATGATATGAGTTACTCATATTACTAGCTTCTGATATTATTTCATTTATACGTACAAGTAAGTATATAATTATGATCAGTTTGATACATTGTAGTACGACCCGAGTAGCAAACATTGTTTGTCAATTTAGGTATGATATTTAACTTCGTTTTGAAATTAGAGTGCTTGAAATCCTATTTTTTATGCTTAGCGTACTGTTTTCACCCGAACCCGCCGACCTGGACACGACCCAAATTGACACCTAGACTATAATGTAGAGAAATTGGATCAAGTGGGTTGGTAATGACACGGAGGCCGACACGGCTTGGGAAAGGACAAAAACAAAAAAATGACCGTTGGGGGGGAAAGGAGCCGCTTGGGAAAGGGATGATTCCGAATCCTCCATAATCCTCCACTGCCAACACTTTAGGATTCCGAATCCTCCTTTTTTTACCTGCCACGTGGCAGTCTGTGATTGGTCGGTGGGAATCCTCTCATGATTCTCAATCCTAAAAATCACATGTGATTTCCTGAAAAATCACATGTGATTTATTACTAGTTTTTCTGTATGCAAGGAAACGAACATTTGAGGTATCACCTGTGATAAATTCAGGCATCACCTGTGATTTTCAGAAAAATCTGATACTTTTGATATAAAAACATTACATAACAAATTGAAGATGGTAGATATAGAACTAGGTATGCAGGCTTAAGATCTTGGCTTCTCTTTTTTCTCCTTGAAAAGAGTCAAAAGAGAGACACCAGAAACCTATTTTTCTTTTTATATGTAGTTTAAGTTCTGATATGTAGTTTAGTTGAAAATAAGTTGGAAATTTTATTTTCTTTTTATATTCAAGCTTCAATTGCTTGATGCAGCTTCCATTCACCCTATTTTTCATGTTTTGCAGCTTAAAAATGTAGCTCAAAACACATGGTAGGTCTATTCGCCTAATATCTTATTTTTGTATCACAGGTGATACCTAATATCTTATTTTGTATCACAGGTGATACCTAATATCTTATTTTGTATCACAGGTGATACCTAATATTTGGTATGTATCACAGGTGATATCTAATATCTTATTTTGTATCATTGATACCTAATAAGTTATTTTGTATCACAGGTGATACCTAATATGTTAACTGTTGTATAACAGGTGATACCTAATATCTTATTTTGTATCACAGGTGATACCTACTATTTGATATGTGTCACAGGTGATACCTAATATCTTATTTTGTATCACAGGTGATACCTAATCAGTTATTCTGTATCACAGGTGTTACCTAATATGTTAACAGTTTGTTTATTTTGCCTTTTCCACCTTAATTCTCAAGTTATAAAAATTTTGTTTTCACAAAATTTTTGGTCATCCTAGCAAGCATTTATAACGTATTTAGGAATAGATGCATCTCTCAAAAAGTTTTTTAGTTTGCAAGATATATTTTCTGGATATTTTGATATTCAATTTTCAATGTTTTATAGGTTGTGGTCGCCTTGGGGGAACTTTCATACGTTTTCGTTCATTTTCATACATATTTGTCCGTTTTCTTCCGTTTTCGTCCGTTTTTAAATGTTTCTGGCTGTTTTTATACGTTTCTGAATATCACAAGTGATATTCTGTGATATTATCACAAGCGATATTCTGAATATCACAAATGATATTCTGAATATCACAAGTGATATTCTGTGATATGTGATATTCTGAATATCACATGTGATATTCCGTGATTTTCTGAATATCACAAGTGATATTCTGAGTATCACATGTGATATTCTGAGTATCACATGTGATATTCTGTGATATTCAGAATATCACATGTGATATTCTGTGATTTTCTGAATATCACAAGTGATATTCTGCGATATTCAGAATATCACAAGTGATATTTTGAGTACCACAAATGATATTCTGAATACCATAAGTGATATTTTGTGATATTCAGAATATCACAAGTGATTTTTTGAATATCAAGTGATTTTCTGAATATCACAAGTGATTTTCAACTAATGTTTTGTAACATGAAAATCACAAGTGATATTCAGAATATCACAAGTGATATTCAGAAAATCACAAGTGATAGATATTCAAAAAATAACAAGTGATATTCAGAATATCACCAGTGATGTTCAGAAAATCACAACTGATATTCCGAATATTAGTTGTGATATTCAAAAACGTATAAAAACGGACGAAAACATAAGAAAATGGACGAAAACGTAAGGAAACGGATGAATACGTATGAAAACGAACGAAAGCATAAGAAAATAACAAGTGATATTCAGAATATAACAAGTGATATTCAGAATATCACATGTGATACTCAAAATATCACTTATGATATTCTGAATATCACAGAATATCACTTGTGATATTCAGAAAATCAAAGAATATCACATGTGATATTCAGAAAATCATGTAAGTGGCAGCACTAACAAAGATAACCAACAATACTAAGTTCCATTGAACAACATTAAAACCAATTAGCAGTACTAACCAATGTGTGATTTTGTATGTATCACAGGTGATACCTAATAAGTTATTTTGTATCACATGTGATACCTAATAAATTATTTTGTATCACAGGTGATACCTCATAATGTAAGTAGGTAACTATAGTTTACGCAAACTCTTTGTGTTGGTCACTAATCCCAAATTATTTTTCTTTATTGGGCTAGTGTAACAACAAGTATTTAGCCAAAAAAAATAAGCTTAAAAGTTTGTAAGAATCTATTTTCAACAAGCAGCAGTACTAATCATGTAAGTGGCAGAACTAACAAAGATAACGAGCAGTACTAAGCTCCATTGAACAGCATTAAAACCAACTAGCGGTACTAACCAATGTGTGATTTTATATGTATCACAGGTGATACCTAATAAGATATTTTGTATCACAGGTGATACCTAATAAATTATTTTGTATCACAGGTGATACCTCATAATGTAAGTAGGTAACTACAGTTTACCCAAACTCTTTGTGTTGGTCACTAAGCCCAAATTATTTTTCTTTATTGGGCTAGTGTAACAACAAGTATTTAGCAAAAAAATAAACTTAAAAGTGTTTCAACACAATCTTTAACAATCTATTTCATATAAAAACTCAGTAATAATCAAACAATCATGTATAAGTCTGTTATTCAAATTTCATTGACACAATCTGGGAAATTTAAAATTAACAAAGATACTAAAAAAAGAAGCGGACCAACTTTTGTTAACATAAATCTGTCAAAGAAGAGTACAACAAGTACCGAAACTTATATTTAATGAAGATCTAGTTCATATCATAGCTAGGATGCACATTTAATAATTCCGAAGCTACTTGTATAGTTACTTGCATAAGAGCATACTCGCGTCTAAAAATAGGAGTGAACCAAAGAATCATAGTCCTAGCTATCCAAAATGAATTCATATCAAGCTCAGCCATGTCCTCAGCCGTGAGTGTAACACCAAGGGCTCCAAGGTTCTGGTTCAGGTTTTCAATCTTGGTTGTACCAGGGATAGGGCCCACGTCATCCCCTTGGTGCAGGACCCAAGCCAGCGCCAATTGGGCAAATGTGCAGCCTTTTCTTTGTGCCATTTCGCTAATTCTCTCGATAATAGCTTTATTGTGGTCAAAGTTCTATCCTTGTACCCTTGGTAGAATCTATATTAGATGGAAAAAGCATGATTAGGATATTTAAAAAAAAAAAAAAAAAAAAAAAAAAAACAAAAATCACCCGACATCCCATGGTGAAATCAGAAACCGACAAACAACTCGACGGGCTTATGTTTACACATATCAATAGAAGTATACAATAAAATCAAACACAATATGAGATAAGCACAAACCTGTCTATAGTCGTTAGCAGCAATATTGTCCATCAACTTTACACCTGAAGCAAAGAAGCCAGTACCCAATGGAGCAAAAGGAACAATCCCGATTCCTAACTCTCTGCAGGTAGGAATGACCTCGTCTTCTGCATCTCTAGTCCATAAAGACCACTCCAGTTGTACAGCTGTTATTGGATGAACAGCGTGTGCTCTTCTGATGGTTTCTGGACCAGCTTCAGATAGACCGATATATTTTATTTTACCTTCTTCAACCAGTTTCTTGAGTTCTCCCATCTACAAAAAAGATTGTTCTCCCTTATAAGCAGGCAATGCTTCATAAATATGTCTCCTACTCACCTTAACACTTGATATAAGTTTATCGAAAATTAGGACTTACTGATAAGCTCACTTCTTGTTTTAATATATACTTCTAACCACTAAAAATAGCAACATTTGACAAAGCATATATTTATGAAAAATATGCAGCAAAGACCCGCTGTAATATAATTTACTGACAATATTCAGATTCAATAACATTACTAAGTTGTATAAAAAAATAGGTAAATTTGTATTTGATAAAAAGGACAACTTTTACAATCTATAATGAAACTACAGTATTAGCAGGAAATCAATTACTGGAACACAGTTACTGAAACCTTGAATACTAGGCGTTGGGCATCGCCTTCTGAAGGTGATACTAATTGGTTTCTGTTTTCAACTTGACGCATAATCACTCATCCATTAGTTTATAAGCAAAATTGGGAAGTTGAGGTTCCAATCACCTATGAGAAGAGGTCATTCCAAAGAGACCGCTAAACAGAAACCTCGTATGTATGCACTGTCGCCTCAGCACTTGAAGCTAACTTGAAGATACCACTCATAAACAGCCATATGTCTCTAGCCAAATCATATATTTCATTATAAACAAATCCCACAAAACTGGATAAACCAAGTACGAGACTAATCGGAGCATAGAGTATCTGTTGGGTCATGAAAAACCCAAGAATACGTAAAACATGATTTGGACACAAATTAACTAAGTGTTTAACTTAAAAAGAGAACAATTCAAGTCACTGAGGGAACAGTCTCTCAGTGAGTCATCTTCAAGATGCTCAAGATGAATTCAAGAAGGATTCACCTCTCAGGAAGGCGGCACTCCCTGAGTCGGACTTAAGCCAAAGAAGAAGATGATGGTTCAGTGAGTATTGGACAAGAACTCACTGAACCCCAGTCTCCTCAATAACAAAGTGATTGAAGACTGAGGAACCAATGCCTGAAGAAAAGGCGGGAACAATAGGGAAAAGATCTGAGAAGATAAGAGTGTAAACCCAACACTCTTCTCTTGTCAGATCCAACCTTCCCTATTGTGGCTAAAAGTCATGGAGTGTCAGCCAACAACTCCCAAAGTCCTCTTAGCCCTTTCCTATTGGTTCTTGGAAATGACAATTACTATTTGTAATTGTCAGACACGCAACCTCAACAACTTGTATTATATTTAATCACTTATACTTAGATTACTTGTGTATAAATAGATCAGATGTGAGAGAAGTTAAAGTGTGCTTTGTATATTTAAAGTCTTGAACTTTTGCAAAGAAACTTCTCTCCTACAAAGAGTATACAACTCACTGAGATAGCTCAGTGGGTATATTGTTACCACTCAAGCAAAACTTGAGTTTCGATAGGAGACACCCCATACCATTGTCTATTCAATCCCAAGTGTTTGTTCCACAAAACACTTGGGTATAGATTCTTGGAATTATTTCTAATAAGAATTTAAACGTTGAAAAAATATTGTAGTTTTTTTTATACTCACGTTTTATAACTGTTAGAATTAATCCTAAACATTGTATTAGTCATAATACGAAATAGATTAACTTTCTAGTTAACTCTTATCGTGTAAAGGGACCAACAAGTGGTATCAGAGCCTCTGGTTTATAAAATCTTTTAAAATAACCAAGAGTGCTCTAGGTTTTTAAAACCAAGATCCTACTATGGCTGATATCAATGTACCTCAGCTAGTCGACAAAAAGGGTGGCAGCTACTCAGCTGTTGCACCCAGACTTGTAGCTGGGAAATTTAGCAAATGGAAGAAGCGTATGATTTGCTATCTTACTGGTATGGAACCCTACTACATCACCTGTATCAGGGATGGCCCATTTGTCCCAAAGACTGCCACAGGGCTAAACAAGCCTGAGGCCCAATGGACCATTGATGAGAGGAGGGTGGTCAATCAAGATCAACGCCTGAAAAGCATCCTTATATCATGTCTTCCTGACGATATAATGGAATCAGTCATCAACTGTCTTACAGCCAAGCAAACTTGGGATGACTTGGTAAACAGCTTTGAGGGTCCCTTAGATACCAAGGAAAATAGGGTCATGGACCTTAAACTTGAGTATAATACTTTCAGGTCAAAAGACTCTGAAAGTCTCTCACAGACCTACACCAGATACAAAACTTTGATAAACGAATTATCAAATGATGGCGTTGTACTGACCAAACATGAGACAAATGTTGGCTTTGTCAACAGTCTCCCTGAGAAGTGGCTCAACTTCTCACAAGGCCTGAGGAATGCTAACCACATTCAGACCCTTGAGCTCCCTGAAATTTATGGGAAGTTTTTCTATGAAGACAACTTGATCTCAAGGAGATATCCTGACTCAAAAGCTTTTGAGTCCAAAAAGGCCTTAACCTCCACACCCATATCAACTGCTTTCTATTCTAATGGTGTTGTGCAGGATACTCAAGAGGATTCTGAAGAAGAAATTGATGAAAGAACTGATGAGGAATACCTGAATGATCTAAACTTGGAATTCCAAGAAAGGGCACTCCTTGCTAGTTCAAAACGTTTCATCAAAAGGAATCAGTCCAACTTTACAAAATCAAAAGCAAATGAGACCACTGAATGCTTTAAATGTGGTAAAAAGGGCCATTTTGCCAGGGACTGTTATTCTAAAACTATCTCAGAACCCTCTTACAAATTTTCAGGAACTAGCAAGTTTCAACCTAAAATGTTTCAGTCCACCCAACAATCCCAAAACAAGGGTCAAAAGGATTTTGAAACAAAATATAGGAATATCAAAGCTAAACTTGCACTTCTTGAAACTAACCCCATATTGTCTCAGGCTGCTCAAACATCTAAACCTATTCAGACAAAGAACAAGGTTTTAATAGCTGAAGCATATGATTGGGATGATGAAGAGGTTTCCTCAGATGAGGAAATAAGAGTTAGTGCACTGATGGCACTTTCAGAAGAGGATCAGGTAGCTGTGGGAAAAGGTCATGCTAGAAATGGAGAGTGGGTCAACATCACCATGAAGAAGGTAACTACTTTACTTTCTATGGATGATAATTCTGATTGGCAGTCTTACATGAATTATATTTGTGTTGATTTAAAGTTTGTTGAAGAACAAAGGCTTAACTTGCTTTCAAAATATAACAATATTGTGTCAGAATTGAACAAATGTAGAGATGAACTGCTTGTACTTAAGCAAGCCAAACTAGAAACAATAACTCTACAAATTCAGAACACTGAGATTTTGAAACAAAACCAAGTCCTTCAAACTGAACTTAACAAAGAAAAGGCCATCATTCAAAGCTGGACCAAGAAGAACCCTAAGGTTTTTGACACTGTGGGATTATTCTCTCAGAAAACCATTGGTATTGACCCTCTTATGGTTGATCCAACTGTATGTCAAAATGAAATGAACTTTGTTCCAGCTGGCATATCTTTTGAGCAAGAATTACTTCCCAAGTCAAATGACTGGATTGTCAGGGACAACCCAGTCAGTAAGTTACCAAACTTTGAGACTGGAAAGATCTTGCTTCCTGAAAGTCAGGCTTTGAAAAATATGCTTGGACTCACTGAAAAACTCAGCAAGTTTGAACTCACTGAACCACTCACTGAGTCCTTGGATGAGTCTGAATCAGAATCATACCCTCCACTTCCTCCACTGAATACCCTTCAGGGTGCTTCACCTAACTTAGGCCTCCCACCTATGGTCTTCTCACCACACTCTCCAAAGGAGAGATCAGGAAAGGGAACAACCATCCTGAAGGGAGCAAACCTTGATGTCTCAGTAAAAACTGATGACTTATCAACTTCAGTCCCTTCTGATGTATCAATCCAAAGCTATGAATCAAAATTTGATCAGTTGGCTGAAATGGTCAGGAAGCTAGGAGAGAAGATTGCATCTTCTGAGAAATCCTCTCAATCCAAGAAGGAACAAAAACCAACTTTCTCAAAGACCAAACCCAAACCCACAAAACCCCTGAAAAGATGTGAGCTATGCAACTATACAAATCATCTCACTGATGATTGCTATAGAGTCCTGTATTGCATGATTTGCAAAAAGGAAGATCACAGGACTTCTGATCATAAACAATGCTCAGTCATGTCAAACTTTTCAGGACTTAAGGCTCAGTGCCTGAACTACCCTTCTGATTCTAAGTAGAAACAGAAGCAAAAGGCCAAGCCTTTTCCACCCTGCCCTTTGTGTGGATTCAATGACCACCACCCTGAGGATTGTCAATATGACAAACATTGTGAATCTAGTGGAAGTTCCACTCAGAAATCCTCAGGAAAAGAGAAGGTCATTCAGTCAAAAAGAGGAATGAAACAATCCTCTCAGACTACTGAGGCTACCCCTACAACCAAATGCAAAACATGTGGTAGCTCAGTCCACTCAACCTCTGACCATGAATCAATTAATACTTTCATAAAGACCTACAATACCAAATCCTCCATGAAATGGAGTCCTAGAAAGAACTGACCTAGTTTACTATTTGTGCAGAAGTATGCCAGGGATCCTGTTTGGCATCTAGATAGTGGATGTTCAAGGAGCATGACTGGTGTTAAGGAATGTCTGCACAAATATGTGGAAGAACCAGGACCCAAAGTGATATTTGCTGATAATTCATCATGTCTCACTGAAGGTTATGGTTCAGTAAACTGCAATGGTATTGTCTTTACTAGGATAGCATATGTAAATGGTCTTAAGTATAATCTGATCAGTGTCAGTCAACTATGTGATGCAAAATACATAGTTCAGTTTGATGATAAGCAAGGAACCATCTTCAATGCAAATAATGAAATTGTCCTCATTGCACCAAGAAGACAAGATGTTTATGTATTAGACATGTCCAGTCTAACTCAGGATGGAACTTGTCTCTTTGCTAAAGCCACTGATACACTCAACTGGCTTTGGCATAAGAGACTTACCCACCTGAACTTTAAAAACATTAACAATCTTGTAAAACAAAACAAGGTCCTTGGCTTACCATCTCTTCTGTTTTCTAAGGATAAACCATGCTCAGCTTGTGAAAAAGGTAAACATCACAGAGCATCCATTAAAACCAAAACCAACTTTTCCATCAGGAACTGCCTACATCTTCTCCATATGGATCTATTTGGACCTGTCAGTCCAATGTCTATTAACCATGAGAAGTATACTCTGGTCATAGTGGATGAATACTCTAGATACACCTGGGTATTCTTCCTGATCAAAAAGAGTCAGGCAGCTGAAACAATCATGTCCTTTGTCAGGAACATTGAAAATCAAAATGACATTAAGGTCAAACAAATTAGAACTGACAATGGGACTGAGTTCAAAAATATTGAACTTGAATGTTTCTGTGATGAGAAAGGTATTTCCCAAAACTTTTCCTCTCCATACACACCTGAACAAAATGGTGTAGCTGAAAGGAAAAACAGAACACTTATTGAAGCTGCTAGGACAATGCTATGTGGATCAGTCCTCTCTAACCATTTTTGGACTGAAGCAGTCAAAACTGCCTGCTATACACAAAACAGATCCATAATTGTCAAGAGACATGGGAAAACCCCATATGAGTTATTCAAAGGAAGAATCCCTGACATCAGCTACTTTCATGTCTTTGGGTGTCCTGTGTTTATTCATAATCACAAGGATCACTTAGGGAAATTTGATGCAAAGGCTGATGATGGATACTTCCTGGGATACTCACTAGTCTCAAAAGCCTTCAAAGTGTTCAACACAAGGAGACAGCAGACTGAGGAAACATTTCATGTTACCTTTGATGAGAGCACTGATGCTATCAGGTTCTCAACTGCCTCAGTAGAAGAGATAGGAATTGATAATTCTTCAAGATATCCTCCTGATGAATATCTGACTGAAAATAATCCTTCTACTCAGTATCAAGATGATGCTAATCTCTCCTATTACATAACTCCCCACAACCTACCTAACCCAACCATCACTGAGTTTGTTGAGACACACACACATACTGATGATATCAATCAGCCAGTTCAAAATACTCATGATCCAAACAATCTCAGTGATCTGATAGACACTCAAGATCCAATCAATGATCATATGTCTACTCCAGAACCAAACCCTCTACCCAATCAGGCCTCCACAAGTTCAAATCAGTATCCAAGACCTCAAGAAATTTGGACTAGGTCTCAGGATATTGAACTTGTCAACATTATTGGAGAGCCTACTGAAGGCATGCTCACCAGGAGCATGGCTGCTAGCCTAAGAGCAGCCTCATCCAATGAATGCCTATTTGTGGACTTCATTTCCACAATTGAACCCAAAAGTGTTAAAGAAGCACTTAAACATCCAAGTTGGGTTCAGGCCATGCATGATGAACTGGAACAATTTGATAGAAACAAGGTAATGACCTTGGTCAAATGTCCTGAGAATGTCTCAGTCATTGGCATGAAATGGGTATTCAAAAACAAAACTGATGAAAATGGCATAGTCATTAAAAACAAAGCCAGACTTGTAGCCAAAGGCTTTAATCAACAAGAAGGCATTGACTATGAGGAAACATTTGCACCAGTAGCAAGGATGGAAGCCATCAGGATCTTCCTTGCTTTTGCTACATACATGAACTTCAAGGTGTACCAAATGGATGTTAAAAGTGCATTCTTAAATGGTTCACTGAAAGAAGAAGTTTATGTTGAGCAACCTCCTGGATTTGAAAGCCATGAGTCTCCTGATCTTGTCTGTAAGCTTAACAAAGCCCTTTATGGACTGAAACAAGCTCCCAGGGCATGGTATGAGACTCTCTCAGCCTTCTTAATCCAAAACAAATTTGTCAGAGGCAAGATAGACAACACATTGTTTATCTATAAGACAAATAATGATGTCATACTAGTACAAGTGTATGTTGATGACATCATCTTTGGCTCAACAAGTTTCAAACTTTGCAAACAATTTGAAAAACTAATGGCAAAGAAGTTTGAAATGAGCATGATGGGAGAACTGACATACTTTCTTGGGTCTTCAGGTCAAGCAGACTGATAGAGGAACCACTATCAGTCAAGAGAAGTATGTAAAGAATCTACTGAAGAAGTATGACCTCAGTAACTGTGCCTCAGTCAAAACTCCCATGGTACCCCCAAACAACCTTGGTCCTGATCTAACTGGTAAACCAGTAAATCAAACTCTCTTTAGAGGAATGATAGGATCACTGATGTATCTACTTGCATCAAGACCTGATATCCAATTCTCAGTATGTTTATGTGCCAGATATCAATCTGACCCAAGAGAATCTCATATCACTGCTGTGAAAAGGATATTCAGGTACCTGAAGGGCACTCCTAACCTTGGATTATACTATCCAAAGTGCTCAGGACTTGATCTCAAAGGATACTCAGACTCTGACTATGCTGGATGCAACATGGACAGAAAAAGCACCTCAGGCTCTTGCCAAATCCTTGGTGGGAAATTAGTCTGTTGGAGTGCTAAGAAGCAACAATCAGTTGCCTTGTCCTCAGCTGAGGCTGAATATGTTGCAGCAGCTAGTTGTTGTGCAAATGTACTCTGGATGAAAAGTCAACTCAGTGACTATGGAATTCAGTATAAGATGGTACCCATCTTTTGTGATAACACAAGTGCAATTGCAATTTCAAACAACCCTGTTCTTCATCAGAGAACAAAACACATTGATATCAGATATCACTTCATCAGGGACCATGTCATGAATGGTGACATTGAATTACACTTCATTCCTACTGAATATCAGTTAGCTGATATCTTCACCAAACCTTTGGATGAACCAACTTTCACAAGACTGAAAGCTGAATTAGGAATGTTGGATATAGAGAATTAGTCCACTGATTGATTCCTACCAACTGAAGTGTAAATTCTTATAATCTCAGGTCCCTGACTCAATGTGTTCTTCAGTGAATTATTTCACTAATCCTCAACCTCAGGAACTAAACCCAAGTTCTTGAAATTTTGAGGGTTCAGAAACTAAACCCAAGTTCCTGAATCCTTGCTACTCAGGAATCTTTCCAAATTCCTGAATCATCAGTGACTAATCCCAAGTCCCTGAAAAACCCATCACTGAATGAAGAGTCATTCAGGGCCCTGAAAAAGGACATTAAATACTAACTTAAATGCTCTAAGTATCTAGTTAGTAAATGTCCGAGGTTGGTAACTGAACTCATATTTAAATCAAGAATATTTGTTCTTTTAGCCTTTCTGGCATACACCAAATGGGCCCCCACTTCCCAACTTGGCATTCAATGCCCTCTCTCACACAAAACACTGTGTGATGATGGAAACTCTGCAACTTCTCCTTTGCAGAAACTACTCAACTGTTCACTCTGCAAATTGAGAAAAAAGAGGAAAAGTGGAGTGGTGGCATTTAATGCGGATCTCAAACATTTTATTCAAAATAACTTCCAATAAATATATTTTGATTAAATAAGATCACTCAAATGCCAAAAATACCCCCATCTCCACTATCCTATAAATACCCATCCAAAAGAATACACACACACGTTTTTAGAAATTTATAAGCAAACTCTGCCCTTTTTATTTCTCAAACAAATTGTGTGTGTGTTCTTAGCATTAAGAAATATCCGACCATTTTTCCGACCTAAACCCGATCATAAAATGGCTTCCTCTAATGCTATTACCACCGCCCCAAATGTGAGCTTCACAATGGAGGGCGTGGACCTGACCAAAAACAATGTGGTTGGAAATTTCCATTACCCGCAGCAATATGCGGGTTACAAGGATGTAGTTAAGTATTTACAAAACTGCTTCCTTGCCACAGCCTTTACAACCACCCCAGAAGTCATCTATAATGACTATCTCAGGGAGTTTTGGTGTACCGCAATGGCTACTAGCCCTAAGGACACCAAAGAGTCTATCATCACTTTCACTGTGATGAATGGAACTAAGACTCTCTCCCTGAACTACAAGACCTTCATCATGGCCACTGGTCTTAACTTTGTTGAGAACTTTGAGGCTAACCCTACTGATCAGGAAATAAAAGCGGAAATGCTTTTCCTAGGGCCACATGATGTTAGGCGTCCTGGCGAGTCTCCTGAAGCCTTGTTGGCAAAGGCTCCAATAGTGAAGACATGGTTTCACCCTGTCTGGAGACTTATGATGACATTCATCATTCAGGTACTCGGAGGAAACAAATCCTCCACTGAGCAGTTGAACTCATCACAACAATTGATGATGTTCAGTCTCTTGGAGGGTAGAAAAATAGATATCGGAGGAATAATCTTCCGAGACCTCGTGTCAAAGCTCTCAGGGAAACATAGGCAAAGACATATGTCTTATCCTAGGTTCATTTCCTGTGTGCTTCAGGATCTTCTTGGTCCTGACTACTTAAGGTCTGACGATGAAGGTACAAAACCTGACATCTTGCATAAGACCAACTTTAGTAGCGACATTACTGAGGTACAACCGGTCGCCCTGACCACCTACATGTTAATGGTGATTCAGGGTGAAAATGTATGCTCACCAGTTCCTTCACCAACCAAGAAGGTGAAGAAGAAGAAAGGGAAAGGGGGACAATCCAATAAGGTGGTTAGACCTAAACCACTCGTCACTGAGACTGTTGCCTCAGGCACCAAGAAAGTTATTGTGACCTTGACCTCTCCGACTCCCATACAAGAGACCACTCTGGCCACAAAACAAACGCCACTGGAGGGTGCTGAGCAATCATCCTCAGTATCCTCGGGCAAACCCTTTCCTAATGTCCCTTCTGACAAAAACAAGTCAGATGGGTCAGGAGCATCCACCCACTCACATCCTAATGAAGGCACTGATAAATCACAATCAGAGCCTGAGGGAGTTCAGGGTTCTATATCCTCGGTGGAGCAGTACTACTCCACTGAGAAGGGGACCCATACCCACTCACATCCTGCTAACGTCCCTGAGCAATCACACTCAGGGTCTCAGGGAGTTCAGGACCCTAAATCCCCAAAAGGACAGACCAATCCTGATAGGAAGGGGGTCCATACATCTTCACAAGGAGTGCCTCATGATTCCACTGGAAAACACCCATCAGTGGATGAAGGCGCTCAGGGGGAAAAAGACTCGGAGGGATTTAAACCACCCGCCGATACGAAACCCAAACCCACCTCAGGCATTTTTGTTCTCTCAGGAACTGATTCTAAAAGTCAGGCTGGGAAAACCCCCCCAGTTATTATGACTAGTCAGGCTGGTCAAACCCCACCAGTTATTATGACAAAAGAATCAGGACCTGGCCACAACGAAGGTGAGCCCTCTTCTGAGGGGGAGCCGGATTTACTGAAGGCTCTTTCTCTGGCTGACTATAAAAATTTGTTGGCTGATGAGTCAGAGGAGGAGATTGATTTTGGTGATGATGAGATCCCTGATGCTGAGGAGGAAATGGAAACACAAGTAAGCCATCCTCAGCCCTCTGAGAAACAACATTCCTCACCTCATCCTGAGGATCAATCACCCAGTTCTCCATCAACCTCATCATCATCATCAGGTGCATCAACCACTCCAAAGTGGTTGCAAAAGTATGACGATGCTCATCCGGCTTCTGAGAGACAAATGGCAAAAGTCCTTCGCAAAGCCAACGAAGGTCTTTACAACTCTGTTGCGGATGAGCTATGGGATAAGCACACTGAAGTGGCAGCCTCCTATGCTGACTTCAGGGCTTCTGTTGAAGAATCTCAGGCAAAGATTCTTCAGGCCGCCAACCTCACTGATAAACAACTTGGCGACCTGAACAAATCTGTAGATGACATAGCCACTGGACAGCATCAGGAACTGTCCAACATCCTCAAGGCTATAGAATCAGTACAAGAACATCTTGCAGATGATCCCACTTTTGTCACCAGATTGGATGCATACTTGGCCTCTCAGGCTAACACCTCCAACAGCATTACTGAGCTTCTAAAGCTCCTTCAGGGGGTAGATCTTCAAGGTTTAAGGACCCAGCAAGAGTCCATTTATCAGGCTGTTAATGCATCCAAGGAGCACCTGATCAGAATCTCCTCAGCCTTTGAGCAGCTCTCAACAACACATAATGAGCTGGTCAACCACTACACCACCCAAGTAACTGAACTCACCTCCCACCAGAAGGAAATGGCTACCGAACTGAGTGCCGTGAAGAATGAGACTTCTGAAACAAAGTCTATGGTCTCCAACATTTTATCCATTCTTCAGGCCTCTCATACTCCTCCACCTCCTCAGTCAGCAGGTGTCTCCACTGAAGCTCCGCCATCTGCTGAGGGGGAGAAAAATGATGATCCTCCAATCCCTGACCCCAATTCTGCTTTGGTAACTGTCCCTGAGACATCCACCAGTCAACCTCCTCCCATTGACAAAGGGAAGAAAATCATGGTGACTGAAACAAACCCTCCTCCTGAATCACTCTTAGTCAAGGCTTCTTCTGAAAGACGTGCAGATCCTGATGCACCATTCTATGTTGACTTAGAGGATGGGAGAAGGGTCTATGGGACTCCTGATCAACTGGCTGAAATTTTACACCAAGAAGAGCTCAGGAAGGAAAGAGAGAAGGAGCTGGTACTCAACAGGTCTGAAATCTCTAAGGTTGCCAAAGAAGTGATCAAGGAGTCTGAGCAGAAGGACATCAAAGAGGATGAGTTTCTCAAGCTTCAGGCTAAAATCCTTAAGGAACACAACAAACAAGCCAAACTTAAGGAAGAAAAGAGGCAGAGGATTTATGAGAAGTATGTATGGCACATGACCAATACCAAAGGTGAAGGCAAAATAACTGACATCACCATTCACCCCACCAGACCTCTGAGCTTAACAATCCATAGAGGTCCAAGAAAGTCTGAACATCTTCCAACTGTCAAATTCTCAGACTATGGGTTAAGAGAATGGGATATGATGATGCCTATCCTAAGGAAGAAAACCGCAAGCAAGAATGCCCCAATCATCATCAAGTTACTGAGTGCTAAGTATGAGGAACTTGCAAGAGTGGCAAAGAGTCTGGGCATTAACCATGATGAGGCACTTGCTTCTCAGGGACTAACTATCCCTGAGTTTACTCAAAAGGTTGGGAAGAAAAGGAAAGCTGTAGCTATGGAGCCTGAACAATATATAGCTGCACTTCACTGCAATAGAGTTCCTCCTCAGGGAGTTAAATTCCGTCCCAACCTAGTCATTAAGGAACCTGAGTATGGCATCTTCTTTGTGGATGAGTTTGGTCAGGAAGCATTTCAAAGAGTCTCTGACATCGACAAAGTAGAAACGACAACACTCCTTGCTTACAAACTGATGGCGCTTAATATCAGGAGACCTGAAAATGAGGAGTTTGTAAAGTTGATGGATCAGTTGATGAAAGAACGACCTGATAAAGAGGTGTTGATGTCAAAGAAGGCAAAGCTTGAACTCATGGGTCTTGTTGAGGAACCATGAGTATTTTGTACTTAGAATAATAGGACATGTAATGATATGAATAAATTGATGAATGTTTTGTTATATCAGTATCCTTATTTATTTTCTAGTACATTCAGTATGAGCAGAAGACTTTAGCTCACTCATACTGATCAAAACACTTAGGAATAATTTATATCCAAATAGGGGGAGATTGTTGGGTCATGAAAAACCCAAGAATACGTAAAACATGATTTGGACACAAATTAACTAAGTGTTTAACTTAAACCGAGAACAATTCAAGTCACTGAGGGAACAGTCTCTCAGTGAGTCATCTTCAAGATGCTCAAGACGAATTCAAGAAGGATTCACCTCTCAGGAAGGCGGCACTCCCTGAGTCGGACTTAAGCCAAAGAAGAAGATGATGGTTCAGTGAGTATTGGACAAGAACTCACTGAACCCCCAGTCTCCTCAATAACAAAGTGATTGAAGACTGAGGAACCAATGCCTGAAGAAAAGGCGGGAACAATAGGGAAAAGATCTGAGAAGATAAGAGTGTAAACCCAACACTCTTCTCTTGTCAGATCCAACCTTCCCTATTGCGGCTAAAAGTCATGGAGTGTCAGCCAACAACTCCCAAAGTCCTCTTAGCCCTTTCCTATTGGTTCTTGGAAATGACAATTACTATTTGTAATTGTCAGACACGCAACCTCAACAACTTGTATTATATTTAATCACTTATACTTAGATTACTTGTGTATAAATAGATCAGATGTGAGAGAAGTTAAAGTGTGCTTTGTATATTTAAAGTCTTGAACTTTTGCAAAGAAACTTCTCTCCTACAAAGAGTATACAACTCACTGAGATAGCTCAGTGGGTATATTGTTACCACTCAAGCAAAACTTGAGTTTCGATAGGAGACACCCCATACCCTTGTCTATTCAATCCCAAGTGTTTGTTCTGCAAAACACTTGGGTATAGATTCTTGGAATTATTTCTAATAAGAATTTAAACGTTGAAAAAATATTGTAGTTTTTTTTATACTCACGTTTTATAACTGTTAGAATTAATCCTAAACATTGTATTAGTCATAATACGAAATAGATTAACTTTCTAGTTAACTCTTATCGTGTAAAGGGACCAACAGTATCCCCCAAAGGCACCAAATTATCGGGTACATAACACTTTTTACTGCAATAATATTAGATAAATGCATAAGATATACGTACTAATCAAATAATCAATTAACCTCACCAAATATAATCAGCTTACCAATCATCCAAATAAATGACAAGAGAAACCTTACAGGAAGCAGGACGACTTCAAACAGATTCTCAGCTACATCCCATGAAGTTTCCATTAGAATCCAAACGAACAAGCACAAATACTGTCCCGTTTCGACAATTAAGTTCCAAACTGGAAAAAGAACCTCCAAAAATTCAACAAACGGCCCAGCTAATGGCTGTGTGATAATCGAAAAAAATGATCGAACAGTGCGAGTCATCATCAAGAACCACATAACAGCCTTCTCAGAATTATGCAAAAACAACATAGTTCCCAAATACTTGATTCTTGATTCCATCTGCCAGGTTTCTATCCAATCAAAAAGTGGCCCACATAACCGAGAAGCAGTTGCTTTAAGAACGGGGACGTTTTTGTACAGATCATAGAAACCAATGACCACCGTAACAATGGAAATTATCACATATAGAACTCTTTCCAGAAGAGCCATCCATGGACGATAAATATGACAAAATACAGGGTAAGACTGACAAAAAATTACACATGACGGGAGTCCAGCTTCTAATAAAGTAAGTAATCGCAAATCAGATACTATTATCTTTTGTAATTCAAAAGGGAGGTCATGATCATTGAACCGGAATATAAGCAACACATCCCTGTATTCGGTAGCTTCAGCTGTTTCATCACACTCACTTGCATAAGAAGAGGTAGTTGGTGTGCAAAAGGCCCCACCATGAGCTACTTCGGCATAAAAATTAGGCTTGATATCAAGTGTTGTGGGATTCGTTAGTTTTCTGAAGCGGATAATGATTTCGATACGCATAAACTCAACAAACATCAATATCATCAAATCAACGCTAAACCACTGTTTAAATATTTAAATATTTAAATATCATCAAATCAACGCTAAACCACTGTTTAAATATTTAAATATCACTTCTGATATCATCAAACATCAATATCATCAAACTCAATTGTGATATTCACAAGTGATAGTGATATTACTTGTGATATTCAGAATATCACTTGTGATATTCTTGTGATATTCTTTTTAATGATGAAGTTTATGGTAAACCAATATTCAGAATTTTTTAATGAAGTTTATGGTTTACCTAATATGTATCACAGGTGATAACTAATATGTATCACAGGTGATACCTCTCTCGTCCACCACGCCTCACACACACACGGTAGATAACATAACCCTAAAATCACAATCAAATTGTTACAAATTTAAAGCCTTCACATGAGAACATTCGATAGATGATGGTCTAAATATTCACAACTTTCAATTATCAGCTTCCTGTTTCAATAATATGCGCTTTCACTTCCTTATTTTAGCTAATATCTCTTATGTCACGTAATATACTAAGTTACGTGTTGACACATCAACAAATCAACTGAGTTAAAGTATCATTTGCTACACAATATATACAACAAGCTGGCAAATAATATAACAGATAACAGCAAAACATAGTCGTATATTAAGCATCGGTGTATTCTGTGTCAGAACAATCCAAGATCACATCTTACTTCAGTCTCAAAACGGTTGCAAATAAACATTTACATGTCTGAACTTGCCTAAAAACACATGTAGTAAAAAAAAACTATCACGAATTGTACTCCCTAGTATTCCAATTCTACATCATTACAACTACATATATACAACATTTGAAGCATCTAGTTCGATATAAAAACAAATCCGAAGGCGTCTTCTGTGGCTTAGCCGCATAAGACGCCTTCAATAAATGCTTCTACCATCCTCAACTGTCTTAAATGGTAACTTGCTGAAAAGGTACCAAGTCACGATTAAAATGCATACAGTTCAAATTGCAATGATAGAAATTTTCGTGAACATATTTAACGTTTTACTCCTTAATTATTTATAAATGAAAAATGAAATCAGTATACATTTTATGGCCTGTCCAGCAATCACATCTTTTCAAGTATGATGATATCTTATGCCTTCTGTTCTCCTATTCTAATATGAGTTACTTAGGTCTCATCGTCTAACATATATAGTAACTAGGATAAAAATGCTTGTATGCTCGACCTAATAACTCATCGGTGATTACAACCACTCACTTAATATAGCAGCAAAACACATCCATGTTCCATTCATTGCCACCTGTATATCACAATTTATTGCACGTATCGCAATTTCTTCCTGTGACTTATAAAATTAACTCAATTAAATCATTCACAAATGAACTCGATCAATTCAGAAAATGAAAATTCTTCAATTTTACGCAACTAATTTACAGACTTAAATATTCATCTAATCACTAAAATAATAATATTATTAGATTTACTTGTCTAGTTTTCATGTGAGTTAGTTTTATTCCTCAGTATACCTGAAATCGGATTGTTGACTGGTGTTTCTTTCATCTTTTTCGCCGGAGATTCTATTTTTTCCGATGAATTGATGAATTGATGAATTTGATGAAATCGGATTGTTGATCGGTTTTTTTTTGTTGAGCAGTGTGTGTTTTTAGTGTGTGTTGGGTGAGAGAAATTATGAATGGAAGTGAGAAGGAAGGTGGGGTGTGTTTTGTTGTAATTTTACGAAATTGCCCCTCTGTGTATTTTTTTAAGTAGCAAGTGGATGATCTCAGTCATTGATCAAATCTAAATCAATGAATGGGAATTGTCCCTTGGTATGTAAGGTTTTTATTGTATGTAGAATAACTCCACTCTTTACATATTTATAATTTTATATATCCTTTTATGTCTGTGTATGTGTACTCACGGTCTTGGTTTTGTCGCAGCAGAGTGCGTGGATGGGACGCCGGGGACGGTGCCCCTAAATTTACTTGTTACAACGGTTTTATGATAATAATAAACTAGAACAAATTGAAGATATTAGTAAGATTTATAAGTTATAGCATATTCTTTGAACCAGACAAATTTGAGCCGTGGTACCTTAATGGGATTAAGTACACCGCCACACATTTGAACGGGACAAATTAAATCTCTCTTGTATTACATTCTAGGATACGAAAAAGGGGTCCGACATTTTAGTTTAATAAAATATTTGGGAAACAAAGATTCAGTACCTCATACAACAAATTTGAACCTCAGATACCACATATCATTTTAATTATCATTAAACTGGAGAAAATGAGACTAAAACTCCTAGAAACTTATATTAGCCTCAAGGATGTTTAATACATGTCAATTGCAGTATTTTCAGCCCAAAACAACTGCTCATTTCGAAGATCAACTATATATCTAACAAATCAAAATCTATGGCATACTGAATCAACAGAATAAGATTCACATAGCATTTGTGATAAAATGGACTATTTCACTAGAAAGTTCCGCTAAACTCAAACCTACCAATAAGGTCAACTTCCAGATAAAGGGCACCATGAGGAGATGTTAAAATCCGAATGATCATGTTTCAGCACGTAGCAATAAGAAACTGAAACCAGAATTATCACGAATAAGTGGCGGAGGCTCGATATCTGCTATATTGATCTGATCCTTTGATTTGGAGAGATCATCAACAGAGAATGGTATGCTGCACCATGAGACAGGAGATGTTTCTTTAGATTTCTGTTAGGTTTGTATGATTAAACCTATGATATCAAGAGAAATATTGCCAAGACAATTATATAATATATTCTGATAATAGGTTTAACCTTGAATCATCATCTAGCAAAAACGAACTGCTGACAGCATTATTTGAATCTTCAGTCATCAGCACCCTCATGTTGGAAATTACCTGTCAACAGTAAATAAAGTGCGACGTTAAAATCTTTCAGGGTTTCTTTAAGGCTCAGTTCCATATTTTAATGATATGATACCAGAAATGAGCTTAATACTAGGTTGTGATTTCATAAATATATATATAAAAAAAAAATCATTATTGATTAGTATATGCAATGGTTTGATACATACATCTTTAGAAAGGCTATATGTGCCATATTTGTCATCCCAATACATAGTACTGATTCTGTATAGCTGCTGTATGCTAAGAACCTGCATGTTCCAAAGTTTTGCCATCAGTTTAATATGTATCAATAATGCCATTATATCTTTCTCTAATAAAACATTTGAAGTAAAGACTTACTGGACACAGATCATGACTTATTTCATCCAGTGTCTTCTTTGGCTTTTGATGAATAACCTAAAACCAGCAAATGAAAACCATCGTATTGCTTTCGACATACTGAAATATATCTAATATCGGATTTGAAAAAGAAAATTTTAAAAATAGAAGTAATACCAGGAAACCAATAGCTTGTCGTATGTGCTTAAGCTCATCCCAAGCTGATCCAGCATACTGGAATTTGATTTCCCGAAAGTCATAAAGAAGCAGAAACAGGTACAAGAAAAAGATAACATATATATCATGTAAGGATCACTAAGAAAACTTGCCTCTTCAGTTGCTTTGTAGCACCAATGTTCCAATTCAGACAAGCCTGCCTTAACATATTCTCCATTACTGAAAGAGCAGCACTCTCGTCTCAACAAAAGGCTGCAAGCGAATATTATATATGTAAATAACAAACTAATTAATCAAGTGAACAAGCTTGCACTCATGTAAGTAAATAGGCATGTACTGGAAGCTAATTGGCTCAGTACCTGTTGAATAACTGTACATTGATGAAAGAAAAAATCTGCGTGAAGATTTTGCGAACCAAAAATGGTGGTACCTACAAGGACATACATGTGATGGAGGCACGTAAAGTTTTTTGCATTGAAATTAAGCATAATATGATAAGAACATAATGTTTATGAAACATATAATGTCACTCATAAATCAGGCATAAACACTTTACGCATGAGATTTCTCAGTAAAATTATCAATAATGAAGTGTAATTTAATTGACACTGTTCGTTTTCATGTTCGTAAATTAACCAAGTCATGCGACTAAAATGACTCATGATAATTCACAGATAGAGTATGAAACTAAATACTTTTATTTCCTAGTATTATTGTTATGCAAGTTCTTGAATCATTAAATAAGTTTTCAAAATCATACAATCATGTGAAAGGAAGAAGCACGTGGTCAGCCTCATAGAGAAAGACTGTATGGTAAAGGAGAAACAAACATGAGAGAAATAGTGCACTGACATTGTTAGATTTCAACATGTTTAGGGAGCATCCAATGTTATTGACGATCCCTTGCCAGTGAGCAATCAGAATATCCTGAGAAGCAGCACTTGCTAGTGCAACAGCTGTTCCCTTTAGCAAGTTTGCTCTGGAAATTCTTGGTGCCTAGATTATCACATATAATATGGAATAAGCTTCAAATGGATTATAAATTAATGTAAAAAACCAATAATTCGCTAAGGGACTGAGGTTATATTAGTGATAAGTACCTGAATGCACAATCCAAGCAATGGAGATATATCTTTCTTTAAGTTGTCGCGTATCATCCCATATATTTTTTCAACATATGCTGTTAATTGCTGCTTGAAAAGCAAAGCAGGGTATTTGGCTTCAACTTGCTGCAATGTGCCAGATGCACCTGTTGTCCCCCCATCTATTAAAGATATGTCTACATCTTGTGGGGTTCCACGAAAGCTCTACAAACCCATCAAATGCCAGTACATATTAAATTAGATACAGAGTACCTTATTATGTTAAACAACACAGGAATATTATTATTGTAGATGAAAATATATTACAAGAGCCTGTTTTTATAGGCTAAGATAATATTGGTGAACAAACAACCGGATCCAATTAAGATACTAAATCAAGCTAACCAGAATAATCTAAGATATTTACTAACCATAAAAATTAATACAACAACAACAACAATACCCAATACCGCCGGAGCGAGGTATGGGGGAGAGAAAGACCACCGCCAAGTGTGTGTGCAAGCAAATAGACTTTATGTGCAACCATAAACATTAATACATTATCCCTAAATGTATTATCATCTAATAAATCATAGGACCATCTTTCTATTTTTATGAATTTTAACTTTTTTTTATGTTGAAATGAGAAAAGCCCATATAGAAAGGTTATTAGAAAAATTCAAGACCAAAAAATGCACTTTCGTTTACCTGGGTCATCCTTCCAAATAGGGAGGCTGATGTTGGCCTTCGGTGCTGTGGAGCCCCAGCAGCACCACTAGCTTTTAATGTGCGTTGCAACAGCAGCAGTAACATTGATGCATTGGATAACCAATAGGCTAAAGTTTCATTGTTATCTTGCGTCTTCATTCAAAAGGTGGATTATGTTAAGAATACATTTACAAGTGAGATATGACTGTACAACATGAAGATAAATCATTACAGTTCATACCTCAATTGCTTGACCTATGGTTTGAATTATACGATCAAAAATGCTGGTTTTTTCAGCTTCAAATGACCGCCACTGCCTGAGACATTTGTATATAATGCAAGCAGCAACAGGCCGACCTTTCGAGAATCCAAGGTTTTGTGCAATACAACGAATAAGCAAATCCTGATATTCCTGCTGCTTCTCATTAAGTGACTTCTGTGGTCTCTCCTCCACATCAGCATCCCTCATCTGCATTGATGGACTATGACGATCCTACAAAATTTTGAAAAGATACACGAAAATGAGTTCAAACATATGTGCACATTATACTATTGAAACTACATATAAATCATAATCCATTTTGAGAAACTTGGACTTACAACTGACTGAATTTTTTGACTTTCCGACCTCTGTAACTGTTCAAGGAGATATATAGAAAGAGACAGATGTAACTATGTAAGGATTAAAGTTTATCTTTAAGATGAAAATGAATGAAAAAAATAAATAAAAAATAAAATAAAACTAATGAGTACCCTTATTGATTTTGATCGTGTTGGCTGTTGCTTGGTGCTTTGTGCCATATCTAAGGCCTTTTGACGAAGAACCTTGTTTTCTGACTCTGTGTTGGAAAGCTTCTCCTCCAGCCTAGTAATCATGACATGTACTATGTCAGAGTCACTTGGTAACAATATGGAATAATATCCAGAAGACAGCTAAGGATCATTTTACCTCAGAAGTGGCTAAACAAACAGTACTAGTGAGATAAATAAACAAAATGCCAGCCCCCGGCTGAAGTATGGTGCCGTTAGGGTCATGCATGGAAGCAGTCTCCCTACTCTCGGGTTTTCCCTAGGGTAGGGGTATGTCTGTTTACATTTTACCTCCCCCATATCCCGCTTAGCCGGGATTGGGTATTGTTGTTGTTGTTATTTATCATAGAAATAATTCTTCCATTACCAAGAATTTGATTGAGCTAGGATCATCTCAAAAAGTTGGTAAAAAGGTGAAATTACATTTGAGAGTGGACCAACTCTTATTCAATAAAAAATCTTTACGATATGAAAAATAAGCATGCTAAAAAATATCTCCAAATATCTTATTCAAAAAGTTACCTAACTATGGAGTAATATAATATCGTTGCATAATCTTCCAACAGACACTGTGAGATAAGCATGTATGACTTATTATAGCAGGCACGTCAATTATAATGCTGGAAAATCTCGAGAACTTATGAGAGCCAGAAGTCTTAAGGCTAAATCAATAGAAGAGTATGAACGTAGTAACAATTTGACTTTGTAAGTCAAGACCATATCTTCCTTGCATTAATGTAAAATTAGTCTTTTCCGTATGATTGTTGTCATATGCTATGGTTATATTGTTATCTCGAATTATAACATACCTAAAGTTCTTGATTGACTTTTATAATAGTTGATTCAACTCAATGTTTACCCTATGAATTTAGCTAAAACAATACCTATTCATAGATTCCTGAAGTTGATTAGCCCTGTTCACAGTTTCATCTAACTTCAGCTGCTTACTTTCACTTGATTCAAGAGCTTCTGTGCTCTTCTTTTCCAATTCAACAGCTCGTTTTTTCTCTAATTCTAACAAATTCTGCATTTCAACGATCATATAAGTTGAGTGTTATTGAGACATTAAGAGTGAGACTGTGAGAGTGAGAGTGCGAGGTGAACGAATAATAGGGAGAGAAGTATTTTACTATAGAAAAGATTTTATAACAAGAAGTAACAGATTTTTCTGCAAAGTTTGCATTTAAAAAATAGTTTACAACAAGAAGAAGTCAAGAAGTAAAGATTTTTCTGCAAAGGGGGAGAGTGAATTTTAGGAAACCAACATTACCTTCAACTGTTCCACTTCTGCACTTAATTTGTCAATTTTTTCAGTGTCTTCTACATGAATTGGGGCAGTTTCTTCCACAATAGCCGATGCTTCTTGAATAGCTTTCTGTGCAGATTCACGTTCCTTGGTAAGCAATTCAGTTGTTTCATCAACTTTAGCCTGCATGGCTTGCAGGGAGTTCTGCAATTTCTGAATTTCATGTCCTTTAGCTTCTTCCAAGTCAGTCTGTGAGATGGAGCATCTCATTGTCAGAATCCAAACTTGATGTTTTCCAATAATTGATAGATCAATAATAAATACCATCCAGGTTAATGGTAATAAATAAAAATTAAAATCTATAGTCAGCTCGTCCCTATCAGCATGTGGTGAACACGTCCATTTGTAATAGCAAAAATCAGTTTCTTGAATGACCTAGTTCATGCTATGGTGAAGTTCACATCAACGGAAGCATTTTAAGAGCACTAATATATTGAAAAGAATGAATTATATATGCTTCCAGATATCATGAGATTTAGTTCATTGTGACAACCCTCCCCCTCCCATGCTTATCATGTAATGAATTATCAAGCTCTAACATCAGACTATCATTACGCTACATATGTTGTAGCCATGTATGAAAAACACATTGCAAGTATCCGAGTTAGAAGAAAAACACGAATATCTTTATATTAGACTAACATTACCTTCAAGCGTTTTTCCAACTGTAAACGCCAAGTGAGGTCTTCTACTTGCTTCTGAAGCTTATCCTTTGCTTCTTGGAGTGCACCTGTTTCCTTTGCCGCCTGTGTATGTCAAAAGATGAGCAACCAATAACATAAGGATTCATGCAGCAGACTTTGGTGCACTATGAGCATGAAACCTAAGAAAAACCCAAGGTTATTTAAGAGGCTGATCCATTCACTAAATCAAAGAAAATAATAGAAGTTTCATAGGGGGAGATTTTTTTTTTTTTTTTTATTTTATTTATTTTAAATTTTTTTTTTTTAAAAAAAAAAAAAAAAAATTTTTTTAAATCTCTATTGACAGTAGATCACATTATTCCATCAGATAACCTTTCATATTACACTCCTATTGATTATTCTGTTACAAGTTCAATAAATGTGGAGTACAGTGGCACAAGAAAACAAAAATAATAGCTCAATAGTCCAAAATACACTGAATTAAACATAGAGCTGTGGTGTCATGTCCTATATTATTTGATATTCACCAATTACATGCATTTATACAAGAAATATCATATATTAAAGTTGTAACAATGCAGTGTCTTCACGCTGACATTTAAGTACAACATCCAAGTTAAGAAAGTTTCTAATAACTAACTTTGTGCCAAAAAAATTTAGTTTCCATCGCCTAAAACATGGAGTTTGATTTCACTATAAGCAAACGTAGCATAAAAGATTCCCAATTAATATCCAGAAAGTAAAATCTGAAAATTTGAGCTACTTATGCAATGCATAAACTAAGAAATGCCAACCATCTTTAGTTTGCGAAGCTCTTTTCTAGCAGCTCTTCCCCTCCATCGTTTTTGGGTGACAAGTGCTGACCTCATCAGATTCTTATAGTATATAAAGTCTCTATGACGATGCCAGTTGGCCTGAAAACATTGACTCATTAGTGCAAAAGAAAATATTTTGGATTTATGTGTAACATGTAAATACCAGATACTGACTTGCACAAGAAGTGCTGCTTTAGTTGTCTTTTTGTGTCTGAACGCACTATGAGCAGCCATGGCTCGCATACCGGTCTGGAGAACAATGACTGAGAGCTTAAGTTTTTTGTACCACATCCAAAATGAGTGTCGCCGATAATTTTTCTGTATTTTAAGTGAAGCAGCCTGCCTTTTCATGTGTTCAAATAATTTAGTACCAAGCTTGCCTAGTAAAAACAACACAAAGGGAATGTGAGTGATATTCTTTACAAGATAGATGAAGAAACGATATGCAAAAACAGGTAATGATTGCACAAAAAGAAAATGTGATTTTAAATTCTTAAAGGGCTGATTGCCTAAGATAACGAGATTTTCATTAAATTTCTATTTAGGATTCTTATAGTTTCTCTCCTAGAAATGTGCAAACTTCGAAAAAGAAATATTATATACTGGGTAAATGGAAAGCTTGACGTAGGTCAGTAGTAAACGAAACACCGAGACAGAAATGACCATTTTCTGGAATAGCCACTTAGCCAAACAAAATAATTGTAAATTGACTGCCTTATACTAACAACCGGAAGATGATTCATGCTTAAATAGCGGGGAAAAAAAATTCACTTACCTTAAAGAACTATCTTTGTACCTTTTAGTAAAGAGATATTTAAAAATATAATATGCCCATGTTTAACAAATAAGATCACAGGATTTATGCGGCATAAAACATTTAAGGTGATGAAGTTATCTGGAAAGACAAACCTCTGCATAAAGATTGCATTGATATAGAAGCTTTCCTCAAAGCAAGGAAACGGTTCCTAGTGATATGAGTTCTTATCTTTCTTTGAATTTTCTTGGCTGCTGTATTAAGTTTTTGTGCTCTTCGCGCGTCTAGTTCTGCCATCTGGCCAGCCCTAAGAAAAACTTTTGTTTTTCCTATCTGCCAAACCATTGATACACCAGTTTAAGAGCATGGATGTGAAATATTTCTGAGCGGAAAACATATGCAAGAACAATCAAGTGCAGTTATGTGAACTGAAAGTGCAATAGATAATAGAAGTTGTGACTTGTGACTATAATTCTAATAGATGATAAAACCTATATTACCTGAGACCCTTGAAGCCCCATCTTTTCAATAATCTTTTTGCATGCATCCTTTGCATCAAGACTGTATAAGTAACAAACTCAATGTAAGAACCAATCTATTCAGCATTGCCGTATTAATATAAAAAGGAAATCTACTTACTTCCCTCCCAAAACCTCAGGAGCAAGAAGACTAAATCGGTTAAGGAAATCAAAAAAACTTTTCCGCGTCGGGTACCCAGCCATGCTTATACGGATTGCTTCTAGAACACCCTTCACGATAAGTAAAATCATTTTATATAAGATTACATATTACTAAAATAAGGTCAGATACTTCTACTTTAAAGTCACTCACCCCACAACGTAACTGTTGCATGATGTTGGCATTCTCAAAGATGGAAGGTTTAAGAAGATTATTTGGCTTCACACATCTAATATAATGGGGTTCTGTGGAGTTCAGAGTTTCCATTAATGATTGAAGTTGTAGCTGCATTCATCAAGAAAATTATCAGATATGTTTTCTCGGTATATATTTCCAACTGATTGACAAAATATATATATTCCAGTGATTCTATTCTTTTTGGAGAGAGGATAACCACAAGTGCCTTAATTAATGAGTATTCTCCCTTTGTCTAATACTTTAGTCGAAAATTTACCTTGAAGCGAGAACCTATTGATGAGAACTTAGCAGATTTGCTTGAAGACTTGTTTGTCTCTTCAGGAATTGGAGGGAAAAGTCCTGCTACAAAAGAGCACTTGGAAGCCATCAATAGATCTTGATGTTCAGGAACAACATAATCTTTGTTTTTGTCTAGAAATAGTTCAGATTGATATTGAACCTGAATATACATATAGGAAAATGCTTCATATCTGGACAAACATTAGCATCTTTGTACTGTTAGATATTCTAAATTCAAATTACCTCTCCAGCATAATGAGAAATGATAAAATCACTGCGAGCCAATTTGGGTTTGACAAATCGTGCGTGACTTTTAAAAGTCTGATACAGCTTCTGCGAAAATGTTTCATGAGTTGACTTGGGAAACATACTGGAAACACAATAAGTCATTATTAGTTAGCAAAATTCTGATTTTAGTATATATAATAATTGCATAAGAAAGTAAATCAACAAAAGTGGGTGTTTGGACAGTAAAACACAACGCACCAGGCTTCATCAAGCAGAGCAATAATTCCACCAGGTTTCTGCAAATATAAAGCATGTTTTATATACTTATACATGTATTGCAGCTTATGCAATATGTCAATATATCCACATGCAGCAATGATCACATGAAAACTATGCTTTCAATGAAAAATAAGATGGCATTTATGACTACATACATAGTTATATACGTTCTATAGATATATATATATAACTTTTATCCTACATATATTAGTACTTAATGGAGAATGAGTTTACTGTTTTGTTACATGTAAACTAAGGGAAAAGTGGTCAATTTCCAAATTATAATATTTCATCTTGAAACCACTAATATATTAGGTACTTGCAGCCATATATATGTTATAAACCAACACTACTGTTAGATGGTTAGCAAAAAAGAATAACCATATCAAAAAAATGAGAAATTTGTATGAACCTTTTCAATAAGTTCTAGGACATCTTTATTATCTACAAATTCTATGTAGCTCCAGTCAATTTGCTCTTTGGTATATTCCTCTTGCTCCATCTTGAACACATGCTGTATGATATTAAAAAAAAAAAAAAAAAAAACATCAGTGATAGGTTGATAAAATGAATAATGACCATTTATGTCATAAACTCCTGAAGTCGCACCTGATTGAAATGTTGTTGCAGCTTCTCATTAGTGAAATTAATACAAAATTGTTCAAAACTGCATAGACAACTCTTGTCGATCATTACAATCAAATGACTGAAGAAGCTCTAAGAATAGTAACTGTTCTATTATATCAGATTTTACCTATTCAGCTTAAAGCTCTCGAACCCATATATGTCAAGAACACCAATCAGAGATTTTGAATTCGGATCTTGCCCAATAGACATATTAATTTTATTTACTAGCCTGCAGATATAAAATATTCATGCACATTCAGGACCACAGTAGTGATTGAAGTTGCAATAATAAATTCCCACTGATAAACATACTATGAAAAAAGGCTTGAGTACCAGTCAAATAAGCGGGAATATAATGTCTTAGCTAGACCATCCCTGCTAGTAGTTGCTGCTTCAGGATTAAGACTTCTTTTAATAACTTCTTCTGGTGTAACCATCACACGTTTTAATAATGCATCCTCCAATGCAGCACGATCACACCTGAAAATAGCATAACATCATTTCAGAAGGAATAAATACAAACGCGTAGATATACACACAAGTACATATATTCATAAAACAGAAAGATAAGTATCAAACGCACACGAGCAGTTCTGCTGTCATCTTCAGATGAAATTTTGATTTTTCATCTTTCAAGAGCGATGAATCAACCTCTTTTCCTTTAATAAATTCAACATTACCAAGATGAAGAATTGCAGCTACAAGTCTGAAAATTGCTTCCTGAAAGATAGCAGAACAAGTTATAGTAGTTTAATCAGAAGTGCATTAAAAATATAATATAATATGATGATCGTATTACCTGGTCCTGGTCACTTATTCCAACAACATCCATGGCTCTTCTAGTGGCAAGATAATCTTGAGCTTCGTTTATACCAACAAGTTGGTAGCAATTTGATTGATTGAGATAATGAAATGATTTAGGTTCTCCCAGTTTATATTTCTCAACTTCCTGAAATGGTTTAACATCCCATAAGCAGCTAGAGACTTAGTTGTGAAATGTATATTGAGTGTACATTTACCTCTGGAGGTGCTGCACATAGAAGATAGAAACAGTGATAGTTGCGTTCCGGATCTGAAATCTGGCAAACACGAGATCTTTCAAGAAGGTATGTTCTGATGGCAGCTCCAGATATTCTTCCATGTTTATCAAACTGAATCTCAACAAACTTTCCAAAACGACTGCAACAAGAGGATCAAATACATCAGAAATTCACACTGAATGCAATTTTATAAAAAAAAAGGTTCTCTTTAGTTTGTGATATAAATTTGGTACTGCACCTTGAATTATTGTTTCTAACTGTTTTTGCATTTCCAAAGGCTTCCAGAACTGGATTTGACTGCATTTACGACATTTAATCAAGAGAGTTGGATAAGCTACTATTTAGTATCGGAAAGAAACTATATAAAAAAACATAAATTCACTAAAATTATTTTTGGTGGAACAAATACAAGAGATGCATTGCATCATCTACTGATCTACTCCTTATAGCTACTTTAAAGTATATGTCTTAGTGAAGAAAGTAATCGCTGGTCAGCAAGTAATTGTCTGGCATTAGCTGAAATTAACTTATTGATTTCTTAGTTGCCTATGTGGATTTGTGCTAGGCCATTTATATAATCGCTAAACTATAATCCACACATTTATACAACTTTGTACAGTCTAATTTGTATAAATTTAGACCATAGAAACCATAAACGTTGAAGGGGTGTAACAGGAGTAACAAAACTAAGCCTTAGAGGATTAGTTACTTTAAGAACGATATATTAAGTAGAACGACAAGAAATATAGGAGACTTTGCCATCTTACTTCTAGAACTTGTTGTTCAACTGTCCGTCCTTCAGTGCCTTTACGACCACCCAAATAGGCAAGATAGCGCATAAGCATTTTAGTAGTCTCAGTCTTACCAGCCCCACTTTCACCACTGACCAAGATTGAGTTGCTTTTTCCTTCACGAATCATTGCCCTGATTCATCTCAAGTAAAATTGTTTGCATAACCATTAATATGTTAAGTTTTCACAATGCAAAAAGAATGGAAAATTACCTAAAAGCAACATCTGCAATTGCAAAAACATGAGGACTTAGTTCCCCTAATGGTGCTCCTTTATATTGTGCCATCATATGAGTTTCATACAAGTGCGTCAGTCTTTGAAATGGATTAATGGCGATTAGGATATTTCCAGTATAAGTCTGCCATGGTATCAGAGTATATATGAGATAACCTATAATGAGTTCTCTTGTGGGAGTCAACAACAATTAATATTTGAAAGAGATATCCTTACATAGATTTCATTGAGCTGAAATCTGGTAGATAAATTTTGCAGAACTCCAGGTTCGTGCAGATAAGAAAGCTTGGTCATGTCATCAACTCCACCAGCAGGAGCATCCACGTCTTTGGGATATGTTTTTGATAAGTTTGTAACAACCTGCCAGAGATAACTATTAATTATCCAAAGTGAACAGAATTTTTTTTTACTTTCGACTGTAATTTCCCCTTATATTATTTTCCAGGGCAGATCCGCACTGGAAAGAGTATGTATGCCTATTTGTAGTTTGTTTTGTGTAAAAATATAAATAAATAACTCGTAATGGGAATGCAAACCTGCAAAAAGTAATGGGTCTGTCATTATTTTAGTGACAGGTACACTGAACGTCATTATTTTACGTGTATGCTTACAAGAGAGGTTTATACTTAAAATGACTTGCTACATTTCAACCAATTTCTCTTAACGAGTCCAGGAAGCGCTAACGTTAAGTTTAAGCTTCAGTTAGTATTTCTAGGGTCGAGGTGTTGGACTTTGAAACAATAAATTTAATAGGTTAGACGCAAACTGATGCTCAAGGGACAGAGTATAAGATCATCTTACTTTCTTCCCATCAGTTGTTTCAACTTCAACTTCCTGTCCAGTTATCTTTGTAACTACTCCCTCAATCCAGCACACATTCGGGTCTTCAACCCATACTTGAGTACCTAGGATGATATTAACTGGAGCAGCCTGCGTATTAATACAACCCGTCAGATGACAGATGTTAGGGAAGCATATATGTACACCTGTAGCTCTCATTGGAAATATGGAGCATTTAAACACTTCTACGCAGATCTAATGATGGTGTGTGAGTAAATTCAAATTTGGTTGAAAACACAAAAAATTATCGAGTTGCAGCATGATTGCAGGCTATCATGTACAAAGTTTGTCCACTAGTTACCACAAGGTTCGTTCCAGTATGATTATAAGTTTATAACTAAAGTTTTACTTTCAGATACTTGCATAGGGTCTACTTCTCACTACTAAAGTACCAGCCTTAAGTTACATATACTGTTGTCTTATTACTTTACTAGTGAATACATTATTCAATTCTTTAGAGCTGGACTCTTAACTGCCTGAGACCAGAAAAGAAATTCATGACTTATTATTCGTATGACTCATAGAAAAAGGAGTGGTAATAATATATACTCCGCGGTATACTGAATAACATTAGAACATGCCATGATCTATATGTGATATGCTATTTTACGTTTTGTGTATGCCTGCACGTTGGCAGCAAACAGTATGCGTCTGAAATGAGTGATTTCTCTTAATAACCATACTTCTTTGTTTTTTTTTTTGCTGGATAAACATTTCATCTTCAATATTAATTATATTCGCTATGATTGTAACATCATCTCAAAACCTATGTCTCAACTTGCGGCTGCCACTACATGTTATCGTAAAACATAGTTTCCAGTTAAACTAATGCGATAACTACTCAGCAGCGACTTACATATTTATATCCGCCTATTCGGCATATTTATAGCATCTAATATGAAAAATTCAAAATCATATAATCATGCTCCACATCATAAATCACAACAAACGTACCGGATCACATATAAGAACATGATAAATACTGTTTGAATAAATAAAAAACCTCATATATATATCAAATTATAATCATTCATATCCATACCATCACAAATACTTATATCAGAGCTTGATTACTTCAGATCACTTCATCTCTTCACACAATAACCACACATTGCGATTAAAATTAAGCGCGTGTTGCGACTGAAAGGTAATAAACGGAATTGTGGAAACTAGAGTCTCCGGCGAAATAGTTCCGGGACCGGCTAAGATGATGATGATGATGAGTGAAAATTGGTAAATGATTGGTGTGGTGTGATGTGATGTGTGAGACATTGTTTGTTGTAATCAAACCCTAAGAAATCGGAAGTGTTTTTGAATTGTTGTAGAAATGAGCTGCTTATTTTTTGGGACTTTCTTGTGGTTGTATTTTGGCGGGGAGAGAACACTACTCTGATCCTACAAACTTGGGTTAATTGCTTTTTAAAATAAGAACTAACTACACATTCGGACCCGCGTGCGCTGCACAGATCAGTTTTTGCGGATTTTGTTGTACCATTTTTGTTAGCCAACATGTCGTAGGTAAATGTTTGTCGTGTAAATATGATGTTATTTTTATTAAATTGGCGAATAAGCAGTCACGGGATTAAAATAGGCATGGTGCAAAAGGAATCAAAAAGCTAAGTAGGTAAATATCATCTCAAATATCAAAAGTTTGCATTCAAACAAATGCATATTAAAAGTAATAGTAACTAGCAATCAAACCTCGAATACAAAAACGCATTAAACATTGAGCTTAAATAAAGTCAAAACTATGGCATAACAAAAAATATTGATAAATAAATAATCAATAAATTAATTACCTCGCTTGAGAAAAGATAAGTTTCTCTGGTCACGACTTAGGACAAAAAATATGAGTTATATTCTTGTTACATAAGTAAAATAATAATCCTAAATAATTTCCTTCGTGGCCCAATGAAAGTTTTAAGTAATAACATATTTATATATATCTACATTATAAGAGATTTATGTTAGTTTTATGGACATAATTTGATACTAAATAACATTCAGTGGGCTTCTTATGAACAGTACCCTTTTGCTACAGTACTGCTACAGTACTATAGCTACAGTACTTTTTTTTTTTTTTTTTTTTTTTTTTTTTTTTTTTTTTTTTTTAGTTTAGTTTCAAAAATTCGCAAAAAAATACCCCTGAAGCCGACAGCTCTTTGCAAAATTAGTCTTTTTCCAAAAAATATGTTTCAAAATTAGCAAAAAATACCCCAAAAGTTAACAGCTCTTTGCAAAAGTAGTCCTTTTACAAAAAATTTGTTTGAAAATTGGAAAAAAAATACCCCTGAAGTTCGCGTCTCTTTGCAAAAGAAGTCCTTTGTCAAAAAATCCATTTCGCATCAAAATACGACAAAACACGTATAGCACAAAAATTATAAGCAACACACCCGCAGCAACGCGCGGGCTGCCCAACTCGTTTGATAATGTATGTTAGGATCGAATTCGAGACCACGAGATTGCAAACTTTACGTATGAGAATTAAAGTTTAATAATTTAATATAAAATGTTGTATTTAATTATTAATTACACAAAACGACTAACGACCGTTAGTAATTAACGAAAATTAACTAACAGACAAAGATAAGGACTGTGGATGAAAAATAGAGAACAAGAAGGATCTAGAACCCTTGTGGGTTGTGTGATCCGATCGGCCAAGGTGAAAACCCAAGCCCAAACTCTATCTTGTTCCCTAAGTTTTGTTATCCTATAAAAACAAAGTCAATGGTTTATTTTTTTTGTATCTCTTGTACACACAATAAACCTGAAAAACTTGTTTTCTCTCCTCATTGAGCTATTCGGCCGATCACCCCCTCCAAAAGGTCAATTGGATTTTGTTTTCCAAAAACAAAATTTGTTTTGTGTTTCTTTAACTAGCATTAACTTTAATTCGTTAATAGTACGTGTGTACAAGAACGTGGTACTAACACACTATGGCAGTAGCCACATTGCTGACTATGGCAGTAGCCACATTGCTGAACCTTCAGTATCTGCTAGGTGAAAAGTCTTATACTTTTGGTGTTGGTCCATAAAATTTGAGTAATTCTTGATAAAAATAAAGAACAAATTCATTAATAATGATGAACAATAAATACAATATTACTCAATATACACTTGACTACATGATAACATCTTCAGCTTTTTCAAGGGGATAATTGCGGTATACTATCCTCATTGAAATGACAAATAAACTCTCATTGATCCAAGCTATGCTTGAGATTCAATAAGAAGGTGATCCTATAAACTAATACTAAGTATTATTTGTTTGTTTAGAATCCATACTATCCCTATTACAAAGCAAACATATATATAGGTAAAAAATACAAAGACACCATGTGATGGTTGGTGAGATGTCATGCATCAAGTGGTCTCCCTTCATCATCCTCTTTTGGAAAAGCACCAACATCCCTTTTGAAACATTCATAATAAATATTCCAACTCTCATGCCAATTTCTTGTAATTTGTCTGACTTCCCTTTTTGGAAGTTCCTGCCCATACTTTTCAGTCTGTTTGTAGAGATAGCGTCTTCAGTGTCACTGAGACATTTGTCAAATCTCAGTGACACTGGAATTGTTTGTAGCTCATATACTTTACTCACTGACACCGCATCAGTAAGTAAACGCATCAGTAAGTAAAGTGTTTCTTCAGTACAAAGAGCTTTATACAACATTCACTGAATCTGTATCAGTGAGTGACCCACTATTTTATTTAGTGAGTTAGGCTACTTTATTTTCAAATCCTTTTCAGGGTAATTGGGTCAAATTCTTGACCCAACAATCTTCCCTTATTTGAATATACAAATAGCCTAGGTGAAACAGGTTGTGGTTTTTGGTTATCAGGTTATGGTTTTGCTTTTCCAGGTTTAAGGAATAAGTTTAGTGAATAGGTTCATTGAATGAGGGGTAGTGGTTCTTTTCAGCGACCTGGTTCGCTGACCTGGTTTAGTGAGAGAGAGCTCAGGTCCGGGGTTCAAAGACCGGGGTTCAGGGATAGTTTTATAAACCATCAGGTTCAGAAAGTAGGGTTCAGGGGGTTCAGTGACCGGTTCAGTGAGTAGGGTTCAGTGACCTGGGTTTCAGTGACTAAGGTTCAGTGAGTAGGGTCATAGGGTCCAATGACCGGTTCAATGACTGGGTTCAGGGGGTTCAATGACCGGTCTAGTGACTGGGGTATCTGGGTTCAGGGTCAATTTGGTTTTTATAGACTCTCGGGCTCAGTGAAGTGAATATAAGGAGAGAAATATTCCCATATTTCATACCTTCTTTAATCTTCCCAACTCCCTGAGTTTGTTTACCCATAAGTTTCTCAAACATCAAAACACACTGAATCATATTTCAGTCCCTGATGAGAATTTTTTTTTTCAATCTTACCACCTCCTGAGTCACAATATCAACCTTCCCTTAATTCTTTTACCACTCGTTCAATCTCAGCCCTACAACCACATTAACACTCCCTGATACTTCAACACGCCCTGACACAATCTTCTTGACCGATTCTATACCCCTATAATCTTTTAGCATCTCAAACCATTGAACAATATTATTGATTCCTTCATATCAGTACCTCTTTTCAGTCAGTACCTCCCCAATACCATTTCATATTCACTTTGAGTAACAACCTTATTTTCTCAGGTACATTGTATCAGACACTTACTGATACCACCACATTCATGTCACCCCTGATGTTGCAACGTCTCTTCCTGAGAATTAGCAACCTAAAGGACCCTGAATTTTCAGAGTTTGTGGGTTATGGGTCCACCACGCTTCCGCTGCGCCACTCTGATAGATAACATCAGTCTTAGCCTGAAGTAATCAGTCACACCCTTCCCTTTCTCTGAAGCACTCCCATTTTCAGAGACTCGGGTATTACAACCCATTCATAGATAGTTGCAAACGCCTCTCCTTAACATCCCCTTTTTACCACTCTTTATCGCCTGATATTTTTATATCAGATCAATTATCCATTATTTCTCACCACTTTCTGATATCACATCCTGATGTCATTCTTAACATTCTCAGGTTAAGCCTGACAATACAACATACCAACCTCTGATCGGTATTACCCATTGAGGTACAAACATTAACATATCTGAACCACTAATCCTACCTTGATGTTTCAGAATCTCAGCCTGAATAACCTTCAATCAGTTTTGACCCGACCCGTTTTGAGTTGAAGTTTTATTGGTAGATTGATAACCGCCGCTAGAGCTATCACAGCCGCTGATTTTGGGTTTCTTGTTATTGTCGGGTCTATGATTTCTTGAGTCATCATATTGTTGAGGTTTTGTGTGAGTAAGATCGAGGGTTCGTGGGTTTTTGTTTTTGTGATTTTGTGTTTGTGGAAAACTAGAAGGGGGGTTGAATAGTTTTACCGTTTTTTAAATCTTTTTAAAAGCTTACTTGTGAAAAACTTTGATTCGAATCTTTTGTGTAATCAATCAGCACTAAGCTATACTATCTAATATAAACAATAAATGTAAAGAAAAGAGATGGAAAGATCAAACCGGGACAAAGAGATTTATAGTGGTTCGGTCACCAAGCTCTTCTTCGCCCTACTCCACTCCCCGAGTACCACACTCGAGAGTTCTAAGCACTATGTCAACAAAGCTCCCTTCAAGCGGAGAAAACCGTACAACGTCGCTTATCCTTATTTCTGACACTAAGCTAAATGTCGAATACTAATCTTAGCTAGTACCAATCAACCACAATCCACACGATCCTTTCTATTTCACACAATCAACACACTAGAATCGATCTACCCGATCTACCTTTGATCCACTTGATCAACACACAAGCCCACAAGCTACAAGAGATCTCCAAGATCTCAACACGATCACAATGATCTACTCTCACTTGACTCGATCTACCCGATCTACCCTTGATCAACTCACAAGCTCACAAGCTATAAGAGATATTCAAGATCTCTACAAGATCACAATGATCTACTCTCACAAACTACTCAAAAGAAAAATGTACTTAGAGTATGCTAAGATACAACAAGTATGTAACAAGTGTTACAAGTGTACTAACTATAACTACAACACTTTGTATCTTCTTTGATACCTTGTGTTATTCTCTTGCACTTGTAGAGGAATGAAGGTGATCTCTTGTTTGGATGATTGGATCACTCTTTAAACAAAAGAAAACTAAACTAAATGACCAAGAAGAAAAGATGTGGTGAGAGTTTTAAACTCAGAAAGTTGTGTGTGAAAAAGGATGCCCAAAAACTGTGTAGAGGGCTGGTATTTATAGGCAGAAGAAATCTGACCGTTATAAAGATACAACACCACTAAATGTCACATGGTAGCACTAAATTTAGTGGTACCGTGCCAGACAAGAATGCTCTAATTTTTGTTTTTAGTGGTGAAAGTTTATTTGGGGAAGTTTGGAACTGATTTTGGGGGGAAAAAAATAGCTGCTATGATATTTAAACTTATTTTTCCAATAAAACATTTCTTAATAATTCAAAAATAACTTATAAAGTATATTTTTGAAAAAAATGTTTTGTCACATTAAAAATGTGAAGTTTTAAACACAAAATCACTTCTTTGATCATTTGTCAAGTTGTAAATTTGTTTGTTCATACCTAGAGTGATATACGTAGAAATGGGATCTTTCAATTAAAAACTTGTTTACGTTAATTTTAACGTAAAGTGATTTCACATTTGTTATCATCAAAACGTGAAGTTATCAAAATATATAAATAACATTTTTAGAACATTATTTGCATCAATAATCTCCCCCTTTTTGATGATAACAAAACATAAACTCATTCTAAGTTAAAAATAATTTTAACAAGTTTTTAGCTTGAGTTTACATCCCATTTCTCCCCTTTTTTGTCGAAGCAAAAAGGTTGCTAAGGCTCTCCCTTGATGTATACTCCCCCTCGTTTGGAGGACACAAAGGAATCGAGCTATGGTTCTTGCTATAAAACAAAGTTAGATGACACATATACACTATCTAAAATGTAGCAATCAAGACAAATATTCAACCACAAGCTAAAAAAAAATTACTAAGTAGCCAAAAACTATAAAAGAGAAAACAACCACATAATAAACCCATCCATTCATTAAAAGAAATGTCATACATAAGGTATGTGATAACGCTCAAATTGTACATGTTTTTAGGAGCGTTATCGTGGATTTTATGCATATATATTGATCACTTTTATGAACTTATGGTACTTAATGAAATATATATAATATCTATTTTAGGTTCATGGAAGCTCACGACAAAGAAAACCAAGAAAAAGACGAAGAAACGATCAATAAACGAAGATTTATGCATATACGAAGAATTCCCGACAAAAGCGAGTCTCTTGGAGTATATTCGAGAAGATAAAGTCATGAAGTTGTCACTCCAAAGACTCAAAAATAAATCAGAAGAGGGAAAACGAGAAAAGAAATGAAGAAAAGAAGCTAAAACGAAGAAATAATGGAAGACTCGTTGTTCCCGACATACCTCCACCATTTTGGCCATAATTTGAGCATACGAAATCGGATTTAGATGATTCAAGTGGCCACGAAACCGGGAGAGAAGGATCTACAACTTTCCTGTTTATCATTTCAGGCGAAAATGCTCCATCCGATCGGTATTGGCCCGCAACCAATTCGGATGGAGCTAACTTTTTCATAAATCCGATCGGAATGGTCCCGTATCCGATCGGATGGACCAATCTAACCTTTTCAAGTTATTTTTAATGCATTATTAAGTGTCATTAAGCCCCAAGCCCGACCACTTACCTCTATTTACTCCATTTCCTGGTATTTTATGACACTTAGTGCCCAAGTTTCATACTTGGAGGCTAAGGGTTGATTTCTACTATATATATGAGTGCTTAGGCTTGATTTTCATGGTGAAATTCTACCCTCCACCCTTAAGGACGAATTTTCACCAACTTATCTCTCCTAAAAGACCACCAACCTCTGCCATTTTCAGAAGAAGGCTCAAACACATGGAAGAAGGTGTTGGGTATTATTTTCCGGCTTGGTAGAAAGCGTATAGTTGATTGGAGGCTTGAAGGTTGCTATAAATCCTTTACCTTTGCCTATTGTAATTCATACTTTGGGTAAACCTTGTTACTTTTATATTTCATGATGTTTATGATTACCATGATTGTTGAATCTTTGTGTTTGATTGAAATAACCATGGAATAGTTTTGTATACTTGTTTGGATATTATGATAACTTGTGATCAAGGGATGTTTGGATATTTGTAGTGTTTGTTTGGAATATGATGATAACATCATATTTGGTTAAATTGGAACTTGTCTTGTTTATTGTCTTGATTAATCATTGTTGAGTCTAAATGTCGAAAGGGTTCTCAATAGTGGTTGATTTCAATTCATTAGTCGACGAATGTTTTGGTCTTGTACTTTGTGACGATTGTATGAGAAACTTAATAAACATAACAAATGAAAGTTTAATTTAGATTAAGGGTCGAAAGGCATCTTTTGAATATGTGTTCTAATCATTTTTCAAGTAAATGGAACTTCACGAATTAATAACATCAAAGTCTAAAGTTCGAAAGGATTCTTTCTTGTTATAGGCATAAGGCTCATGACATGACCATTTGATTGAGGCTTATACATATTTGATTTATAAAACACTAAATTATTATTGGTTCTAAAGGTCGTAAGGATTACTTTTGATAATATGTTTTCCAAACTAACCATCCTAATATCCATGTGATCATTTGTCCAAACAAGTATGTTTTTGTGTGATTGTTCTTATATTGCTTTTCTTGTTGGTTTGATCCGTGACAATCATAACCATCAACTTGTTACTTGCTTAAACAAACAAACGACACTTGAGTGCAACCAAGTCTCTTGGGACGACCTTGACTTACCAACCCCAATACTACATATGACTAGGGTATACTTGCCCGAATGTGTTCCTAGTTAATCGGTAATTCTTGTTTATAAATTTAAAGCTTCGATGGAGCGCATCAAGTTTTTGGCGCCGCTGCCGGGGATTTGGTTTTTGTTCTTAGGTGTTTGTTTGTTTGCTTGTTTGTTCGTTTCCTTGATATATTGATCGATTGCTTGTTTGCTAATTTGTTCGAATGCTATATTGCTTTTGCTCATAAATGATTGTTTCTTTGTTCTTGTTTGATTGCTTGTTTGCTTGTTTTCTCATGATGATTGCTTAATTGCCTCTCTTGCTCTTTGTCTAAAAAAAATTCTCATTTCTCATAATTGCTTAAATGATCTTGGTTTAAAAATCAAATTTTTTTATGTTGGGATTTCATTTCATGTGTTCTAAAAATACGCATTTAAAAGTTTGCTAAATGTGCTCGAAAGTGTTTGCGAAAAAACCACCCAAACCACTCCAACCGATCGGTCACCACCCGTAACCGATTCGGTTGGAGGCTTTTGAACCAATTTTTTTCCCTTCTAGTTTGTGTTTTTCTTGTTTTGTGAGTTTTATGTTTTATATGTTATGTGATCTCTTGCATGTCTCTGTGTTATTTGTTCGTGTTCTTCTTGTTCGGATTAGTTTCATATTAATTTTGAATAAGACTATCTTGTTTTAGATTTTTTTGTTTTGATTTGTGTTACGTGATTAATTATGTTTGCTTGCGTCTATGTGCTTGTCATTTTCAGTGATCGTGCTTTTATTTTCTTATTTTTGTTTTAAGTGTTGTATTATGTTCTTGATGTTCTTCTAGTACATATGTGTTTATGTGTTTTATTTACTTGTGTGTATTTTCGTATTCGTTATCTTATGTCTTTTTGTTTTATTTTGTCAATAAAAGTTTATAACTGAAACTTATTAAAAAAAAAAGAAATTTGGTCACCAGAGTGCCAACCGAATCGGATGGAATCCATGCCGATCGGTTGGAGCTCTCGGTAAAAATTGGCCCAAGGAAAACCAACCCAACCGATCGGTTAGATTCTCTGACCGATCGGATGGACCAATCGGTAAAAAAAAATGTTATTTTCATTTTTCGTATTTTGTTCTTGTGTGTTTGTGTTTAGATCGAATAAGTTTAAATGTCTTTTGGTTTTTGCAAGAGCATCATTTCTTTTATTCTACTTAAATTTGGTTTTTTTCATTTTAAATTTTGTTAATTTAGTACGTTGTGAATAAATAAGTACTTGTTTTAAAAATAAAAATGTTTTGAACTTTGTGGTTATGTTCACTGGAAACCCTCACGAGACTTCACTCGTCCGCTCGGGCCACCGAGGGGTTTAAAAGGCTTGTTGCATACGCTAAATGCAACCGTGATGCCTACGAAAGTGAGTTTTAGAATTTTACGCGTTTTTTGTAGTTTAGTTTATTTTTGCAGATTTAATAAGCTCTTGGAGATTGGATTATTGGTAATATTATACTTGGTGTGGAGATGTTTTGTTGAATGAGAAATTGATTGATCTCATAAGCTTATGCTAGCATTTGCTTAGCACCTTATCATATGGAGTTCGATCGCGATTTCTTGGCCCGAGAAGTTTCGTTTCTCTTAGACTATTTATTTATTTATTTTCCCAATTTTACATGCTTTGAAGTTAATTTTCATTACATTTTGGACAATGCTTAACTTAAGTGTGGGAGGAAGTAAATAGAAAAAACGAAACTACTTTTCAAATTTATAATTTTTGGGGCCAATTTAAAATTTTGTATACTTGTTTGCCCTTGTGATCTAATTGTTTTCACGCTTTTAGGATAATATATTAGAATAACTGGATCAATCCACTGGTGAAATCTGTAATTTTGAAAAAATTGAGATGTGTCCCGATTAATATTGCAATCCATTCTGGGATTGATAACATTTGCTAGCACATATTATAGCCCTTTCCACTAATATGTGAGGATTTGAGCCTGTTTCGTATATAGCATACATCTTTTATGCTTGGATCTTTTGCTATGAGTGTGTCGGTATTTTATTTATTCTAGAACTTGTACTTGTAAATCATTACCAGACCGCCGTAAGATCACATTCGTGTGATATAAGTGTATTCGTGTGATAAAGAGGCATCCTTAGGAATAACACCAAATGGCCATCCGTTTACAAAATAATTTTTGCTAACCACATCGGTTAGTTAACCTCGTATTTGGAACCCATTTGTTAGCGTTTATCTTTAGCGCTAGATACCCTTAGTTCACCTTCCGAACCAATCCTTTTCATTTGTGTTACATCCAGAAAAATACAAAAATATTTTACACTTTAAACCTTACCATAACCCTTAGTCGAAGTCTAAATGGTGGTTGCTAGTTGCTTGGAATGTTGGATTGTTTTTTATGATTAATAGTTAGCCACACTTTGCCAGTTGTGTGTACCATTCCGACAAAGACGAAGGATGCATACTTCTTATTTGTATTTTTGTGGTGTATGCTTATACGATGTGTGGGGGGGGGGGGATGTGTATGTATGAAGAAGAAAAAAAAAGTATTAAAAAAAAAGGAAAAGATAAGAAGATAAGTCATCGCAGCTATAAGGTGACAATTATAGCCAATGTGCTATATATGAAGATGAAGAAGAAAGTTATGTGATATGTTGTTAGCCAATGAGCTAAATATGAGGAATATTATTATGGTGAATCGATGTATCGATATGGGAAAGTTCAAAGAAGAGGAAGTTGTTAACTATAATCATTTACGGGTTTGCGGTTTGTTCGGTAACTAACAACAATGGGACTTAGACTTGACTTTATTTTTCTTTGAAAACCAATTTCATAAATACTCCCATGCCTTATCCCTACCCTTACCAAATTACTTTATTCGTTGTTAGCTTTCGAGCATCCGGATATAGTGATGGCTTTGTGAAAATATGTAGTGCATTAATATTTTAGTGACCATCCAGTTTTGAGTGATCGAATGATGCGCCAGCGATCTAGTGTGTATTTTGGTGACCATCCGTTATGTGAATAGCGCGCCAGCAATCCAAAATATGCCCTAGTGACCATCCGTTGTTCGGGTAAATCAAGAATTCGCGCTAGCGATCTAATATGTTCTTGTATGAGATATTTAAACATAAGCCTAGTATAACCTCGAAGCCTGTACATTACAACCCGAATAAAAGACCTCTTTAGATGTTTACACTTGGCGCTTACGCCACGTCGGTGGAGTTTTGTTTCTTGTACAAGCCTATGGTAATAAACGGATCATGACTGAGCAATGAGTGTGATTCCTCTTATATATACTCCACTACCTAAATAAATGAGTGATTGAGTGAATTATTGTAGGATCGTGCCTGATTACTTGAGCTTGGTTAAACCGTTTATGTAAACACAAACAGCTTAGGAGAATCTCTAAGTGTAAGACTTGTGCCTATGCGGAAACTAAACACAAGAATATAAAGAAGAAAATAACTAACAAAGGTTTGATCCTCTATGGATCGTTTATTAACTAAAGATAATGTTTTGATGCGTACATAAACCCTAGCTGCAGGTTTCTTTTATAGACTTAGAAACCCTAATACAGCTCATACAAACCGTGTAAAGAGATATACATGATCTCTTCTAAAAATAAATCTAACAAACATTCTAAACATACGGGATAACTATTACTACTACCCGCAGTAATGACTACTAACAGTAGAAACAAAATAAACCTAACAGTAGGAACCAACTGCAGCAGCAATGAATAACTACCAGCAGGAATGAAAATAAACTATTATTCCAAAATTCCTAACAATCCTCCCCTAAACTGGTACTTGACTAGGTTAAGTTCCAGTTTCTTGATTGAGCTTGGAACACTTGGGCCTGAGGATTGCACTTGAGCAGCAGCATCAATAAGTAACCAGCAGCAACATCTTTAAAGCAAAACTTCCAGCAGCAACCTCTATATAACAGCAGCAACAGGAAAGCATCTCCAATTAAACTGGTTACCATGAACTTCATTTGATCTTGACTGCTACTATGACAATGTGTACATCAAATCACTTTAAGTTTCATACTATTCTCATCACATCCAGGTGTGTTAACTCCTGTGAGAGGTGAATCATTGAAAATAATGGATTTGATGTCTCTTTACCAATAGCCATCACTATTGGAGTAGCCAATGTTTTGGTGTGTAAGACCATGGTACATTGATAACCATCTAATTTTTAGTAAATCAACAACTATAAACGGATTTGACTTGTCTTTACCTGTAGCCGTTTGCTCAGGACTAGCCAATTCTTAGGTTAAAGATAAACCTTGGTGAATTGAGTACCAAATATGGTTTTCCAACTGCCTTTACCACAAGCCATATACATGTGGGCTAGCCAATTCTTTGGAAACCCCAAGAGGAGTAAAAACCATGGTGAATTGAAAACCATTTCAACTCTCAGTTGCTAAACATGGGTGAGTTGAAGTACCCTAATAGTTTTGAGCAAACTATCACAGCTATCAACGGATTTGAGGATCACACCAGAGCCGTACCCTCATGGTGAGTCAACCCTTTCTTGTCGATTAGACATGGTGAGATGATTACCATTTGTTGTGTGGTTAAAAACCAACATTGTACCTGCACAAAAGTTAGTATACAAAATATACATAAGATTTTTTTTTTTTTTTTTTTTTTTTTTTTTTAACTAACACACAAAAAGAAAAAGAAATAAATAAAGAAGAAAGAAAAATATACAACAAGAAGAATTAGCACTGGATCCCTAAGCAGCAACAAGTGGTGGACAATCACTCACAAAGCAAACCTCTTGGATCTAGCTAGCACCTGTTGAGCCAGGTCAAAAAATTTTCTATATAAGGTATGGGCCATCTCAGAGTCACTTTCAACTGTCATCCTTGTTGCCACCAACATCAACAAAACAGCAGGCCTAAGTGGATAATCCTTTTCTACTAGCATAAAAATCTCTATGCCATCCTTTGTAGACACTCGATGGACACCACATGAATCAAATAGTTTCCAAGAGACATCTTTAATCTGTAACTGAAATCTCCACATAGGCTCCCCACCATCTGGATCATAAATCCTTTTAAGCTGAACCCATAGCTCTTTATCCTTATCTTGAGTAGGATCTTGATCCTTGAATTTCTCTTTGACCAAAAACCATAGCTGATTAAGATCCTCTCTATCAAAACCTGTGAGGAGATCTTCAAATAGCTTGTACTTCTCAGATATGCCACCAACCCTCATGATTTCCCAACCCTGCATCCTTCCATCAGTGAACACTTCCCAGCCAAGGATAGGATATCTAACTTTTAAAGGCGGGATCAGTGTTTGCCCTGGAACTATTACCATCATTTGTTTAACCTGCTCATCAGTCAAAGCTTCACCAGACTTCAATCTCTTTGAAACATCAGACTCTAAGACTGGTGATGCTCTTCTCTTGCGTTGGAGTTTATCATCTCTGATTGGAGTATTGTCCCTGGCATACGTGTCAAAGAACTTCGTTTCAAGAGCAGCATATGTCCAGTCCTTTAAGTCCTTCAACTTGATAGATGTTTGACCTGTCAAATAATGCTGCATAAACTTCACATTATCTGCTCTTGTAGGCAACATTGTCTTATACCCATATTTTTGCCTTTCTCGAATTTGATTCATCAAGTCATTCCAAGTTGTTTTCATGTTTTTCTTCAAAATGAATGCCACTAACTCCTCTTACTTGTCTTCTTTTTCTAAGTTAGGATCTTTTACAAGCATTGCAGCATGGGCCTTGATAATCAAGTCTGAATCCAATAAATATTGAAGTTACTCATTAAATTCTGCAGGATTGAAATCATCAGTTCTGGTGTTACTCATAAAGTCAGCAATATCCCTGTTTAGCTCTTTAGACATCTTCTTTGCAAACTCCCCATCGTTATTGATCTGATCTTGTACAGCTTGTGCAGCAGCTAATTCCTCTTCATGTGCCTTTCGTGCTAACTCTGCATCATGCTCTGTATCAGCAGGTTGAACTCCCTGAACATTATGAACTTGTTCTTTTTCTTGGGGAGAGACAAGAGCATCCTTCACAGGATCCTTACCACTAGTATTACCAGTCTCAGCAGCAGGAATAATCTTGTCAGAAGGAAGAACAACTTGAGAAGCAACAGTAACTGCAGCCAAACTACCAGCATCAACAGAAACACTACCAGCAGCATTGACAAAGCTACCAGCAGCAACACCAGTAGGCTTAAGACCAACAGAAGGTTCTTCATTACCAGAAGAAGTAGCAGCAGCAATATGAAGGGAAGAATCAGCAGTATGAGCTGACTACTAGATACACCATCCACATCAAACTTCTTCACTAGTCTCCTTTTGTACCTCCTCCTTGTACCAATGATTGGAGACTTGGTGGAAAGTTCCAAAGTTGCATTGGCCAACAATTGAAGAGGATCCAAATTCAAAGTAGCCTGACCCTCTTCAGAGTCAGAGAGCACAACTTTTCTTTTCTTGCTCTTTAATTGATCTTCTAAATGTTCAACTCTATCAACCAACTTATGGATTGTATCATCAAAGGTCTCTTTTGTTTCCTTCAGTTCCTTATCCAAAGCATTCACCTTGTCTCCAAGCTCCTTTTTGGTATCCTGTAACTCAGATTCCAAAGCTTCAACTCTCTTCATGTACCTGTCAAGTAACCTGGACATAGAAGTTAGTTCAGCAGGATCCTCAGCTCCACCAGCAGGAATGCCTGAGGTGTTAGGAGCTTCATTGGATCTAGATGGAGATACATGAAATTCTCCACCAGTATGGGTGTCATCACTAAAAGGCTGCCTAGTAGGACTAGGAGTTGAAAGCCTGGAAGAGGAAGTAATATCAACAGAGGGCATAACTGAGGGTGTTGGTTGATCAACATGAGACACTACAGGTGTGGTCTGGACTTCATCTTGGTCAATAGAGTGAGGTGAGGGAACCCTGGGAGATGGTGATAACTGAGCTTTAGAAGCATTAGATGCACCTGCACCAGCAGCATCTGATGCCACAGTACCAGCAGGAATAGGTGGACTAGCATGATCCGTGCTGAATACACCTATAAATAAATGCAGACAGCGGATACGCGTGAATAATTACAAATCACCCCTTTGTGAAAAAGGATACTTGCAAAAACTCACGTTCGTGTGTAGTGTGAAGCTAGGTAAGTAATTACCTGGGTCGTTTCCCAACGAGGTGTGAATGGGCAAACTGTGAAAAGCTTTGGATTAGAGTGATAGATGATTTAGATATTTTGGATTTTGCTTTTTTAATAATTCTAAATAACAAATGATAAACAAATATATAAAAGAAAATTAAACGCGAATTAAACTAAAAATGCGTAACAGGAAATATGAAATGGGACAAAAACTGAAATTTATGAAATTTAAAACCTAAAAATGTAAAATGACTTAAAACTTATTTTAAAACTAAAATTATATATTTTTTTACACTTTTTATTTAATTATTATTAATTATTTATTATTTAATAATTATTTAAAATTAATTTAAATTATAATAAATACTAAATAAACAAAGAAAAATCTAAAACTTTTTCTATAAATATTATTAAGTTAAAAGAAGATAAGAAAATTATAAAATGAAAATTGCTTAATTAAAATTTAAAAAAATAAATTCTATTAAATAGAAGCTATCACTATTTTTCTGTTTTTGTTTTTCTTAAGGTCTAAAAATATAATTTTATTTTTCCTAGATTTATAAATGACAAAAGAAAATTATGAAAATTAGAATTATATTTTTCTGATTATTTTTCTATTTATTATGATTTAATTACTATTAGAAACTAATTACAAAGATTAGAAATATTAAATGACTTAGGAAAAATCTGAAAAATTCAGGATAAGTCTAAAATAATATTTTAAAAGCTAGGAAAAATAAAAGCAGAAGTTATCTAAGACCAATAAGCAGATTTGGGCAGATAAGCAGTATGCCAATAAGCCAAAATAAGCTAAAAAGCTAGGAAAATAACCAAAAGCTCAGAACAGGTTTAGTACACTATTAGAAGCTTAAAACAACTAAAAAACACAAATAAGCACAAGTAATTAAGCTGATAAGAAGATTAGCAGATGCAAAGCTTCAGTAGAAACTCAGGAAATTGGCCAAATTGCAAGGCAATTAAAGTAGTTCAAATAAGCTCCTAAGTTGAATAATATGGGGGCAAAAGTGAGCTAGTACTATGAGCTATTCAGAAAACCAAAAAGCAAGGTCTGAGCTTATCTAAATAAGCCACAAATGAGGTGAGTTCAGCTGCAAAAACACTCAGTATACACTGAGTGCTGATGTGCAGAGTTGTGCAGAAGAGCACAAGCCAAAGGCCTCTAATCCAACTCTTGTGTATGCTTCAAATGGACTCAAAGTGACTCAGAAAAGCTACCAATAAGGGCCAAAAGAGCTTGGGCTTATAAATAGCTTATTTGGTCAATTGAGGGGCTGAAAATTGTACAGACAAAGCAAATAGGCCAAATCTATCTAAAAGGCTTATAAGAACTTCAAAACAGCTTAATTTGGTTAAAATAAGCTGGATCAAAGTTGGAAATATGGCACATATATAGTAACACTATGATTTGACTTGTTTTGACTTCTTAAACCAAACAACCCTTTATAGGGTCTGTTGTGGATTTTCTAAGGGAAAACCAAATTTTAACAATGAAACTTGATTATAACTGATTAATTAACTTATATAAACTACAATAAGCAACTTTAGAACAGAAATAAGTAATAAATTAAGCTATGCTATGTTATGCTATTTTTGGCTTTTTGAGTTTTTTAAGTGAAAATAAAGACTAAGACTTATTTAATATTGAGACACTGATGAAAGATGACTAATAATTGATAATAAGCAGTTAATGACAGAAATAACCTAGAAATAAGCTATTGCACAGTTACAATAGAAATTAAGCAAAAATCAAATAAAGGCTTACAACTGAAATTGGCTTATGAAAAGATGAACAAGGACCAGAAACTACTCCTAGCTTGTTGTCAACAAGCTAGAAACCAGAAAAGCCATCCAGATTAGCTTCTACTCCCAGAACTGCTTATTTTGAGCTTTTGTTGACTTTCTTTGACTTTTTCTTCTTTCTTGAATTAGAGCAGAATTAAACTAACATAAGCTCACAGTAAGCTATAATTAGCTTATATAAGCTTATGTAAACAGATAATAAACTTTTCCAATTAACATTTATCTTAATACGAATTACAGTAGAACTTGAAATTGTAAATTAACTGAAATTTAAGACAAGATATGTTAAATTGAGATCAAAATGACTGTAAATTGCTTATATTGATTACTGGAAATGAAAATTACAATAAAGAAAGACAAATAAGTAAAAACGATTTAATAAAAATTAACTACTACTCTATTTCCTATTACATTGTCCTATATATACTAAATATTGCTGGGAAACCCTTAGCCGACATCCTTGATCACTTCTGCACCCTTGGATTGCTTCTAATCAATCTGAGCTCTTTAAATGAAAATTGGCGCCAAAATAGAGATAGTGGATTCGAGTAGGTTTTTAGCATTTAATGCATTTTGTGGAGGTGGAGAAGAAGCTTTAAATGCTTCTTGTTTTGTTAGGTAAGTGGGATAGGAGGGGGGTGGTATTGCAGGAAACTATGGGTGATGGTGGTTTTGGCGGGGTTGTGAGGAAGAAGAGAAGTCAAACCGAAGTTTGACTCTGGGATATTTAGCAAAGGGTTGGGTCGGGTTGGTTTAATAAAAGGGAGTTGGGCTGGTGTGGTGGATTGGGCTGGGTGGTTGTGTAGTGGGTTGGGTTAGGATTAGATATAATTGGGTTTTATTTTTTAGTTTAGGGTCCGGTTAGGTTTGTAGTTAAATCACAAGGACCATAGTTGTAATTACTGAATTCTTGAAGGGTTGAGTAGACAATTTTCCAAAGTTATCAAAAGGGTCAACTTTGCCAATTATAAATAGCACAAGGGTTTTATTTGATAAATTACAATTTTTAAAACCCGAGGACTAAATTTGCCAATTTTGAAACTTGAGGGGTAAAAGTTGCCATTTTTAGAAAACTTTCTTCCAGGGATTAAAAGTGAATATGTTTGATATCCCAAGGACTAAAGTTGACTTTTCTTTCATTTTAAACCTTCAGGGACTAAATCTGCCAATTTGTGAAACTCCAGGGACTGAAAGTGACAATTATGCAAACTTTGTTCGTTTTTCACTTGTTTTCAATCTTTTTGTTCCTGAGTTATATAAAAACACATTTTATGATATTTTTAGTATTTTGAAGCATATCTGCATGTTTTTAAATGTTTTTGCAGATAAAATGTGACAGAAATGATGAGTATTTAGACACTCATCAGTGGACTAGCATCAGCAGCATTGACTGCTGCACCACCAGCAGCATCAGCTGCACCTCCAACAACATTAGCTGCACCAGCAGGTTCAGCCCCACCAGGCAACATAGCTGGTAAAAGTGGCCTATGGTCTCCCACAAATTTAGTCTTCATAGTTGCAAACAACTTAGCAGTCAACCTACCCATATTCCTAGGTAAGGGGTCAGTGGTTTGAACACCTAGAATTATTTGTAAGAATCTAGGGTACATGAGGAATTTGTTTTTGACATTGAGTATATTCCCTATCATTCCCTCAAAAATGTATTTAGACCAATTGTAAACCCTCCCAGTGGACATACAAATAAGGGCAGAGGCAATGGGACTAGCAAATTGATCCCACCCACCAGACTTAACACTAAGGCATTGCAACAAGGTGTGAATTAGAAACCTCCATTGAGGCAAAACCTTATTCTTGAAAAATGTAAAAGTACCAGCAATTGGATACCCTATTGCTTCCATTCCTTCCAGAATCTGCTGTTCAGTGAAGTTATACAGCCCATTCTCATCATTAAGCTGAAGATGAACTCGAATAGACTCCTCAGTAATAGTATGTTCTTGCCCATCAATCGTAGCAACTATCTCCTGAGGTCTTCCTACAATCGTACGAACAACAGCAGTACCCCAAAATTGTCGAACCAGAGAATCATATACCACTATTGGGCAGTGAGTAATGACATGTCGAAGAGAAGACCCTCTTAAAAAGGCAAGGATGTCATCATACCCTTCGCTTCTAGGTGAAGATTCAAGATAACCAACTTTATTGTGATCTTCTTTGTATTAAAGGGCTGCCATAGAGTTGAATCAGGGAATGAGATATGGAAATGAGAAGAAATGCAATCGATTTGAGAGAGTGAGGTTATTTTGGGTGTGGAATTTGATATTTAGGTCGTGAATACGGTTTCCCAATTTAGCAACTTAAATTGCATAATCTTCGCGGATCCTTTGACCAATTTGAATTTAATTTAATCCCAAAATAAATTCCTCAAATACTTCAATATCCGCAACAATGAAGTCAACCAGAGGTAACCAGATGGTCAAACAGCGGGAATAGAGTATCTTTGACCAAAATACATTACCAGCAGCAACGGTGGGTAACCGGCAGCAATGAGCTGGTCAACCAGCAGCAATGAGCTGCTGTTTGACTAACTTCAAATCCCCAATTAACTCTAAACCAACCCAAAATTTAATTTCATTAACCTCCCCTTAAGTCTATATAACCCCTTGAAACATCAACACAACCATATCTCATTCATCAAACCCTAATTCACAATAAATCACACATAATGAGTTCATCAAACCCCGACATTATAAACATTTCTGATTCATCCTCTGAATCTTCAGAATCATCAGAGGGATGGAAGAATTATTTTCCACCCACATATTCCACTGGCACCAGTACCAGCAGCAAAATCAAAGGAAAAGCAAAAGCTGAGGAACCATCATCTTCCCCATCTGATGCTGAAGATTCTAGCTCTGATGGTGATCCCTCATCCTGGCCAAAGAGCTTGACATACTACCAAGGTGAATGGGAGACTTATCCACCAAACTGTCCCATTTCAGCTGAGCTAACAAAGATGATGGAGAAAACTGTAGCTGCCTTCTATCAAGTCTCAGTGCCAAGGCCAAGCCAGCCATTCCCTAGATCACACCCTAGGGCAAGTCAGCCACTTCCCAGGCCAAGTCATCCATCCCCTAGGCCAAGTCAGCCACCACCTAACCCAAGACAGCCAATTCCTGTGGTGTTGGCCCTTGCAGCTCCAAGGTTGTATGGAGATAATAGTGGCAGAGGAGTGAGAAAGGTGATGCCTGATTATGAAGGCAAGGGGAAAGGGAAGATGGAATAGGTGGTTGGGTTAGGGAAGGGTGCTAAGGTCTGGGTGTTTGGTTCTTGAGTTTGATGTCTTTTGTGTAGTTTATTGTTGTCTGAGGTGCAGGTGTGAGGTCCTTGTGTCTGTTGACTGTTATCTGGTTTGTTTCAAGATTTGAAGCTTTTCTCTTTTGAATTTGAATGTAAGCACTTTTATGATGATGAATTAAAGAATTATCTTTTATTATATTCCAAATATTGTGATTTAGAGAATTGAAAAACAAAGTTAGTTTACAAAACATACTAAAACCTGCAAAACAAAGTTAATAAACATAAAAAGTGAACCATAAAAGCAAGAGATACAAAACAAAATTACAAGCATTAGCCTCCCCTCAAAACTAGCACCAAGGAAACCATGGAGAGTAAGCCATTCCCCCCATATACATTGGATCATAATAGGAAGACCAATAACCATGCTGCAAGTGAGTGTTGATAGGTCTGTTAATGGGTCTAGCAACATTCCTTTTCGAACCAGTAGAATTGGTTCTACCAGCTGGAACAGACTTACCAGCAGGTATGGCTGCAGGTTTGAAATGCCTACCAGCAGCAATGGCTGCTGGTTGTTTTGCATTACCAGCAGAAACTGCAGCTGTTTTAGGCACATATGGGGGTATCTTTTCTACATTTTTCCATACAGACCTAGTTTGCTTTTGTCTAACACCCATTTTGTTTTCATAGAAATCACAGTCCTTGATTAGGTGAGAATAACTACCACACACAAAACAGGATTTCTTCTTAATCGATTTCTTCTTAACCTGACATCTCTTATGACACACAACCTTCTCAGTACCAAAATCAGAAGAACAATTGATTTTAACAGGACTAAAAGGGATGTCATCAAAAGTAGCTTTCTTTGAATTGGATTCCATACTAGCTACTTTTGGTGAGAAGTCATCAGACTTGTGTGTGAGAGAATTTTCACTTGAATCACATGAAGTAAAGTCTGTGGACTGAGAATCAGAAGACTTGTCACTTGCAGAACAAGAAACAAAGTCATCAGAGTCTGATGAGTCCTTTGACTTTTTTCCATAGGACATGTATGATTCATCTAAGTCAAGGTCAGAGAGAGAGTGGACAGGGGTAGGCATAAAAACTCCTCTGATAGGTGGAGGAACTGCATTCATTCCTCCTTCCTTTACATACTTTACAGGAATTTGGTAATTTGGCTCCTTAGGGGTAGGGTCAAATATACTTGGGTCACTAGGGTCATAAATATCATCTGGCCCAACATCATACCCTAATCCCCTCTTACACCTTACAGACTGAGTACTGTTATTTAGTTTGACTAGGTTTTTAGCTGATTCTTGCAATGCATTATGTCTAGCCAATTCAATATCTAACTTAGTCTGTAATTCCTGATTTTCTAATTTTAGATTAGCATTTTCTTTTTGAGAATATTTAAGCTCATTAGTGGTGAATTCTAATTCTCTTTGTAGAACCTTAATTTTCTCTTCATATGCTACCTGATTGGCTTGGTACCAAGCTTTCTGCTTGTCTAAGGTTTTAACTGCACTACTATACGCTTGGACCTTAATATAGTATTCTTTGTACTTAGATTCTATGTCATCGAATTCTTTCTTAAGGATTGAGTACAATTCATGACAACCATAAGGACAGTTTTGTACCTGAGATGGAAATCCCATTAAGGCAAACTCTTCCATATCATCCTTTGCATCAACCCCCACATGAATTGTTTGATCTGTACTCTCTCCATCAGATTCATTAGGTTCAGTGCACTGTTTCATAGAATCAAACGGCAGCAAGTTTCTGATCTTCATGGCCCACATTTCATATTTATCCTCTGATGAAGACATTGTGCGAAGGTTCAAGAGATTAGATTAAAATAAGTTTTCTTCTCTAACAGAGATCCTCACCAGGCTCTGATACCACTTGTAGGATCGTGCCTGATTGCTTGAGCTTGGTTAAACCGTTTATGTAAACACAAACAGCTTAGGAGAATCTCTAAGTGTAAGACTTGTGCCTATGCGGAAACTAAACACAAGAATATAAAGAAGAAAATAACTAACAAAGGTTTGATCCTCTATGGATCGTTTATTAACTAAAGATAATGTTTTGATGCGTACATAAACCCTAGCTGCAGGTTTCTTTTATAGACTTAGAAACCCTAATACAGCTCATACAAACCGTGTAAAGAGATATACATGATCTCTTCTAAAAATAAATCTAACAAACATTCTAAACATATGGGATACCTATTACTACTACCCGCAATAATGACTAGTAACAGCAGAAACAAAATAAATCTAACAGCAGGAACCAACTGCAGCATCAATGAATAACTACCAGCAGGAACCAGCTGCACTACCAGCAGGAACCAGCTGCACTACCAGTAGGAATGAAAATAAGCTATTATTCCAAAATTCCTAACAATTATACTTCGTTTCTTTTTCGTGAGGTGTTTAGAAATGTTACTCAAGCAAGAAAATCTATAGGTATTGTCATACATCTCGGTTTTTCACCATAACGCTTAAAAATGATGAATCGTATCTTGTACTTGTACTTGGTAGATTTGCATCATAATTTTTATAATCATTTTTCATGCACAATGTGGGATCTATTTTTCTTAATATTTGCTTGAGGGCAAGCAAACCCTTAAGTGTGGGGGAGTTTGCGCTCATTTTCCCTTTTATTAAAAAATATATATATTTTGATATTTCAAAAGAAAAAAAAAATCAAAATTTTTAAAATTTTCTTTTCGTTTTGTCATTTAGGTATGAATTTCGATTTTTCTTTTTCTAGATTTGCTTGAGGGCAAGCAAAGTTCAAGTGTGGGGGAATTTGATAACGCTCAAATTGTACATGTTTTTAGGAGCGTTATCGTGGATTTTATGCATATATATTGATCACTTTTATGAACTTATGGTACTTAATGAAGTATAATATCTATTTTAGGTTCATGGAAGCTCACGACAAAGAAAACCAAGAAAAAGACGAAGAAACGATCAATAAACGAAGATTTATGCATATACGAAGAATTCCCGACAAAAGCGAGTCTCTTGGAGTATATTCGAGAAGATAAAGTCATGAAGTTGTCACTTCAAAGACTCAAAAATAAAGCACAAGAAGGAAAACGAGAAAAGAAATGAAGAAAAGAAGCTAAAACGAAGAAATAATGGAAGACTCGTTGTTCCCGACATACCTCCACCATTTTGGCCATAATTTGAGCATACGAACTTGGATTTAGATGATTCAAGCGGCTACGGAACCGGGAGAGAAGGATCTACAACTTTCGTGTTTATCTATTTCTGGCAAAAATGCCCCATCCGATCGGTATTGGCCCGCAACCGATTCGGATGGAGCTAACTTTTTCATAAATCCAATCAGTATGGTCCCGTATCCGATCGGATGGACCAATCTGACCTTCCCAAGTTATTTTTAATGCATTATTAAGTGTCATTAAGCCCCAAGCCCGATCACTTATCTCCATTTACTCCATTTCCTGGTATTTTATGACACTTAGTGCCCAAGTTTCATACTTAGAGGCTAAGTGTTGATTTCTACTATATATATGAGTGCTTAGGCTTGGTTTTCATGGTGAAATTCTACCCTCCACCCTTAAGGACGAATTTTCACCAACTTATCTCTCCCAAAAGACCACCAACCTCTGCCATTTTTAGAAGAAGGCTCAAACACATGGAAGAAGGTGTTGGGTATTATTTTCCGGCTTGGTAGAAAGCGTATAGTTGATTGGAGGCTTGAAGGTTGCTATAAATCCTTTACCTTTGCCTATTGTAATTCATACTTTGGGTAAACCTTGTTACTTTTATATTTCATGATGTTTATGATTACCATGATTGTTGAATCTTTGTGTTTGATTGAAATAATCATGGAATAGTTTTGTATACTTGTTTGGATATTATGATAACTTGTGATAAAGGGATGTTTGATATATTTGTAGTGTTTGTTTGGAATATGATGATAACATCATATTTGGTTAAATTGAAACTTGTCTTGTTTATTGTCTTGATTAATCATTGTTGAGTCTAAATGTCGAAAGGGTTCTAAATAGTGGTTGATTTCAATTCATTAGTCGACGAATGTTTTGGTCTTGTACTTTGTGACAATTGTATGAGAAACTTAATAAACATAACAAGTGAAAGTTTAATTTAGATTAAGGGTCGAAAGGCATCTTTTGAATATGTGTTCTAATCATTTTTCAAGTAAATGGAACTTCACGATTTAATAACATCAAAGTCTAAAGTTCGAAAGGATTCTTTCTTGTTATAGGCATAAGGCTCATGACATGACCATTTGATTGAGGCTTATACATATTTGATTTATAAAACACTAAATTATTATTGGTTCTAAAGGTCGTAAGGATTACTTTTGATAATATGTTTTCCAAACTAACCATCCTAATATCCATGTGATCATTTGTCCAAACATGTATGTTTTTGTGTGATTGTTCTTATATTGCTTTTCTTGTTGGTTTGATGTATGACAATCATAACCATCAACTTGTTACATGCTTAAACAAACAAACGACACTTGAGTGCAACCAAATCTCTTGGGACGACCTTGACTTACCAACCCCAATACAACATATGACTAGGGTATACTTGCCCGAATGTGTTCCTAGTTAATTGGTAATTCTTGTTTATAAATTTAAAGCTTTGATGGAGCGCATCAGTATGACTACAACATAAAAATAAAAACCAACTACAAGAAGCACACAGAAATCTTTAGCGACATGAGGCCCTAAGATTTGCTTCAATGACAAAAGGGATCCCTAAGCTCTTATTTTGGAAACTAAACATGAGAATGTTTAGTTGTTTGGGCTATTGGTTGGTGGAGGAGGTGGTATGATGGGTCCTTGTGGTGGTGTTAGAAGGTGTTCAAGGTAGGAGAACATGAAGTTCAATTAATCCCTAAGGTAGAAGATGAGGTTTCGGTTGTGATGAAAACATGCACAACTTAGACTATGTGGCTCTAAAGGATAAAAAATGGGGTGACCCATTAGTGGTTGTGGTGATGGAGAGGTGGAAGATGATGATGTGTTGGACCCAAGCTCAAAAGGAGTTGTTGGTGATAGGGTGAAGGTTAGTTCTAATGGTTGAGGAGGGCTAGGTGGAGGTAAAGGTGTGGTAGTCCTAATAGTGGAAGAGGATGATGAGATTGGCCTTGTAGAGGTGGCTTTAGAGGGAGCCAAGGGTGTAGAAATTGATGAGGTTGAATTGATGGAGGGTAATGGAGTATGAATGTCTTCATCATCGTCTAATGTAAGATCAATGAGAAGTATTTCATTGGGTGGTTTTATGTTGAGCCTTGGCTTCTTTGCTTTGTGAGAGGTGGTGGCCATGGTAGAAGACATGGTGAGTTTATGATGAATGTGTGATGGTGAGGAAGATGAATGCATGATAGGAGCTTAAATAGCCAAATCAAAGCATGCAAGGATAGGTAGGATGGTGAGTTTAAGGAATTGGGAGTGTTGGAATCAGCACATGTTTGCAAATTCTGAGGAAAAGAAAGTCAAAAAGTGGAACCAAACAGTTAAAAACGTCTTCCCAGGGGATGGTACCACTAAATCACCCATGGTACCGCTAAATTTAGAGGTGCTGTGCCCTATTTAGAGGAGCCGTGGCCTGCAGTTGACATTTTTACCAGTTCTGTTGGATTTAGGCTGCTTAAGTGGGTAATCCTAGGGGTACTATTTGCAGCAAATCCTAATGCCGCAATTCACTAAAGAATAATCACATAGTTTTCCTAACACTAGCTACAATTAGCAATAAACAAGAACATGTGATTATCTAAGTTTAGGCTACTATTAACCATGCAACATATCAAGTAATATGATCATCTAGTGCATGCAAGAAAAATGTAAAATAAGAGATATGAACTAAATAAAGCTCATAAATATTGTAAAACCCAAAATTTACCTCAATCTAAAATGACTAAAATGCCCTCTGAATTTAAATTTTAGGAACTTATAAAAATTTTATAAGTAACATTATTCGTACTTAACCTAAGAAAATTATATCCTAAGTTGTCAAATGAATTAAGCTACAAATAAAACTTTACATTTAATTTAAAGTCCAATTAAACAAGTTCTCTACATAAGGTTCATAATAGGCGACATTCATGGGACCATGAACCCTCAAAATTTCGGCTAGGGTCAAAATGATTAAGATTAGTATGGATCTTGATAACTTTGGAAGGTGTTAATCACCATTATGGACCCCAAAAATTTAGGTCAATCCTCCCCTAAAAACCCTCACAAAAAAAACGTGTAACCTCCCCCTCCACCTCACAAACTCACGGCATTCATTCAAAAAAAAAAAAAAAAAAAAAAAAAAAAAACTCTAAGAACCCTAACCCTAGTCGACATCCAAGGAAGAAGAAGGAAGGAAAAATTGTTGGTGATTCGATCGTGTGTTGTTCTTATTCTTCGTTTGGCCTTCAAGGGTAATTTGTATCATTCCTTCTTGTCTAATCCTTGTCATATTCAATTCATCTTGTGTTCTTGTCAAGTTATAAATCACATATGATAACATAAGAATCACATAAAATGATAACATGAATTAATAAATATGAAAACCCTAATATGAACCGATCTATGATTTGTTATTATGATTGATATGAACATGTTTAGAACACATATAAATCGACCTAGGTTTGATTTGATGTCAAATATAATTGTTTGTAACAAGAAATAAATATTGGTAATGGAAAACCCTAATTGTTTGCATGAAATCATAAACTCAGTTTGCTGTCCAGAAATTTGGTCAATTTGATTCGATGATATCTTGATGATGGTAAAGTGTTTTTGGGTGTTTCTGGAGCCTAAAACTAAATTTAGGAAAATAGCTTTCCAGAAAAGTAAGCCTCATGATTTTAGAGGTCGGGAAGGCAACCTTTTGATTTTTACAAATTCGAGTGTCAAAACTGCAATTCGGGATATGAAAATTCAAGTGTAGTGTATGATTTTTCATTTAAAATCTATAACGAATTAAGACCTGAAATTTTTACAGTATAATATTTGGAATATAAGTTAGGTTGTGTAATGTTTGTATATTTTTCTGAGATGTTGAAATGGGGTAAATAATTGCATACTTTCTGGGTGTTTCATCAGATCCGATTCAGGAACATGTTGTGGAAATTGATTTTTCATTCATACTTATACTAGCTAATAAAATATGGAAAAATTATGTAAAATATTTAAGACATTGAAGTATCTGTGGTAATTTTTGTGGATTTTATTTCGGAGTTCTTATATGGTAAATAAATTCGACTAAACAGGACCAGTTTATATGTAAAATCTGTTAAAAGTGTAAAAGGGATTAAAAAGGTATTATGTGTCTAATTTCTAAACTAAAGGGTTTAAATTGTCATTTTTCCAAATTAAGGGGCTTAACTTGTGAAACCATGAAACCTTATAATATATACATTTTACACCCTCATTTTACAATAATTGCATAATTAACCCTAAACTTGTTATAATTGCATAATAAACCCTAAACTTATATAATTGACATTATGAACCTTGAACCATTATTATTGTCACATTTGAATACTTAAGCTTATTTAAATGATAACCATGAATATTTCTTAATATGGAATCCTACTAATTATGGAAACTTACTAATTCGGGAAACCTGATAAAAATAGAAACCTGCTAAAAATAGAAAGTTACTAAATATGGAAAGTTACTAAATATGGAAAGTTGTTATTTTTGGAAAGTTACTAAATATGGAAAGTTGCTATTTTTGGAAAGTTACTAAATATGGGAAGTTGCTATTTTTGGAAAGTTACTAAAAATGGAAAGTTACCTGAAAAGGAAAGAAAACTAAAATAAAACCTTTATGATTATGAAACCAAGAAACTTATAAGAAAACTTATGATTATTGTAGATCGGGTGAAGAAGGAGTGACCTTCTGCTTCTATTCATTTCATTTGCGTTTGGTTGTGTGCTTTGTTAAGGTACATATATTCTTTCCCTTTTCAGTAGGGATATTTTCTTATGATCCTATGCCTGCTATGATTCCCTTATGTGATTCTTGGCTTTCATTGTATGATTGCCATTCCTATATGATCCATTCCGACATTTGTTATAAATGTATCTGCCATGATATGCTTATGTTTTGCTATGCTATTTGAGTTACGATATTGTTTCTCTTGCCATGCTATGTTGTTATTATGTATGTTATGATAGATCCGTGCCTGAGCTTAACTAGCCATGGAGGTACCATGGCCATGTCTTGGATGGCACCCTAGACATGACACTCCCGTAGAGGTGTGATAGATCTACGGCGTTCCCCCTTATGTTATGTATTATGTTGTGATCACTATTGGCCATTATGCGTGTGTGTGCTCAGTCTAGTACTGACATACATACTTATGTTAGGGAGCGTATGGATGCATCCTAGGATTTATGTATGTGTATGATATGGTGACCAGGTAGTGTGTGCCTTACACTCCTTCTCACAACCCTATTACTTAGAGGTCTCCCCTCTTCGTATACTTATATTGATTATGATATGTTATGATTATGATTTGACGGATTATGTATGTATGGAGTTCTTATGGCACATCCTTATATGAACCCTCCTTTGTTTTCTTTTCATTCCTTGATTCAGTTTCGTATTCAGTTCTCATGCACTCTTGGTTCTCAGTTATCTTTATGATTCGTATGACTTTCATGATTATGCTTTTCGTTTGGTATTCTTATTCCTTCATTGCTTACGCTTATTTACCGTTATGCTATGTTATGTTATGTATATATCTGTTCACTGGGCTTTTTAAGCTCAGCCGCATTTCTTTCCATGCGGCAGGTTTTAGTTAGAAGCTGGGTTATGAGTGGAGTGCTTTGAGCTTAGAAGGCTATACTTAGATTGCTATCCTGGATTTAGTGATGACTAGAAGAGATTTGCATTTCAGACTTAGTATTTTGTTATTGTTCTCATTGTAACCTTGTATTTTCATAATTTCCCTTTGTAACCTTTGAAATTCATTTGTATTATTTAAGTCTTATGCTTATGTTTGCTTTGATATGTCACCATAACGTAATACTTCTACCCTTATCGGGTTGGGGTGTTACAATTATGGTATCAGAGAAATAGGTTGCGACTTGTAATACATTTACCCTTGACCTACGAAGTTTGGACCACTAAGTTTCCACTGTAGGCGCTCATAAGACAACCTTTGAGGAATTGCTTTAGGATCTCCCCATAGAAACATAAGTTATAACCGGTGAGGAATGGGTAGACTAGGACATCTATGTAAGTAGCATTGCTTCCGCATCACTCTGATTCGTGCCTTTGCCTTTGGCTATGCCTTATAAGAACATTTGTTTCAGAAGCTAGAAAGTTTTGTAACCTAAGCTTAGTAACCAAGTAAGATTGGAATGCCTTAAGAACCGCATGGATACCTTACACCATTTAGGTTTCACTTCCTGATTTTGACCTCCATCTACTAGTTGTTTGATAAACAGTTGATACCTTTCCGACCATTCTGAAGGTCATTCAACCGTCATGTGTTTGACACATTCTGTGAATTCATTACTTATACTGGATATAGAATGTATCATCTGATACTACTTGAATCTGCATAATCCATTGCTAATCCTATGAGAACTCTGGTATCTATTAACCACGGATGTAGGAAGATTTGTTTCCCTCCCTTAGAATGACCTGTGAGGATATTGGGTGGACATCAGGCTACTCGTTTGACGCGATCTCTTCCTTCGTATTTTAATCCTGACGTGAATTGTCTTCATTGTTCATTTTGATCCCTAAGTTCGGGTTCGTCTGAGCAGAAGAAGTTGTGGGACCAGGTTCCATCTCCTCCATGTGTTGACTGTGAGAAGTTACATCCGGGTGATCATATTATGAGACGTTGGATGCCGGTTTCAGTTGTAGGGTGATTGAAAGTCGGACGAAAGAGTGTCCGAAGGTGAATGGTAACAACCGTAAGAATAAGAATGATTGACAGCAATCTGTTGAGGGTCGAGTGTTCACTCTGACCAGGGACCAGACTGCTACCACATCAAGTACCATTTCGGGTATTCCCTACTTATGCGATCGTGCTATGTGGTTTTATTTGATACGAGAACGACATATCTTGTGGTGTCTTTTTCTTTTACTAAGCTCATTAAGTCCCTTCTGCATTATTAAATTGTTATTCCTAATTCTGTCTCTATGAGAATCTTGTGACTATCCATCACGAGTGTAGATTATCCTGTTCGGTTAAGGATGTTTGAAGATCAATTTTATTATGCTAATCTGATTTCTTTGGGAATGTTTGATTCAATTCTGGTCATGTAATTGTGGACTGAGCATTGAGATGCTAACAACAGTTATGATTTTGTCATCTCTGGCGACTTATGAAACTAAAACTCCGTGCCCAGGTTTCTGACCTGGCATACTATTATGATCACCTTTGCTTTTAAAATTCCGTATATTAATCCCTCTCGTTTGTGAAGATATTCTGTTTGATGTAACTCGCTCGAGAGTTTTCGATGTTGAATTTCGCGATGTATTCCTTGATGGACTACCAAGATTTCCTCTCGAATGTAATTGTTTTGATCCGTTTATTAGAATGTGTTTTGTCACGACTTGAGGTAGACTGTGATTGCAATAAAGGCATGTGTATATGATGCAAGTATTATGACGTCTGGCCAGCGTGATAATAGTTACATCATATACCTTGAACTTATTGGAGTCATAGAATGTCTTGAGGAGTGCCTGAGGTCAGTGTGTTATTTGAATCAGAACTCTATTCATGTGTAAGCGACGTTTTTCCTATTTCCGAAATCCCTTGCGAACGACATACGTTGAATGAAGAGTATTGAAGGACCTACTTCTAGGAAGTGGTTTATCCGTCTGTGTGCGTCTTTGCGTTGGTTATGAAGAAGAATGATGGTGATATGAGGTTATTCATGGAATTCTGGGATCTTAGTAGTATGGTGATTAGGACTGATACCGTTATCGACGACTTATCTAATCAACTTCAGGGTGAAGTTTTCCCTATGATCGATTTGTAATCTGATTATGTCCATTTTCATGTGAAGGAGCAAGATGTTCCTAGCATTGATTTGTATCCGTTATAATCTCTATGAGCATTGTGATGCCAATCGTATTGGCTACTGCTCCGACTATTCTTGTGAGCTTGATGAATCGTGTATTTCATGAATGCTTGGACAATTGTCATAGTATGACGATTTATTATATTCAGGGACGAAAGAGAAACACGGGAATCATCCTTGCATTTTGGTGTTGAAAATTTCTACGTCAGAAGAGCTCGATGTAAGTTTCTCGAAGAGTATAATTTTGGTAGGGAAGAAGAATAAGTTGGAGAACTTTTGGAAAGTTAAGAGGGATATTTGTTTCTACTTGAGTAAAAGGTCAGCTATGTCCTTAGGTTATACAGAAAGATTGCTAGTGATGCATCTATGCAGATAAACCGTGGGAGGCGAACTATCAGACGCACGACTGGAGATTGGTTATGACGGATGTGAAGAAGCTCAGGAGCAAAGTGGTGGAATTATGATCTATGTAGAAGATCTGAATGAAACGGTTATGCTCGAAGTACCCCGTTCTTTTCACTCTATACATATTAGTTGTACTATTATGTAGAGACTTGTAGCATAAACTATGGCGGGATGGTATGACAACGGATGTAAATGTTTTGATGGCGAAGTGTCTAGCATGTCAACAGATTGGGAGTTAGCATCAGCGTACGAGTGGTTTTCCTCATTTTGGATGTTCGTATGTAGAAGTGGGATTAAAACTGTTAGCAACTTTGTAACGGAATTTATGTGCATGTTGGGAAGAACAAAACGATGTGGGTTGTAGTAAATCGTTCAACTTGGTGGCTAACTTGGAAGATCGGCAAAAATTTATTTCAACAGAAGATTATTCAAGCTCCTTGGCGCACCTGCAGTGATCGTGTTAGAAAAATCGAGTTTTGTTTCACATTTCCAGAAGAAATGCAGAAGACCTTCAAGACCGGCTCGAGATTTTATGATGACTACTCACCTTCAGATGGATGGACGGACAGAGCAACTATGTTGAAATTGAAGATGTATGGGACGGAGAGTTGACAAGTGTATGGGCATGATTGAGTTTGCCTACGGAGATGTAGAACACCTTTTGGATTGGATTAAGTTGGAGATTTGCTGGTTTAAGGTCCGGGATTGATTACTGTGATTTGTGGATTGGTTATCCTTGTGGAAGAGAAATATTGAATGGTGGACTATGAAATTTGTAAGTTTCGTACGATGTCCCCGTTGTGGAGAGTTAGACGTTTTGGGAGTATGAAGAAGATCTGGTTCAAGATACGTTAATCCCTTGAGTTGTTGTTTTCCATACGATTATCCGACCTATTCCGTTATGCTCTCCGATACGTTCTGATCCTCCTTTATGTGCTTAGTTTATTGTCTGTACGACTGCGTTAGCTCTTGATGTGTTTTATCCGTATGATTATTCGACCTATTTTGTTTTGTTTTCTGATGCGTTTCGATACTCCGATTTATACTCTATTGATCGTCGGTACAAGTATGCTACCCATCTCATTATGCGTTTCGATACAAGTTGATATTTCGAGTTGTACTCGATTGATCATCAGTAAAATTATACTATCTATCTCTTATAGAACTCTTGACACATTTGATGATTCGTCACGTGCTTCATTGACCGGTGGTACGTTCCTTAGTTCGATCAGTACCTGTTTGAAATTGATGAGTTCTTCTATAATGATGCACTAGTTCCCTTTGCGTTAAGAATCTGGACTGAGTTGAGGAAGTTTTACTCTTTAGTACTACCTTCGTATTGCTTATAAGCATGAATGTTTCATGCATCTCGGTGTTAGATTTAATCGTTATCCGCTACACTGTTATTTTGTATTCCTTGGAACGAATTCGTTTTGAATTATGAAAGACTAGGGCTTTTCGATGATTGTGATCGAGTTGGCGAGGTATCTCATCGCTTGGTGTTACCTTCCCAGTTATCTTACGTATACGATGTATTCCATGTATCTCTTCTTCGTGAGTATGATTATCATCCGCTTGATGTTCTGTTTTGCCCATTCAATCCGATTCGGGAAAATCTTTCGTATAATGAAGAACCTGAGGTTGTTTTGGAGCCTCAGGAAAGAGTCATGAGAACTAAAACCATTTCATTCGTAAATATTCTTTGGAAGAATCATCCTGAGTTCGAGGCTAATTGGGAGACCGAAGAATCGATGCGATCCAGTTACCCACATTTCTCTTTTGACTTAGTACGTATTCATTTTGATATTGCTTTCGATTTCGTATTTCAATTTTTGAGGACGAAAATTTTATTTTAGAGGGAAAGAGTTGTAAAACCCAAAATTTACCTCAATCTGAAATGACCAAAATGTCCTCTGAATTTAAATTTTAGGAACTTATGAAAATTTTATAAGTAACATTATTCGTACTTAACCTAAGAAAATTATATCCTAAGTTGTCAAATGAATTAAGCTACAAATAAAACTTTGCATTTAATTTAAGTCCAATTAAACAAGTTCTCTACATAAGGTTCATAATAGGCGACATTCATGGGACCATGAACTCTCAAAATTTCGGCTAGGGTCAAAATGATTAAGATTAGTATGGATCTTGATAACTTTGGAAGGTGTTAATCACCATTATGGACCCCAAAAATTTAGGTCAATCCTCACCTAAAAACCCTCACAAAAAAAACGTGTAACCTCCCCCTCCACCTCACAAACTCACGGCATTCATTCAAAAAAAAAACTCTAAAAAAAAAAAAAAAAAAAAAAAAACCCTAACCCTAGTCGACATCCAAGGAAGAAGAAGGAAGGAAAATTATTGGTGATTCGATCGTGTGTTGTTCTTATTCTTCGTTTGGCCTTCAAGGGTAATTTGTATCATTCCTTCTTGTCTAATCCTTGTCATATTCAATTCATCTTGTGTTCTTGTCAAGTTATAAATCACATATGATAACATAAGAATCACATAAAATGATAACATGAATTAATAAATATGAAAACCCTAATATGAACCGATCTATGATTTGTTATTATGATTGATATGAACATGTTTAGAACACATATAAATCGACCTAGGTTTGATTTGATGTCAAATATAATTGTTTGTAACAAGAAATAAATATTGGTAATGGAAAACCCTAATTGTTTGCATGAAATCATAAACTCAGTTTGCTGTCCAGAAATTTGGTCAATTTGATTCGATGATATCTTGATGATGGTAAAGTGTTTTTGGGTGTTTCTGGAGCCTAAAACTAAATTTAGGAAAATAGCTTTCCAGAAAAGTAAGCCTCATGATTTTAGAGGTCGGGAAGGCAACCTTTTGATTTTTACAAATTCGAGTGTCAAAACTGCAATTCGGGATATGAAAATTCAAGTGTAGTGTATGATTTTTCATTTAAAATCTATAACGAATTAAGACCTGAAATTTTTACAGTATAATATTTGGAATATAAGTTAGGTTGTGTAATGTTTGTATATTTTTCTGAGATGTTGAAATGGGGTAAATAATTGCATACTTTCTGGGTGTTTCATCAGATCCGATTCAGGAACATGTTGTGGAAATTGATTTTTCATTCATACTTATACTAGCTAATAAAATATGGAAAAATTATGTAAAATATTTAAGACATTGAAGTATCTGTGGTAATTTTTGTGGATTTTATTTCGGAGTTCTTATATGGTAAATAAATTCGACTAAACAGGACCAGTTTATATGTAAAATCTGTTAAAAGTGTAAAAGGGATGAAAAAGGTATTATGTGTCTAATTTCTAAACTAAAGGGTTTAAATTGTCATTTTTCCAAATTAAGGGGCTTAACTTGTGAAACCATGAAACCTTATAATATATACATTTTACACCCTCATTTTACAATAATTGCATAATTAACCCTAAACTTGTTATAATTGCATAATAAACCCTAAACTTATATAATTAACATTATGAACCTTGAACCATTATTATTGTCACATTTGAATACTTAAGCTTATTTAAATGATAACCATGAATATTTCTTAATATGGAATCCTACTAATTATGGAAACTTACTAATTTGGGAAACCTGATAAAAATAGAAACCTGCTAAAAATAGAAAGTTACTAAATATGGAAAGTTACTAAATATGGAAAGTTGTTATTTTTGGAAAGTTACTAAATATGGGAAGTTGCTATTTTTGGAAAGTTACTAAAAATGGAAAGTTACTGATGCGTGGGTTTTGCAACCTTACAACAGGTTTTACCTCTCGAGGGATCTCAAGAGGCTTACAACCCCACCAGGCAGTGTACCTGACCGATGTAGTATAGTGTAGTGGTAAGTACGGGGGATTGATCGTTCTCCACAGGGAATAGTGTTCGTTAGGTATGAAAGGCTACTCTAATTAGGTCTAAGGGTTGAGGAAGATTCTTTTTATGTTTTATAATTTTATGAAAGCAAGTAAAATCTCGGGTTTTGAAGGAGTGGGCGGAATTAGTTGCTAGTCAACTAACCCAAATTACTACAAATGCAAATAAAATAAAATAACAAAAATGAAAAGTGGTGAGAAACTTATGTGTAGAGAAAGTGTTTACTTAGATTTCCTTACTCCCTAACTATCTTTTACCGGTTAATTAGTGTGTATTAGTCGCGTGGATGACGGGTGTATTCCTTAATACCATTCGTGGGGTGGCGTACTTACTTCCCCAAACTCTACAAGCTCCTACTTCACTCCTATGTCGAGCCGGCTAGGAAGCTCCTAACATGGGATCACTAGAATTCGCTTGTGCATTAAATACAACCATAAAAACCTTTAGTACGCGTTTGGTTCATGTTTCTTAAGACGTTCAAGCAAGTTACCGAATAGGAAGTTAGCCAGTTTTCTTAAGCCTAACATAGATAAACAATCATCCAATACAACTAACAACACACTAACAACCAATAATCAATAGCTAGGTTTCATTAGATCTAAGCAAACACAAGATAAAATTAGCCTAACATGTTAAACAAAAGACAAGCATAAGATAAAATCAAACAACACATAGACATATTGAATGATTAATTGATAACTTATCTTTCAATGAAACATGGAAGATCTCAGGGCAAAAAGCCCTGAAAAAGTAGCTAAAATCGTCTTAGGGTTTTATCCCAAAATTCCACACACTAAGCTCTCTCTTAATGACAAAAAATTAGAAAACTATATATAGACTTTGACATCTGACGGCGTCACCTTATGCATTGTGACGCCGTCACCTCGCCGCTTTTAGGGTTCCCGGATGACCATCTTGACGCCGTCCCTCTTTAGCTCTTCAAAAATCCATTCTGGCTTATCAAGGCTTGACGCCGTCGGACCTATAACGTGACGCCGTCCCCTTATGATTTAAGCCGTGACGCCCTTGATTTAGTTAAAGCGTGACGCCGTCAGAATTCTCATGCAAACTCACTGGCCCGTCATGAGTAAATTTCACATCCAACTTTTCTTGCCAAGGCATGACGCCGTCTGGAGTTAATGTTGACGCCGTCAAAGGTGACTTTCAGCACAATTTTGAGACTTTGCCGTTTTCTTCACTTTTATGCTCCAAAAACGTCCAAAATGCCTCCTTTTCCAGATTTCTCCTCAAAAGTACCTAAAATGACAAAAGGAACGATTTAGGGCAATATTTGATCAAATAAATACGATTTCGGGCTTAAATGACCCCTTAAAAGCGGTACACTTTTCGCCTCATCAAATACCCTTACACTTGAGATTTGCTTGTCCTCAAGCAAATGCGCTTTTATTCTAATCAAAATACAAGTTAGGGGTCATTTAATGCAAACATAAAAGTAATTACAACAAATAATCGTTCCACTTCAATCATAATAAGCACGGAGATTATATACTAGCACCTCACAAGTAGTGTTTAGATACTCACATCTCTCAAGTGTCATCAAAATAAATCTCATAAATGAAAACGGAAAATATCTCTCACTACCTGTCATAGCAAATAGATTACCATAGGCTTGAGAAAGGATCGAAAACCTCCTCCACTAGGCGTAAGCACCTAAGATAAACTATCAAAGAGGGCTTTTACATGGGTTATAACGTGAGGTGTAGGGAAAAGGAAAACACGGTTTTGTTGGATAAAGGATATTTTACTGGTGGCGAGTTAAAGATCTTGATTAATTACATGTACTATACAATGTTGCTAAGCCAAGACTCGACTCAATCTTAAGCTAAAAATAGAATAACAAAAACATAAAATAAACATAAAATGAAACGGGATGGTAGTCCGTATGTTTTTTTATTTTTCTCATTTTTTTGTATTTTTCTTGATTTTTTCGATTTTTTTTTTTTTTTTTTTTTTTTTTTTTTTTTTTTTTTTTGCATACACTTTTGCCCTGCCATCCAAAATAATACATCATAGGGGCGTTGCATCCCCTTACACTTGAACTTTTACATAACTTTACAAATAACTATTCTAATGACTCGAATTAAGATAATTGAAAAACTTGGAGTACTTTTAAAACATTTAGCACATATGGGGGTAATAAATGATGTTCTTCCCCATTACTCCATAACACTAGTACTTTGCCCATGAGTCCCAATCGTCCCAAAACAATATGTACAAGGATATGACTCGACTTAGCAACCATGTAATCAATTAGATAATTAACTTGGGTTTAAACAAATGTTGTAACAATAATGCACTAAAAATGAGTGCATACAAGGTAGGCTAAGGCGATTTGGGTGTACATTTAAGTGGGGTGTAAACAAATTCTTCCTTTAAGTAAAATGCTTAAAGGTCGAAACGAAAAGATAGGCTCTGAGGGGTGTACTAGGGGTATCGTGTACTAAAAATGAGTACAACGCAAAGGGTGTGGGAGAATTACTTGACCAATGTAGCCAATGTAATTATAACAAAAACACAGGTGTAAAACAATGGGTTAGTCCTAATGCCTCTTATCATGTAGTAAATCTAACTACACGAATGTAGTCTCACTTGTGGCCTTGGAATGGTCCTAACGCAAGTTCTAGAATCTAAGTGCTACCGGTACACACATCATAGCATAAATGCTTTTCCTACCAATTCTAGGGGTGAACCTCACATAATTGGGGGTGGAAAAATTTTTTAGTGGTACGGTTTTTGTGCTAGTCATATAACTCCTATCCGTGAGACGCTTATTAGGATCAAAGTTTCACTCCTATATGTTGTAAAAAATTTTAAATTTGGCACTAAAATTACCTTAACAAGTATTTCTCTCAGTTTTATTACACATCTACCATCAAACAAACAAAAATCAAGCACAATTGTATTCTCAAAAATCGTACTTTTACCCTCCCCTTACACTTAAGATGAACATTGTCCCCAATGTTCAAATGACAAATGTAAAAGCATAAAGTAAAAGAATGAAATCAAATACTCCCCTGATTCGCTCGTTGGATAATGAAATTACACGGTTAAATCTTCCTCCAAAGAGAATGTTGAAGCTCCATGACTAATGCATTGCCATAAGCTTGATTCCAAAAAACATCTCCTTGTCCAAAATAACCTGTTAAACCTGAGAAAACAAACACGAAAACCTGCATAACATCGGCGGGATAAAATCTATATATAAGGATATAATGCTTGTGGAATGATAACTTTGCAGATTCCTGGAGATTATAAGTTGGAGATTTTAATAAAAACTTTTTATGAAAACAAAATTTTCAAAAATTTCTGGAAATTAAATCTGACGCCGTCAGGTTATAACCCTGACGCCGTCAGAAATGGCCTGACAAAAATTTTCATTTTAAGTTTCCGGAAAATTTCTGGAAAAACCTTTACCTTACTTCCTGGAAATCCTGCAAAATATCATTATGACTCGATACAAGCATTTGACTCAAACAAATACTAATATGTATGTTAATTTAATATTACTATTATTCATGTTCATTTGTTCTAATAAACCGATTTGACTTTCCCTTACACTTATCTTTTGCAAAATACCTTTATATGTAGTTAAGACGAAGTTAAAAACAAAATAAAGCATTTTCACAATTTTAGTTTTGAACATGAATCAATAATAATAAAAATTAAACATACATACGGAAGCAAATAAAATCAAACAAACAAATAAATAAACACACAAAGCAAATAAACCATGGGCTGCCTCCCAAGAGCGCTTGTTTTTGTTCGAGTCACGAGCCTGACTCTACCCTTATTTAATGGATAAAGGAGAGGTTTTTCCTACACTTAGGATTAAGTGCGGGTGATAGTAGCGATACACACCAGCTCGGTAGGAGTATGCCACGTGAGGAAAGAGTGGTGGATGAATTATATACTCAAAGGGGTGTGCTCCTTTCATCATAACCTTGCCTAGTTCACTTTGGTCAATGGGTGATTTTGAGTTTCCTCCTAAAAAGGGATCATCTTCTATCAACTTCGAGAGATTCCTAGTTGGGAATCCATCTTGACCTAATAAACCCGGTTTAAAACCCATAATGTTTCTTGTGATCAATCATGAATGGGTGATGTAAGTATGTAAGGTCATGGTTCACTCCTATATTAGCTTCCACTCCACATGGCTTAGAGTCTACTACCTTCAACATAAAACTACCCGGACTATATGGTTTGATGGGTGGGTCGGGACCTAATTCAATTCCTAAGTTCACATCTAAAGATGGAAGATTAGGTAACGGTTTTGGTTGAGGCTCCGGTTCATCAAAAATAGGAAATCCCCTAGAACTAAGTGTAAGGTTGTGATCACTATAAGCATTCAAACCTATATCCTCTAGTTGTGTTTGGTTCAAAGGTTCTACCTCCATCGGGATTCCTAAAGTCTCTTCTACTTCTTCCGGGTAAGTCACGGGTGGTGTGGGTGCCTCAAATGATGGTGGGTTTTGTGGGGTACTTGGTGGGCTTATGTTACTTACCTCATCATTCCTTATGTCAAGATCACCTATATCCTCATCATGTGTTTTAGTAGGATCTAACCCTAACATTTTACCAAGTATCTCAAGTGCTTCTCTAGGCATCTCAACTTCAATGTCCGAATCATAAGGATCATCCTGAATATTCTGACTGCTATATTCAAATTGCCCAAAAGATTCATCATGTGTTTCTTGAGATTCATCGTCATCGATCATAAAACCTAGGTCTTTTTGATCAATGTGATCATGCTCGGCTAGATCCTCCATCACATCAAGATCACCTAAGTGTTCACCCTGTATTATGGTAGTGCCTAACCATGACATGCAGCTAGGTGGCTCAACTCTAACCATCTCAGAATCTTGGTTTGACTCTAAGTCCATGTCCTTGGAAACTAGGTCTTTTTGCTCATACGAATCCATCAATTCGTTCCACTTATGGGTCATCGTTAGGAAGCTTTCCTCAAAATTCATCCAAAGGGTCTTACTAAAAGGAATTGATCCAGATAATGATTGTCTAAGAGAAGTATCACATGCATAGAATTCATTAAACCCATCTAACCTTACCCCCAACTTTATTTGGATATCACAAAGATCACGAAACAATTCATAGGAATGATAGGAAACAAATCTCTTGGTGAAGTATAATTGTTCATCTATTGTCAATGATCTAAATGGAATTTCATCCGCCATAGTGACAAATGAAAATGGTTTTACAAACAAAGGGCACAAAGAAAAAGATAGACTAAAGAAAACCTAGAAAAATAAAATAAAAAATCTCACTAGAAAGGAATCTAGTGAGTAGACCTATTAGAAATAAAAATTCAACCTAAACAATAACTATTCCCCGGCAGCGGCGCCAAAAACTTGATGCGTGGGTTTTGCAACCTTACAACAGGTTTTACCTCTCGAGGGATCTCAAGAGGCTTACAACCCCACCAGGCAGTGTACCTGACCGATGTAGTATTAGTGTAGTGGTAAGTACGGGGGATTGATCGTTCTCCACAGGGAATAGTGTTCGTTAGGTGTGAAAGGCTACTCTAATTAGGTCTAAGGGTTGAGGAAGATTCTTTTTATGTTTTTATAATTTTATGAAAGCAAGTAAAATCTCGGGTTTTGAAGGAGTGGGCGGAATTAGTTGCTAGTCAACTAACCCAAATTACTACAAATGCAAATAAAATAAAATAACAAAAATGAAAAGTGGTGAGAAACTTATGTGTAGAGAAATGTGTTTACTTAGATTTCCTTACTCCCTAACTATCTTTTACCGGTTAATTAGTGTGTATTAGTCGCGTGGATGACGGGTGTATTCCTTAATACCATTCGTGGGGTGGCGTACTTACTTCCCCAAACTCTACAAGCTCCTACTTCACTCCTATGTCGAGCCGGCTAGGAAGCTCCTAACATGGGATCACTAGAATTCGCTTGTGCATTAAATACAACCATAAAAACCTTTAGTACGCGTTTGGTTCATGTTTCTTAAGACGTTCAAGCAAGTTACCGAATAGGAAGTTAGCCAGTTTTCTTAAGCCTAACATAGATAAACAATCATCCAATACAACTAACAACACACTAACAACCAATAATCAATAGCTAGGTTTCATTAGATCTAAGCAAACACAAGATAAAATTAGCCTAACATGTTAAACAAAAGACAAGCATAAGATAAAATCAAACAACACATAGACATATTGAATGATTAATTGATAACTTATCTTTCAATGAAACATGGAAGATCTCAGGGCAAAAAGCCCTGAAAAAGTAGCTAAAATCGTCTTAGGGTTTTATCCCAAAATTCCACACACTAAGCTCTCTCTTAATGACAAAAAATTAGAAAACTATATATAGACTTTGACATCTGACGGCGTCACCTTATGCATTGTGACGCCGTCACCTCGCCGCTTTTAGGGTTCCCGGATGACCATCTTGACGCCGTCCCTCTTTAGCTCTTCAAAAATCCATTCTGGCTTATCAAGGCTTGACGCCGTCGGACCTATAACGTGACGCCGTCCCCTTATGATTTAAGCCGTGACGCCCTTGATTTAGTTAAAGCGTGACGCCGTCAGAATTCTCATGCAAACTCACTGGCCCGTCATGAGTAAATTTCACATCCAACTTTTCTTGCCAAGGCATGACGCCGTCTGGAGTTAATGTTGACGCCGTCAAAGGTGACTTTCAGCACAATTTTGAGACTTTGCCGTTTTCTTCACTTTTATGCTCCAAAAACGTCCAAAATGCCTCCTTTTCCAGATTTCTCCTCAAAAGTACCTAAAATGACAAAAGGAACGATTTAGGGCAATATTTGATCAAATAAATACGATTTCGGGCTTAAATGACCCCTTAAAAGCGGTACACTTTTCGCCTCATCATTACCTGAAAAGGAAAGAAAACTAAAATAAAACCTTTATGATTATGAAACCAAGAAACTTATAAGAAAACTTATGATTATTGTAGATCGGGTGAAGAAGGAGTGACCTTCTGCTTCTATTCATTTCATTTGCGTTTGGTTGTGTGCTTTGTTAAGGTACAGATATTCTTTCCCTTTTCAGTAGCGATATTTTCTTATGATCCTATGCCTGCTATGATTCCCTTATGTGATTCTTGGCTTTCATTGTATGATTGCCATTCCTATATGATCCATTCCGACATTTGTTATAAATGTCTCTGCCATGATATGCTTATGTTTTGCTATGCTATTTGAGTTACGATATTGTTTCTCTTGCCATGCTATGTTGTTATTATGTATGTTATGATAGATCCGTGCCTGAGCTTAACTAGCCATGGAGGTACCATGGCCATGTCTTGGATGACACCCTAGACATGACACTCCCGTAGAGGTGTGATAGATCTACGACGTTCCCCCTTATGTTATGTATTATGTTGTGATCACTATTGGCCATTATGCGTGTGTGTGCTCAGTCTAGTACTGACATACATACTTATGTTAGGGAGCGTATGGATGCATCCTAGGATTTATGTATGTGTATGATATGGTGACCAGGTAGTGTGTGCCTTACACTCCTTCTCACAACCCTATTACTTAGAGGTCTCCCCTCTTCGTATACTTATATTGATTATGATATGTTATGATTATGATTTGACGGATTATGTATGTATGGAGTTCTTATGGCACATCCTTATATGAACCCTCATTTGTTTTCTTTTCATTCCTTGATTCAGTTTCGTATTCAGTTCTCATGCACTCTTGGTTCTCAGTTATCTTTATGATTTGTATGACTTTCATGATTATGCTTTTCGTTTGGTATTCTTATTCCTTCGTTGCTTACGCTTATTTACCGTTATGCTATGTTATGTTATGTATATATCTGTTCATTGGGCTTTTTAAGTTCAGCCGCATTTCTTTCCATGCGGCAGGTTTTAGTTGGAAGCTGGGTTATGAGTGGAGTGCTTTGAGCTTAGAAGGCTATACTTAGATTGCTATCCTGGATTTAGTGATGACTGGAAGAGATTTGCATTTTAGACTTAGTATTTTGTTATTGTTCTCATTGTAACCTTGTATTTTCTTAATTTCCCTTTGTAACCTTTGAAATTCATTTGTATTATTTAAGTCTTATGCTTATGTTTGTTTTGATATGTCACCATAACGTAATACTTCTACCCTTATCGGGTTGGGGTGTTACAAATATAATCTAGCATTAAGCTTCATTAATTTACCAAATTAACCCATGTCAAGTTAGAAATACTAAGTTAATTCAAACTTGTTAATGTTAAATGGTCGTGGCCAAGACCCCATTAGTAATAGTTTAATACTACTTGAGTTAGTAATACTAATTAAGTTAGCATTGTCTAATCTCTCGATTTTCCTAACTTCTTGATCTTGTTCCCGATCCCCTTGAGTGCTTTTCCAATTGACTTGAACCCCCCGATGGTTTGCTCATGCATGGACACTTGTCGGTTGTACATCGTCTTTTGCCTTCTCATCACCGCATTTAAGTTGGTGTTGATGTAAGGAAGGTCGGTGGTTGGTGTGAAGGATGACGTGTCAAGATTTCGAAAGAAAATGTCAGGAGAAGGAGTACGAGCACGAGAAGTTCCTTCAAGGAGTACTGTCACACCTCGCCAATGGCGGAAACACGAGTGCAACGTCATGGATATCATCACAACACTTGGCGTCTAAATAGAGAAAATACTACATGCAAATAAATAGAGCAAAGTACAAACACAAAGTGTCGTAACGATACCCCAAAACAAATAACCAAAACAATTACTAAGTATTTCCATTATAACATAAAGTTAAAAAGAAAGAAAATCAAGTATCTCAAACAAAATCCAACATATCCAACTAAACGCAAGGTAAGTCATCCTCAAATGCAAACTAGTCTCTTCTAGTCACGCCCTTCTATCTTAGCCTTAGAATGCTCACCTGAAAATGATGCTTAAAAAACGTCAACATAATGTTGGTGAGATTCATAGGTTTAAGACACACATAACACCTTGATTATCCGTTAACTGTGATTATAAAACATAGCAGGACAGCAACAATATAGTTATTATACAACTAACATGCAATCATAGCTTACGGGACGGAACGTGCCCACCGATCCAATAAACTGGGACGGAACGTGCCCACCGATCCAAATACCACCACCATTGGGACGGAACGTGCCCACCGATCCAAGATAATTATAATGAGTAGAGCCACTAGGACTTTCCCACTCAAATAATCACCACAATTAAACACCACAATAACATGCAGTATACATATAATAACCATTACAAGTCCATGCATTTTAACAACACATAATCACAGTAACTCAAAAACAATATTAATAAGCATCATCTCCATCCCAAGTTTAAAACAAAGAAAAAATATGGGACTATGAACTCACCTCAATTCTGCAACTTCCAAATAATCCACACACAAATCTATACAAACAATACAATACCACATTACACGCGACCAAGCTAAAAGCTATAGTCCATGTAACACATATATATGATGGATGTATAAGGTTCATATAACCCACTATGGATTACCTAGACTCCATACTAATCATCCCCCAATACTTTACACTCACTAAATCCCTTAAATAAAACTTTTAAAAACACAGATTTGTAGGGTACTTTCACCCACATAAAATTAGAGCGAATAACGCTTCACAACTCACACCAAAAATCCACCATGATCCTTTATAAGCATAAAATCTTGTCTCAGAAGGCCATGCACTAAAAACACACACAAGTACTCAATGAAAAATCAAACATGACAACTATCCAGATTTGGATCTGATCGGACATCAAAAAGTTTTGACCTCGTAGACCTACTTGCACAACTTATTATCGCCTAATTTTCGTGTGTAAGTCTAATATAATGTAGAACTTAATTCCCACAGAAGGCCTAACCCAAATTCCACATTTTAACCCATATTTGACCTCTAAACTTTTACCCTAGTTCTGTCCCGGTTTATCAGCTCTGACACCTTAACTCACAAAATTCGTTTGATTGACTTCCCGACCTCAAAAACACTTGTGGTTAGACTTTTTGGAAAGCTCTTTCACTGAAGTACAATTTAGATATAAAATTAGTGATCTAACTCATCACCATCTATTAAAAACAATCGAATCTTTACAGCCTTATAATTCTGCCAGAAACTTAACTCATTAACTATCCAGTTTTAAACCCTAATCTTTTCACCAATCACCACAATATTACTAATTAATGATCCCAATATGTTTTATAACATTAATTTACAGATCTAAATATAAACCCTAATCCATCACAATTTGTATTACATGAATCATAAAAATTAATTAAGTATAAATATTATAAACTTACCTTGATTATTGTATGATGAAAACCCTAAAAAAATTCTTCTCCTCTTCTCCCTTAGGGTTTGGCTAAAAATTATGAATAGGGAGGAATGAGGGTTTTTGTTTTGTATTTATAGTGTGCCATGAAGGATTTTAGATAACTTTTCCTCCAAGTTTTGCAATTAGGATACAATTTGGTTTCCTTTTTTTTTCCCTAACCCTTATTCGGCCGACTTTTTAATTATATATATATATATATATATATATATATATATATATATATATATATATATATATATATATATATATATATATATATTTACTAAATTTAATTATTACACTAAAAACCTTGTATTCTTTATATTTTATAAAAACCCTATACTTAAATTAACACTTTACGCGATAAACCTTCGTTTTTACGACAATCCGGAAAAATATCATTTTCAAAATAAAGTTTCCAAAAATAGAAATTTCACACTTATATTTAATATAACCCATAAAAATAACCTCCACGTAACTTACTAACGCTCAAATATTTGAACGGAGACTTGTTACGCAAAACCACAAAACACCAAAATTACACAAGTCATTTCTACACCACAAAGGCGATCAAAATGAACTTATCCCAAAATTCACACTACTCAACTCATGAAGAAAATATCACACCAAGGGATTTAGTGCTAACACACGTACTTATTACCCACAAACCGCACATATACCACATCTAAGCACATAGTACACACCACATAAAAGTTAAATAGGTTGAGACTATTAGTCAAACTAACCTACTAAAATCACGGTTGTTACATTATCCCCCACTTAGGGAAATCGCATCCCGAGATTTATTAGCTTGTCTCAACAACCTCCTCAGCAAACAACTTCGGGTACTTGGTCCTCATCTGATCTTCACGTTCCCAAGTAAACTCAGGACCACGCTTTGAATTCCAACGTACCTTCACCAATGCTATCTTACCACGTTTCATACTCTTAACCTCCCGGTCCATAATTTCGACAGGTTCCTCAACAAAGTGAAGAGTCTTGTCAATCTTAATTTCATCCAATGGCACATGCAAACTAGCATCCGCCAAACATTTCTTCAGATTAGATACGTGAAACGTATCATGCACACTACTTAACTCTTCCGGCAATCTCAACCGATATGCCACCGGCCCGATTCTTTCCGTAATCTTAAACGGTCCTACATATCTTGGTGCTAACTTGCCTTTCTTACCAAAACGCACAACACCTTTCCAAGGAGACACTTTCAACATCACAAAATCACCCACACTAAACTCCAAAGGCTTACGGCGATTATCCGCATAGCTCTTTTGGCGATCTCTTGCTGCCCTAAGTCTTTCCTTAATCTGAAACACCTTATCCGTAGTCTCTTGCACTATTTCAGGACCAATTAGTTGGCTTGTTCCAACCACTGCCTATGAAATAGGTGATCTACACTTCCTCCTATATAACATCTCAAATGGTGCACATCTAATACTGGAATGATAGCTGTTATTATAGGAAAACTCCGCCAAAGGCAAATGAGTATCCCCGCTTCCTCCAAAATCAATAGCACACGCTCTAAGTAAATCTTCCAAAGTCTGAATCGTTCGCTCACTTTGCCCATCCGTCTGTAGATGATAAGCAGTACTCATATCAAGACGCATATCCAACGCCTTTTGCAACGATTGCCAAAACCGCGAGGTAAATCTACTATCGCGATCAGAGATAATCGACACAGGCACACCATGTCTCGCCACGATCTCATTAATATAAATTCTAGCCAGCTTCTCCATCTTATAATCCTCACGGATGGCCAGAAAATGTACAGACTTCGTTAGCCTGTCCACTATGACCCATATCGTGTCATGTCCAGTACTTGATCCAGGAAACTTAGTAATAAAATCCATTATTATTCTCTCCCATTTCCACTCAGGAATCGGCGGCTGTTGTAACAACCCAGAGGGTTTCTGATGTTCAACCTTAACCTTCAAACAGGTCAAGCATCGGCTAACATATTCAGCTATCTCCCTCTTCATTCCCGGCCACCAGTAAGCATCTCTAAGTTCATAATACATCTTATCCGATCCTGGATGAATCGAGTATCTCGACTTATGAGCTTCATCCATTATCAATGTCCTTACACCTCCTACCGATGGAACCCATATTCTATCTAAGGAGTATAGTCCACCATCCTCCTTTTTCTCCATCTGCTGATCCAATCCACGCAACATCTCAGCAGTCGCATTCTCATTCCTAAGAGCTTCCTCTTGTGCTGCCAATATCTTACCCTTAATTCCCGACTGTAACGTCATACACATTGCTCGCACACGCTTAGGCTTAATCCTCTCCTTTCTACTTAAAGCATCAGCTACCACATTCGCCTTTCCAGGATGGTAGCGAATCTCACAATCATAATCACTAAATAATTCAATCCACCTTCTTTGTCGCATATTCAGTTCCTTCTGACTGAAAATATGCTGAAGACTCTTATGATCTGTATAAACAACACTCTTCGTGCCATACAGATAATGTCTCCAATTCTTAAGAGCAAATACTACCGCACCAAGCTCCAAATCATGAGTGGTATAATTCTTCTCATGAATCTTGAGCTGTCGAGATGCGTAAGCTATCACCTTACCCCTTTGCATTAGCACACACCCGAATCCTTGATTTGACGCATCACAATATACAACAAAGTCATCCGGCCCATCAGGTAACGTCAGAATAGGTGCATTGCACAAACTATCCTTTAGTGACTGAAAAGCCACCTCCTGTTCTTCTCCCCAAACATACTTCTTGTTCTTCTGAGTCAACAAAGTGAGGGGTTTAGCAATCTTCGAAAAATTCGCTATAAATCTTCGGTAATACCCTGCCAATCCTAGGAATGAGCGTATCTCAGACGGCGTCGTAGGAGCCTTCCAGTTTTTGACCACTTCTATCTTACTAGGGTCCACATGTATTCCTTCACTATTCACCACATGTCCAAGAAAATGTACCTCCTCAAGCCAAAACTCACATTTTGAGAACTTGGCGTACAACTTCTCTTTCTCCAGTAATCCAAGGATCAACCTCAAATGTTCTCCATGCTCCTCCTTCGACTTAGAATAAATTAGAATGTCGTCTATGAACACAATCACGAATTTATCCAAGTATGGCTTGCAAACGCGATTCATTAAATCCATGAATACTGCGGGTGGATTTGTCAGCCCAAATGGCATAACCGTGAACTCAAAGTGTCCATAACGCGTCCTAAAAGCAGTCTTCGGAATATCCTCCTCATGCACTCTCAGCTGATGATACCCAGAACGTAGATCAATCTTAGAGAAAAACCGAGCTCCTTGTAGTTGGTCAAAAAGATCATCAATCCTAGGAAGAGGATATCTATTCTTAACCGTCAACTTGTTCAATTCCCGATAGTCAATACACGTCCGGAACGAACCATCCTTCTTCTTAACGAATAACACCAGCGCTCCCCACAGAGAATGACTAGGCCGAATAAATCCCTTATCCTGAAGTTCTTGCAACTGCTCCGCCAACTCCTGCATCTCAGAAGGTGCCAAACGATATGGGGATTTCGCCACAGGGGCCGCTCCAGGAATCAACTCAATACGAAATTCAACTTGACGGATTGGAAACAATCTAGACAAGTCTTCAGGAAACACACCAAGAAACTCACATACCACAGGAATCTCCTCTATCTTATGTTCTTTAGCCTTTGCAGTCTCAAGGGTTTTCACGTCCTTCCCTACGCATTCTCCTTGTATCCGAAGGATACTACCATTCCCTAAAGGTATACGCACTACCTTCTCATGGCATATAACTTCGGCTCTATGCTTAGACAACCAGCTCATCCCTATCACCACATAGAAACTCCCATACCCAAAAGGTATCAAGTCAATCATAAATGGAATGCCCTCTAACACTATCGTGTACCCACGAATAACCTTGTCAACTTCTACTTCCCTACCGCTAGCTATTTCAATCACAATACTAGGTCTAAGCTCACTAGGTCCAACATTCAATAGTCTAGCAAACGAACCAACTTAAATATCACAACATTAGCACCATCGGATAATCGAGGTATCAGCATATGTTAGGTAGAATGGAATCTTACCACCCACACACTCCCACATACAACGATATCCCAAACGGTTAAGAGAATACATCTCTAACCATACAACCATCATCCACATGATGTCACATAACATCTACCACAGCATATAACAACAAACATCAATCAATGTAATCATGGTCACAAGTCCACGTGTGTGATACCCTTATAATTATGTTCGCGACCATAGTTATAAGGCCTATTCCACACGCATACTTGCTTCCAAAACCACACATCTCAATGATAACGCACATACATCACATAGCACCTAATACACAACACAATCCATGCTATCATACTTGCAAGTCCACTTGTGTTGTGACGCATGTATAATTATGTTGGCCACCATAATTATCTATGCCCCCTTTCACAAGTGTACTTCCGCCTATGACCACACTTCATGCAAACAACCATCTCACTTGGAACAATTCCAACGATCATGGAACAATTTCAACGATCACTTTAACTCTATAATCAAAATCACTTGGATAAAAATGCTCCAATATTCAGGAGTAATCGTGCTCCAATATGGCTCCAGACGGCAAAAGACAATATAAGAATTCCAAGACAAACAAAAGACGTCGCAAAATGGCTCAAGCTCCGCTCTCGCACTTGCCTCCCCACTCAGATCGATTAAACTCACTACTTGCTGCGGACTCCAGATCCGAGTCCACGTCATTCCATCCTAACTCCCCTTCATCTTTACTCAACCACCCATTCCCGTTTCTTTCTTCCAATTCCGCATGATCCACCAGTACATACAACTCACGAGGTTTAGACAGAACCACCTTTCCTGCATATGAGAAGTGAGGACACTTCCCAGAGTACTTGGTAACGGCCCCATCTCCAACAGTCACCGTGGTTGCAAACCTCTCCACTTCTTCTCCATCAATGTTTTCCATATACATCCCGTCCTTTGTCCGAACATAAATTTATGCTAGCGGGAACTCGGATTCTGCGGTTAGTCCGCTTCATCCTAACACTTCCCTTACAACTGGTAGCAAAACGATAGCCCAACGAAACTTCTTACGCGAGGGAGGTGACATACTATAATCGACGTATACAATACTAAGTATGGAGGTTCAATCGGCGTCCGAAACTCGACGAAACTACTCATAAACTCAAGAAAAATAAACAAGTAAAATACTATATTCACACATAGGCCCTAAATGCAACTATATGAGGGACTCCTAGGTTATAGTCTAGGTTCAACCACCTACTTCTCTATAACCAAGTCTCTGATACCAATCTGTCACACCTCGCCAATGGCGGAAACGCGAGTGCAACATCATGGATATCATCACAACACTTGGCGTCTAAATAGAGAAAATACTACATGCAAATAAATAGAGCAAAGTACAAACACAATGTGTCGTAACGATACCCCAAAACAAATAACCAAAACAATCACTAAGGTATCTCCATTAAAACATAAAGTTAAAATGAAAGAAAATCAAGTATCTCAAACAAAATCCAACATATCCAACTAAACGCAAGGTAAGTCATCCTCAAATGCAAACTAGTCTCTTCTAGTCACGCCCTTCTATCTTAGCCTTAGAATGCTCACCTGAAAATGATGCTTAAAAAACGTCAACATAATGTTGGTGAGATTCATAGGTTTAAGACACACAAAACACCTTGATTATCCGTTAACTGTGATTATAAAACATAGCAGGACAGCAACAATATAGTTATTATACAACTAACATGCAATCATAGCTTACGGGACGGAACGTGCCCACCGATCCAATAAACTGGGACGGAACGTGCCCACCGATCCAAATACCACCACCATTGGGACGGAACGTGCCCACCGATCCAAGATAATTATAATGAGTAGAGCCACTAGGACTTTCCCACTCAAATAATCACCACAATTAAACACCACAATAACATGCAGTATACATATAATAACCATTACAAGTCCATGCATTTTAACAACACATAATCACAGTAACTCAAAAACAATATTAACAAGCATCATCTCCATCCCAAGTTTAAAACAAAGTAAAAATATGGGACTATGAACTCACCTCAATTCCGCAGCTTCCAAATAATCCACACACAAATCTATACAAACAATACAATACCACATTACACGCGACCAAGCTAAAAGCTATAGTCCATGTAACACATATATATGATAGATATATAAGGTTCATATAACCCACTATGGATTACCTAGACTCCATACTAATCATCCCCCAATACTTTACACTCACTAAATCCCTTAAATAAAACTTTTAAAAACACAGATTTGTAGGGTACTTTCACCCACATAAAATTAGAGCGAATAATGCTTCACAACTCACACCAAAAATCCACCATGATCCTTCATAAGCATAAAAGCTTTTCCCAGAAGGCCATGCACTAAAAACACACATAAGTACTCAATGAAAAATCAAACATGACAACTATCCAGATTCTGATCTGATCGGACATCAAAAAGTTTTGACCTCGTAGACCTACTTGCACAACTTATTATCGCCTAATTTTCGCGTGGAAGTCTAATATAATGTAGAAATTAATTCCCACAGAAGGCCTAACCCAAATTACACTTTTTAACCCATATTTGACCTCTATACTTTTACCCTAATTCTGTCCCGGTTTATCAGCTCTGACACCTTAACTCACAAAATTCGTTTGATTGACTTCCCGACCTCGAAAACACTTGTGGTTGGACTTTTTGGAAAGCTGTTTCACTGAACTACAATTTAGACATAAAATTCGTGATCTAACTCATTACCATCTATTAAACACAATCGAATCTTTACAGCCTTATAATTCTGCCAGAAACTTAACTCATTAACTATCAAGTTTTAAACCCTAATCTTTTCACCAATCACCACAATATTACTAATTAATGATCCCAATATGTTTTATAACATTAATTTATAGATCTAAATATAAACCCTAATCCATCACAATTTGTATTACATGAATCATAAAAATTAATTAATTATAAATATTATAAACTTACCTTGATTATTGTATGATGAAAACCCTAAAAAAATTCTTCTTCTCTTCTCCCTTAGGGTTTGGCCGAAAATTATGAATAGGGAGGAATGAGGGTTTTGGTTTTGTATTTATAGTGTGCCATGGAGGATTCTAGATAACTTTTCCTCCAAGTTTTGCAATTAGGATACAATTTGGTTTCCTTTTTTTTTCCCTAACCCTTATTCGGCCGACTTTTTAATTATATATATATATATATATATATTTTTTATTTTTTTATTAAATTTAATTATTACACTAAAAACCTTGTATTCTTTATATTTTATAAAAACCCTATACTTAAATTAACACTTTACGCGATAAACCTTCGTTTTTACGACAATCCGGAAAAATATTATTTTCAAAATAAAGTTTCCAAAAATAGAAATTTCACACTTATATTTAATATAACCCATAAAAATAACCTCCACGTAACTTACTAACGCTCAAATATTTGAACGGAGACTTGTTACGCAAAACCACAAAACACCAAAATTACACAAGTCATTTCTACACCACAAAGGCGATCAAAATGAACTTATCCCAAAATTCACACTACTCAACTCATGAAGAAAATATCACACCAAGGGATTTAGTGCTAACACACGTACTTATTACCCACAAACCGCACATATACCACATCTAAGCACATAGTACACACCACATAAAAGTTAAATAGGTTGAGACTATTAGTCAAACTAACCTACTAAAGTCACGGTTGTTACAAGTACGAGCACGAGAAGTTCCTTCTTCATTCACTTCATCATCATCCTCATCCATAGGGTGAGATGACGATCCATGACCGAAGGAGGAAGAAGAGAAAGTAGCATCGGAGGTGGATTTACGACCACTTTTGGACCCTTTGTCACTACGTTGCTTTGTGCGACGTTGTGATCCACCAAGAGGTTTCATAATGTGATCAACAAGGCAGTAGTCGCCATTATTAAGATGTGGGTAATTTGCCATAACCCAATGAAAGAGACGAGTAAGCAACATACCGTATGGCATGAGCTTATCGAACCGACTGTGAATGTTTGCCATTCTTATTGCCATGTAGTACACGAGGTTGTATGGCTCCTCGTTACTAAGTCAATAGAGCATATGGGCAAGACTTTCCGGAACATGATCCCGGTTGCCCGCAAGACACAAGTTGTTTTCATGCAGAAGGAGTTCCCAATTTTTGAGATCGGGAAGAATCTCTTTGAGATAGATACGATTGGGGTCGAGATGGACTATGGAATTTTTGGTACTTGTTGGCGACTCAAGGGATTTGGACATGTTGCTTTATGCTTTGGATGTCGGGAATTTCGGTAAGGTATGGACCTTCACTTTCAAGATGATAGTGAAGTGACTCTAAGGAATGGTCTTCTGTGTAGGCACATTGACCATAGGAAGGGACACCTAGAATGTCACCGAGTTCGGTGATGGATAAAATGATATGTTCGTTTTGAATCCAAAAATCAAAGTGGATAGTAGGGAAGCATACATTTATGCCATTTAAAGGAGCAAAATAGGCATCGACTACACGACCTTCGTGTATGTATCGATGTTGGACTTTAAGAAGATAAGCTTTTTGCTCATCGGGAATGTTTGGGTTATCGATTAGAGAAGGGATGTAGGATTTGGTGTCTTGGTAATCGGTACGAGGCATTGTTACCTACAAAATATAAGTATGTATATGTTAACTTATTGAATTTTGATGATCACATTTCTAGTGTGTGTGTGCCTATATGCAAACAATGTGGAGGTGCGGTAATCTCGACCCTAAAACAAAAATAATGAGATTACCCAAACGCTCCTAATTTCACTTTTGCACAATTAAATATGTCGAGAAATACATATTAGTTGTGTAATTTGATCAATATTTGTGAGATCATGTATGCATGCAAAAATGTTTTTAGTTTGCATCAACAATGCATGAAAAATATTTCATGATCCTAGATGTGTGAAATTTTTCGAAAGCAATGGAATTGGGGTGTTTGGCAAAGGCGACAATTTGGCGCCAAATTCTTGAAGTTCAAAAGCTTGAGTGTTGATGACTCCTAATCCAATTTCAAGTATCCTAGACATGATTCCACTAAAAATATCTAATCTTAATCCGATATAAATAGTAAAATTCGGACAAATATATATGATATAAGTGGATTTATGCAAATCCTACAATTAGGGAATCATGTAAGTTATACATTGTCTAATCCTAGTCCCAATTGCATAAAAATTCAATCTGCATAAGAACAAACCCTAGACTCAATTTAGAAAGAAATTAAGGTTAATTTACTTACAATTGATGTTGTAGTGATTGATTTTCTTTAAGTGCAATGCTTCGATCTTGACTGACAAGGGTGTAGTAGGATTTGGGTGTGGTATTAAGTTTTGACAGCAAAAGAGAAATAGGTATTTTGTTTTGAATGAATGTGCAGAGGGAAAGAGGAAGAAAATCGTGTCTATCAGACGTACGGTACCACTAATATTTAGTGGTGCCGTGCCAATTTAGTGGAGCCGTGCATGTCTGAGACTTATTTTTGTTCCATTTTGATTTTTGACGAATTAATCTTACTTAATTAGTAAGACTTTTTGACGCGAGGGGAGAGTTTATACCTAATAAACTCTTTTAACGGAAACGACTAGGCGAGATGACAAGAAATGACTTTAGTATTTCCGAGGAAATACATAAGTAGTCATTGGAGGAATACTAGGGATGACTTCAATATTTCCAGTGAAATATTTAGAAAGTCATGAGACGAGACAGAAGAGACGACTTCAATATTTCCAATGAAATATTCAAGTAATCATACGAGGGACGTAAAGGATGACTCAATATTTCCAGTTAAATATTTAAAAGTCATGAGACGAGACGTAAAATATGACTTCAATATTTCCAGTGACATATTTAAGTATTCATGAGAGGAAGGATGACTCAAAAAGTCATGAGGCGAGACGTAAGAAATGACTTCAATATTTCCAGTGAAATATTCGAGTAGTCATAAGAAGGATGTGAGGGATGACTTAATATTTCCAGTGAAATATTTAGCAAGTCATGAGATGAGACATAAGGGATGACTTTAATATTTCCAGTGAAATATTTAAGTAGTCATAAGGAAGATGTGAGGGATGACTTAAAAAGTCATGAGGCGAGACGTAAGAAATGACTTCAATATTTCCAGTGAAATATTTATAAAGTCATGAGACGAGATATAAGAGATGACTTCAATATTTCCAGTGAAATATTCAAATAGTCATAAGAGGGATGTGGAGGACGTATTTGAACACATGTGAGTTGTGAAATTCACGGAATGTGTTCCATCATTCCTAGATTTAGACGAAGATAGTTAGAGGATTCTCGTTTGAGAGGTTTGGTTGGGGTGTCAATGATGTTTTCCTTTGTAGAAAACTTTTTGAAAGATATGATTCCTCTTTGGACATTATCGCGATGGAGGAGATGACGTACTTCGATGTGCTTTGTACATGAGCCTTCCACGGGGTTCTTGGTCAAGTCAATTTGCACCTCGGTTGTCACACTTCATAGGAACGTCGTTGAGATGGATGTTGCAGTCGATTAGAGCTTGTTTCATCCATAGTGCTTGTTGTCATGCCTTTTCGGCGCTTACGTATTCGGCTTCGGTCGTGGAGATAGCAAGAGTCGTTTGTTTCTTAGAGAGCCAAGAAGTTTGATAACAACCTATGAAGGTACAAGCATCACTCTTAATTTTTCAATCCACATTATCTCCCACATTATCAGAGTTGGTATAGACAATACTTTCTTCACCAATCCCCTTGAGATAGTTCAATCCCAAGTGTATAGTGCCTTTAATGCATCGGAAGATACACTTAACCGCTTTAAGGTAAGAAGTTTTGGGATCCTTCTTACAAGCGAGCACAAGGGCAGTCACTAGACATGATATCGGGCCTACTTGCCGTTAGGTAAAGTAAATTACCTATTATGCCCCTAACTTAGTACTATCTGCGTACTCACTTTCATTGTCTCTTGTGAGATTCGTCTCCGCGGACATTGGCGTTTATATTGATTAAGATTGTTCTAAGTTAAATCTCTTTTATATATATATATATATATATATTAGTATACTTAGATTTAAAAGGATACTATCTTCAAATAATATTATATGAGGGCTAGGGAAGAAACTTGATTCACTCATCATGCTCATCTCAAACTTGTCACGCATGATCTTTGAGCGATCATTGTACATTTCTGGACAATTTGAGCCTAATATAATTGTCGACGACAAATATTTGAGCTATTGATGTGTCGCGTTGTATGCAAGTTTTAAAAATTTATAAACACGATTTATCCAATTCTCTAATCAACACATACCAGCAAGTATAATCGTCCGTGGTAGTAAAGGTGGGTAAGTCGAGATTGTCCCAAGGGAATTGTTGTTTGTATTTAGTAAAATAAGTTTTAACAAAAAGGGTTGTCAATCCAATTTGGTGTAAATTCTAAAGTAAGTAAAATCCAATCAATAAAAAACAAATATACTTGTGTGTAATTCCTTGACTAATTGCATAGAGTAATCTACCAAGTTGGGTGTAACTTGTATTGATGCACAACTTAATATGAATGATTCACAATCAATGGTTTTTATCATGAAAAATCATCTCTAAGAATTCAATCTCCTAGTTTATTCCTTTCGGCCTTTTAAACTATTACGACAATTCTATTAGACTCATTGTTGTTTGAAAAGCATTTCTTATCTTAAGAATTCTTACGAATCCTTTCGGCCTTTTCTCGTGATGAAATCGTGTCCAAATCCATTTTAATGGGTTAATATGGTGCTTGTCACACTCCATATCCTATACTAATTCGTGCACTAACTTTTTGGAATAAAAACATAAAGAAAATCCATTCGGCATTTTTTATTCTTTAGAACTGTTTTTACCAAATAATTAAGCAAGATTAGATTGTATTTCAACAAACTCATAAAACAAGACATGTTTTCATGCATCACTATAAAATAAGAATACTCCAACAATTGTCACATCATACACACAAGTATACCAAAAATCACTCCATAACAATTATAATCAAACACAAGTAACAAACCATTCTTTCATTCAACTTAAAGTAAAAGTAGTTCATAGTAATTTTAAACAAAAGATACCTAGTTTTGGAATTACAAGAACTAGAATTGTGGAACTATAGCAACCACGCTCCTCCAATCGCCTATGATTACACGTAAACAACTCCACACTCGAACACAACTCTTGAGACTCTAACTCAAAGTTCCCTGGACGTTTTCACAGCAATTACAAGCTTTCGGGCAATGATAATAAGTTAGCAAGGACTTGGTGTAAGCCTTTACTAAGTTTTGGGGTGTCACACTTTGTATCTAGCTTTGGATTCTATATATAAGTGAAAGAATCCCTCCTCTTCAAGTAAAAACGTCCCTTAGTGGTAAATAAGCAGGAAATGATAAGCCACCATGATTATGGGGCTTAAATTCGTCAATAAATGCAACTTTGTAACAGCAGTTTCTCCCAACCGATCGGTATTGGGGTCCAGCCGTTCAGTTGGATCTCTCGGTAAATTCATCTCCTCCCATCCGAATCGGATGCGGGCACTATCCGATCAGATGGGGCCTTCATGCACACACATTTTTTATTTTTCTTTTCTTTTCTCGTCGTGTGCTTGTTCCTTTGTTGTAGCACTAATTCCTTTCATAGAACTTGATATTTTCTTGATATTTGAACATAGAAATCTTGAAATTATCAAATCCTTGAGTTCTCGTGTGGTTTCTCTCTCGTTTTCCTCTCGGGAATCTTCAAATGTGAGTAATCACTTCAATTCTTCATCTTTTTATCATTTTTTCCTGTACTTGGCTATATTTACTTGCATGTACACTTTTTCACGATTTAGTAACAAATACACACAAATATAACCAAATATGATGCACAAAACTAACGATAACACGACTAAAAGCATGTTCAATTTGAGCATTATCATATTCTCCCACACTTGAGTTTTGCTCGCCCTCGAGCAAGTCTAACTTTTAGATAATCTGATATCAATGGCATCTTCATTATGATTGTAAAAATCCAACAACCATCCCAATGGAATAATTGTTGTTTTTACTTTAAATGCGAAAAAATTCTTGAAACATAAACGAGTTAATTTGAGCTTGATAACATAACTAAGCACCTCACAAAGGAATTTTAAATTCACTCAACACTCAAGGGTAAATTTAATAGTCAATCACTCAATGCTCAGTCATGATTCATATTTCTTACCATAAGCTTGTACGAGTATCAAAACAACAAAATAAAACATCAAAGAGGTCTTTTATTTGGGTTTAAGGTTAAGGGTTACGGTTACCTAGCTCATGTACAAATATTTCATACAAGAACATAATAGCTCGCTAACAACGAATTCTTGATTAGCTAAGCAACGGATGGTCACTAGATTGTACCTTGGTTCGCTAACAACGTTACTTGCATAACGGATGGTCACCAAAATACGCACTAGCTCGCTAACAACGTATTTCAACTATTCAAAAACCCGGATGGTCACTAGAACATCCATGCACTACATATCTAAACAAAGCCATCACTAAATCCGGATGCTCGAAAGCTAACAACGAATAAAGTAATTGGTAAAGGTAAGGATAAGACATGGGAATTATTTGTGTTTGGTTTCTACAAAATGAAAAATAAATAAGAATCAAGTCCAAATTCCGTTCCCAACTCTTTATACCTCAAATGATCACTCCACCAAACTTCTTCGATTATTATTCCGAATCTCATACTAACTCCTTTCTTCCTTCATAGCTCATTGACTATTTTATTCTCATTCATTCATAGATTCATAGCTCATTGGCTATTCACTTTTTCACTTTTTTTTTTTTTTTTTTTTTTTTTTTTTTTTTTTTTTTTTTTTGTGAATTCACTTCGTTTTCGTCATCCCCACACTTTGGATGAGCACACCCTACAAAAAATACAAATAAGAGTAGCGACCTCCTTCTTCATTGAAACAACACATACACATATCAAAGTGTGGTCAACATGCAATCATCAAAAAATAAATAGTTTTGAACTTCAATTGAACTTGATTCGGGTAAGGCTAAGGTGTAAGGTGTAAAATCTTTTTGTATTTTTCTGGATTTAATCAAAAGAAAAGATAGGCTCAGAAGGTGTAACTAAGGGTATCTTACGTAAAATATTAACACTAACAAATGGGTTCCAATTACATAAGCTAACTAACCGATGTGGTTAGCAAAAATATTTCTGTAAACGGATGGCCATTTGGTGTAAATCCTAATTTGCCTCTTATCATTTGAATATATTTTATTACTTGAAAGTAATTTTAACCGTAATGCATAGCAAGTACAAGTTCTAGAATCAACATAATCACCGGCACACTCATAACAAAATATAAAGCATAAGAAATGCTCTATACAAAAAGGCTTAAATCCTCACAATTTAAGGTGGGTTATAACATGTACTAGTAACTGTTATCGCTTCCAAAAATGAAATAGCTGTTCAGAACTTGATTAAATTCCAAAACTTTTTCAAATAGCCTCATTTTTACCAATGAATCATTCTAGTTCTTAAAACTATATATATTATATGAGAAAACAACTAGAATATCAAGGGCGAACTAATTCTAGTTACTCAATTCCAAAATCTACTAAACCTAAAAAATAAAAATTAAACCAATTTTTCCTATTTTCTTCCCTCCCCCACACTTAAGTTTTGCATTGTCCTCAATGTAATAAAATGAACTTCAAAGTAAAGGAAATGGGAAAAATTTAGTTAAAAAGGTACTACCCGGGAAAAATTCGCATACGCATATTTGATCATAAGTAAGCACATGAGTTCTTCTAACTCCAAATATTGATCAACACTAAGCTTCCGTTAATTCTCCCCCTGCAAAAACTGCAAAAACTATACACGAAACAAACAAAACAAAATACTAAAACAAACAAAAGTAATTCAAAACAAACCATAAATAATAAAATCCTAAGAAAGTTAAGTTAAAGTAGTAGAAACAGAAATTATTCGACCCATCATTGTTTTTAAAACACAAACACTGATCAACCATCCCAGGTGGTTATTGGTTGCACATCTGAAACTTCTGGAAGTCCTCTGATCTTCCCATTCCTACTTTCTCGAAGGTGTGTGAACCCTTTGATGTCAATGCTTAATGGAATAACTGGTTCGCTAAAAAGACTTATCTCTTCCTCAATAAATAGCCCAAAATTCCTTGCTATTCGTGAAATAAAATGACTAGCACATATGTAATTTCTTGGCCCAACAGCCACGCGTTGGTGCTAATGTTGCACTATCACCCAAGTTATATTCAAATGCCTCCAGGGATGCTTCTCGTCTAAGGCTTGAAGAACCCATAAATTATCTTCATAAATCAAATCGACACTAGATGTCCTATGTAACAATGATTGTACTACAACCCTGTGTAACACTTGCAACAATGGTTTCTTAATTGTCGAAACTCTACTTTCCCCAAATACTAGCTGGTCTTCCGTGCTAATCCTTTTCCAATACCCATGTGCGTCAAAGTTATTTTTACTCCTATCCCCACTCATTATGAAAAACTTGAAATCCTCATTACTTAAATCCTCATTAGAGTATAAACCTAACAAATTTCCAAACTCGAATAGTGTGACTTCATGTTTCTTACCTCCTAATCTGAAATCGAGAAATTTGTCGGTTGTAACTCCAATATCAGTAACCTCCTTTTTCATCCGCATAGAACATAAAAACTCCAAACACCATTCCTTGTATATTGGTTCTCTTATGTTGAATGCCCTCATCCACATGTTTGAGGTCAATATTTGTTTGTTCCACAGAACCCTAACAAGAAACATATCTTCCAAAAACTCATCACAACCAAGCTCTTTCATTGCATTCCAATTCATAAACCTTGGTAAATGAATCACCCATCCGCCAATCTTAAGAAGAATAACATTAAAGGATTTCCGAATCATCAGATCTTCCCCTCGCCATAGGAGATTAGGATGACATTCCGGAATCGGCATTTGCTCTCTCTTCCTAGTTGCTTCTCTAGTTCTTTTAGCAATCCCTGATCTTCCTGCAAGATAAATCTATAGAAATCACAATTATTTGTTAGTATAAGAGCATAAGAACCAAGATTACAGGATTTAGAAGTCACAAAACTCGTTCTAAAAATTTTCTTTTTTAATTTACCGAGACCTCCATCCGATCTGTATTCCTCCAACCGAATCGGATGAAGTAAATGTCCCAGCCCAACCGTTCGGTATTGTCCCGCAACCGAATCGGTTGGGACCTACTGTCAACGAAAATTTTTTCTTTCCGATTTCTAATCAATCCTATCAAATTATACTCTTTCCTATCCTGCATTTGATCAATTATCATGGTTTCTTCATATCCCATTCATCTCCATAACATCCCATAACATTTTCGCATGATTCTCAATCAATCTTAGAACATATAAACACTACAAAAATCAAAACCCTTATTTTATGTTCTAATTCACAATGCATCATCCTAGAAACACTAATTAACAAATAAACAACATCTGGGAATCATCAATTGCAACCTAAATCGATTCAAAGTTTTGACCCATTTAATCCGAAAATTCAATCAATCAATTCTTCCTCAAAACTTAATCAATCTATCTAATTCTTTTTGCAATCTCTTCCTTAATCCTTTACCCATCTATTCCAGAAAAATTACATCTTAATTCGAACTATATCAAAAATACCCAAATTTTGACCTAATTCAAGAAATCCGAATTAAAACCTAATTAATACAAATTGATGATGTTACTTACTTGTTTAGGTGCCATAGATGATCCTTCAACACTCCTGCAACACTTAATAATCTTCTAATGGTCGAATTTTTGAAACCCAAGTTTGGTGGATTGTGTGTGTGTGTGTTTATGATTTTTGAAATTCTGAGTATATATATATCACTCCATCCGATCAGTATTTGATCCAACCGATTCGGATTGAATTTTTGCAAAAACTTCACTTTTTCTTTTGTCAACACTTTGTGATACTTGTTAGAACAAGTGGAACTGTTTTTACTTCTCACAAATGCTTCTTTTGTATGTAAAAAAAAAAATACTCCACACACTTAATTTCCCAACTTGTTTTCCAAGTCTAACTCTACAACTTCTAAAACAAAACTTAACTCTTAAACTCAACTAAAAACATAACTTCATAACTTAATAAACCTTAATTAACCAAGAGAAACAAAAAGTCTTACTTAAACTTGAACTTAAATGCAAACATTAAACTACTAGAAATGCATAAAAATGAAAAAGAAAACAAACAAACACTAGCACAAGCTTTGTGCTTTTATTCTTCAAACTCTTGTCTTTCATCCTTGGAAATACTCGTGCCTCAAGATATCTTCATTTTGAAACTTCCCGGACAACTTCCATTTAGTCATTTGCGTTTTAAACTTCCTTGCAAAGTTCCTTCCATCCGGACAAACTACATCAAACTTCAAATGCCAATCTCCGTCTCCTTCTTCCTTCTTGTAAACACTAGATCCTTCGGGTCCCCATTCCAAATTCTTTAGTTGAACCGGTAAGGATCCAAGAAAATCTGTCAACTTATTAAACACAAAAACATTTTTAAAGGGGTTATAGAAAGCCTCCATCGCTAGAGCTCTTTCCATCTCATCTTCAATATCAAAGTAACTCGGAACAACCGGCCCATATTTAGGCCTCCCTTCTTCATCTCTACCCACTTCAAAACAACCCAAGTGGTCTTCTTCATCTTCTTCTTCTTTAACTTCCTTCACAATCTTGCCTCTAGGTTTGGGATAATAAGTATGCTTCAAGATCTCATCATTAATAGTCATAGTACCTCAACCCATATCTATAATAGCTCCACACGTTCTCAAAAAGGGTCTACCTAACAACAATGGTAACTCCTTATCCACCGGAATGTTAAGGACAAGAAAATCGGCCAAGAAAGCTTGATACCCTATTTGGACTCTAACATTCTTTACTTCTCCCATCGCCTTTGCTCGTGAATTATCAGCCATAGTAAGATTATATTGATTTGGTTGAGGATTACCAAGTCCTAATCTCTTATATAATGGATACGACATTACATTCACACTTGATCCCGTGTCTGCCAATGCATACATCGCATCTGTTCCATTCACTTTAATCGGCAACACAAAATTTCCCGGATCGCTCATCTTTTTAGGCAACCCATTCTCAACTATCCTCTCTCTTTCAACCTCATCAAAATTCTTATCTTCTAACCTAGCCCTTGCCATCATAACTGCATCCAACTTCTTACGATAGGTCATGTAATTGTTCAACACATCAATAACCGGCTTCTCCTCCATAAGCTCCTTAAACTTCATTTCCAAATTTTCCAAAATCGCTTCATTTTGCTCTTGAGTTAATGGTTTAACTATTTGTGGTGATTTGGGTGGTGAACTAGATGAAGAACTTTCATACTTAGGGGTGGAGGGTTGGGTAAGTTTGTTAAGTGGTGTTTTCTTTCTATTCGCTTTTCCCATTTTAACCATCTCTCCCTTTCCTACCCTCTCTTCTACCATATCATCCACATCAGTCCTCATCTCTCCCAATGCAAAATCAATCCTACACTTAGTCTTAACCATAAAATCTCTACCAAACACAACTTCCGGTTCATCAACATTCCCATATTCCAAAACAACAAAATCAACTTTGAAAACGTGACCATGAATATTAACACGCACATCTCTCACCATCATTCTTCCATAATCCTCATAGTCAAGTCTAACAAAACCAAGCTTACCAAGCATATTGATCGTTGCAGATCGATTTATAATTTATCTCCAAAGAATACAATGGAAGTTGTATTCCCGGGTCGTTATCCCCAACGAAGGTGTGAATGGAATTTGTGATCTCGGTTTGTGAATACGTGTTTGAATGGTTAAATAAAGATGAGGTTTTGGGTTTTTACGCTAAAATAAGTAAGCATAAATTAAAAACGACGAAATATCTAAGGAAAACGATAACCTAAAGTGCAAGTAATTAAAAACGCAAACGGAAACTGAAAACGTAACTAAACCCGGAAATACATAAAACGTCAAAACGATGAAATATTAAACCTACGGTTGCCAAATTAATTTTCCTACATTCTAAATGACAAAAGAAAATTTTACGAAAAAAAAAGAAAAAGAAAAAAAAGAATTGCATTTTTTCTAATTAAAATTTAATTAAATATGATTTAAAATAATTTTTGAAAAGAAAAATACATAAAAAGTCTTAAAACTGATTTAAAAATAAGCAAAGTGAGAAAAAACAGGGGTAAGTAATAAATTTTGCACATGATAACCTAAAAAGACTTACGAGCAGAGTGGTGTTGTGTTTGTGTGGTATGCTAGGCAAGAGGTCCAGGGTTCGAATCCCAGTCCCTGCCTTTTTTCTAAATCTATTTTTTTTTTCTTTTAACAAACTAATAAAATATACTAAGAATGAGCACTTTTTCAAAACAATTATTTTTACAAACTACAATTAAACTCAGAAATAGACTCGGATCAGATCAGTGAGTTAAGGGAAGTAAAATGGACTAAACTAGTGAACAAAAGAAAACTGATAAGCTGAGAAACTAATAAGCTAAGTGCAACTGAAATAAGCTACGTGACTAATATTAACCTAAAATTAGAACAGAACAACTGAATAATCCATAATCAACTAAATAAGCACTAATGGTTTAAAAACAAGGGGAAAAGTGTGCTGATGAACAGGCTTGAACACCCCAACTGTGGTGATTTGAGCTTAATTTTTAAGCTCAAAGATAAGTCTTAACACTAAAAGAAAACTGAGAACCTGGAAATTCATCTACCATTAATGAACTAGGAAAAATCCAGGTCAAGAAAAGCCCAATCTCAGCTTATAAATAAGCTGAGAAAAGAGTGATTGGGACTGAGGAGTGCAGTTAAATAAGCTAACGTTTAAGTAAGAAAAACTAATAAGCATTGAGATAAGCTAGAACAGAGTTGAAATAAAGCTGAGTATCAAATAATAAGCTTAAGGGAACAGGACTAAGCTAAAAAGAAGGCAAAATTAAGCAAGGAATTCAGGTAATTAACAAAAGTTCTGCAATGATATTCCAGGGTGCAGGGAGGGGATCAATCAACTAACTAACAACTCTATACTAACTCTAAACATCATCAAAGGAGGGTAAATAAGCAGAGATAAAAATTAAGCAGATAAGCAATAACAATAGCAGCAATAAGCAGTTTGACCAAAGTTGACTAAAAATATAGAAATCAAGAAAACTTTAAATTGTATTAACTGAATAACTAAATTACATTCTGAAATTAAAAATACATTAAGCTAAAAAACAGATAATCATACCTAAATTTAAAGCTAGTTAAATCCTAAAAAAAACAACTGCTACATCCTTATCTATTTATACTAAAAAAAAAATACTAACTAGGGTTTCTTTCTCCTCTTCTGTGCTTCTTCTCTTTCTTCTTCACCCTTGGATTATCTTGGATTAAGCCTCAGCCATTGGATTACCTTTTCTTGCCTCGGATTGCTGAGGTGGAATGAAACCCGTGAACATGGTACTAGGAGAGTATGGGGGAAAGTGAAAGGTGATGGTGATGGTACTATGTTTTGGGGAAGTGGGAGGTTTGGCGGATTAGGGTTCTTGGCGGGAATGGGATGAAGGAGATAACTAGTGAAGTATTTTAGGGATTTTGACTGATTTGGGGCTTTTGACCAAGACATTTTGAGGTGTTGACCGTTGGGTTTACCAGGTATTTATTACGTTGGGCCTTTAGGTTAACGGGCTGGGAGAGTTTGGATTATTTTTATTACTTGGTCTTGGTTTGTGGTGTAGGATAATTGAAGTTTAGCATAAGGACCAATCATGTAATTTTAGCAAACCTCAGGGACCAAATCTGCTATTGTTCCAAAGTTAATCAAGGGACCAATTTGTAATTCTGAAATTATCCAAGGGCCATTTTTGAGATTTCTTGAGCTTGAATCAAATCCACATGAAAAACGTCTTTCCCGTCTTCGATTTTTAGCTCTTTTCCAAATCAAGCTCGGTTTTGCCCGTATTTGCCCTGTTTTCAATCCTTTTGTACCTGTAACACATAAAACACAATCCAAGGATATTTGTGACAATAATTGGTCCATTTGGGTGTTTTTGGTCATTTTCGTGTGGTTTTTCGGGTATAAAATGATTAGTATTTACACACTCATCACATATCTTCCGTAATGTAGTTGTCACCATGTTCCATATTAAGCTTAGCATCCCAAGCTTTTATACGTTCCACACCACAAGGTGTAGAATACCTCATGAACGGTGCATCAAACTCTTTAGGTGGTGCTCGTGTGAACACAACAACTCTCTTCTCCTTAGGTAAACCAACATGGTTTTCTCCAACTTCTTCTTTCCATTCAAAATCAACCTTAACTTCTTCCAAAATATTTTCCAAACACTCCAAAGAATCACCCGAGTCTTTGAACATCACTTCCAAATTTCTCAAGTACTCTGAAATATTGCTCAAACTCTCCATTCTACTTAAAAACAAACTATAACATAACCACAAAAACAAAAATCCAAACTATTAGCATGAGGGTTAGTTATAATCGAAACATATTAAAAATGAAACCAAAGCAAGCAAGCAAACAACTTCAAACTCTCAAAACATCAAAACAACTAAAATTTAAAATTTTTCAAAAACTTTTCGGAGGCATCCATTTGATCGGTATTGGACTCCATCCGATCGGATGGTTGAATCGTAAAAAAACAATTTTACCCAGCCGAATCGGATGCGGGCAACATCCGATCGGTTGGAACGAAATTTAAAAAAAAAAAAAAACTATTTTATTTATTTTTTTTATTTATTTATTTTTTATATTTATTAACAAATAAACTGAGTTAAAACTTTAATATAAAAACTAATAACTAAAATTAAACTAATTCATAAGAATGAAAAATAACACATAATTAATAACTTGCTAACCATTAAACTAATAACTAATTATTAACTTTAATCATCATTAAACTAGTTAAGTAGCACAATTAATAAAAACTCTTAAGCTACTAATCATTAAACATAACATTAACTATATTAACTAAGTTTAATAAAAAACATTAAAAACATTAAACTAGGCTAATTACCACTATTAATTATCTAGTTAAACTAACACTTAATCTAACATTAAACTACCATTGAAATATGAAAATAAGAAAAATAATAAAAACTAAAAACTTTTTACCGAGGCCACCAACCGATCGGATGGGCATCCATCCGATTCGGTTGGCTCCGAACCAAACCTTTTTTTTTACTTTTTATTTTCTACAAAACTTATAATCTACCAAACCAAACTACCAAGTAAATTAACAGTTGGATCGTGCCTTCCTGATAGATCTTTGAGTTTGGTAGACTGTTTATGTAATCACAAACAGCTTAAGAGAATCTCTATGAATGAAACTTATGCTTAGGCGGAATCTAAACACAAGAGTTAAGAAGAAAACAAACTATAAAACGTTGATCCTCTATGGATCTTTTATTCACTAAAGATATTAAGAATTCGTTTTTCAAGGCTTCCAAAACTCAATGCCGCATGTTTCTTTTATACCATAAGAAACCCTAATGTTGCATCACTAAGAAAACGTGTAAAGAGATACACACTATCTCTTCCTAAAATAACTCTAAAAAACTTTCTAAACATACGGATTACCCGCAGCAATGACAACTAACAGCAGGAACAACCTGCACTACCAGTAGGAACCAACACCAGCAGGAACTACATACCTGCCAGCAGGAACCGCTATAACTAACAGCAGGAATAAAATAAAACTAATTTCTAATAATTCCTAACAATCCTCCCCTAAACTTGAATTTGACTTCGTTAACTTCAAGTTTCCAGATAGATCTTTGATGTCCAGGGATAGAGGATTGAACCAGCAGCATCAGAAAGTAACCAGCAGCAACACCATCTTTAAGCACAAGCTTCCAGCAGCAACATATGTGGATCAGCAGCAACAGGAACATCTTCAATTCATAATCTGGTTACCCCTGATATGCAATGCACTTGAACTCAAATAAGTACATTTTATTACCGTCATTTATCCTATTTATTTGACTTGTTTTATTATATTATCTGTAAGAATTGATACGTTAATGTTTACTTTTGTAATTCTCAGGTAAAAACAAGTACTATGTGAAACTTGGCTATTTTGGACTAATTATGGAGCAAAACAAGTAAGAAGGTAAGAGTCTACTGAAATGTACAAGATCAAGACCATTCTGCTCCAGATACGCCGCATCTTACTTATTATATACGGCGCATCACTATCAAGATTTCACAAGATATTATCCAAGACGGCAAAGGATATGCGCCGCATACAAGAATGGAGTTACGCCGCATCCTCTGGCGGTATACAAATATTCCTGAATATATTAATCTTGGACCCCACGCGAAGTTAAGTCAATGCGCCGCATCTACTTATTCAATGCGCCGCATCTTACCCTCAGACAGAAACTATAAATACCCCAAGACCAGACGAATTTCGAGAGGCGAATAGAGAGAAGAAGACCAAAGACCACAAAACCCTAGGCCGAATTCAGACGTGTAGCAGCACAAGACACACCTTGAACGAAGATACAAGAGCTGTAAGAAGGTCCTGCATGTATTCAATTCATTAAGTAGTTTTGTTTTATTGTATTAGTACACTTTAATTGGTCAGGATTGATGGGCTTGTGTCATTGATTTAATCATGCACTTCAACTCCCCTTAAAATTGCTTTCCCATTAATTAAAGTTTATATGTTGATGTCTTTGGTGACTTTTATTAGTGCATTGATAACCTCTGTGTCTAGCTGAGCATTGCTTGGGTCGCCATGCCCCTTCCTTGCCTATTTATTATATCGCCTATTTATTAGATCGCCTATGCATTCTATCGTCTGTAGAAAAGTAGGAAGAAAGATAAATAGGATAGTCATAAGTAATCATTAAGGGTTTACTCGCCGATAAGATTAGAGCCAATGAGAAAGGAATTAATCTCGGTGCGTTGCATCGAACTATACACTTCATATAAAACTAGCAATAAAACAAGTGACAAGCTACTTAACTATCAGGACAGGTCTTCTTATTGTCTCAAGTATTTATCTGTGTACGTGTGTGCTAATCGCTGATTCGTGCTCATTAGTTTAGTTTATTATTTAATCATAACCAAACCGTGCCAGTCTCTCAGGCTGAACCCCCTTGCGTTAGATTAGGTTGTATAGCTAACTTAAGATATTAAAATACTGATTAGAATAACTAGGTAATACGTTCCACTCTTAGTGATCGACACTCTACTTACCATTATATTCATACTGACCGGGTACACTGCTCGTTAAAGTGTGTGTTATTGATAAGTCGGCTAAATATAAATTTAAAACTTGAATACTGCTAAAACCACAACGACATACCGTGGGTATTAATTAGAGCACAATACACACGCACATCAAGTTTTTGGCGCCGTTGCCGGGGAGTGAATTGTTATTATCTGTTAATTTGATTAGTATTTTAATTAGGTTTTAATTTTTTTTTTAATTCTAACCACTAACTCTGTTGTATATTAGTTAATTTTCATTCATTGTATTATTTTGCATATTTTCTGTTTTTGTGTGTTTTTATTTTTTGTTTATTTTCGTTTGTTTTTATTTTTGTTTTTCCGTATTCTGCTATCGTTGTACTGAGCTAATTCAAACGATACGGCGCATCTATTTTCTTAGATACGGCGTATTGCGTTTAATTTTTATAAAATACAACGCGTTTAATAAATTCGATACTGCGCATCTTTCCCCAAGATACGGCGTATTCTGTCTTTAATAAGAAATTTTTCTAAACGTTAACGCCATACGGCGCATCTGTTTTAACAGATACGGCGTATTTATTATTTAAATTAAAAACAGTTTTTCGAATTATTAAACAGATACGACGCATCGATTTTTATCGATACGACGCATCTTCTGAATCAAAAATCTTGTATTTTGAAACGTAACGAAAATACGGCGCATTAACTTTTGTTAATACGACGCATTTAATTTTAATAAATATACGTTGATTTTTGATAATTAAACTGATACGGCGCATTCTAGATTATAAGCGGCGTATCTATTTTCTGAATAAAAGACTGATTAAATTTTAACGATTATAAGATACGGCGTATCCAACTTTTTGGATATGGCGCATCGACTGCAGATATAAGTAACTTTTATTTTTCGTATTCCGTTTTCGTTGTTAATTTTCTGATATACTACTTTCTTGAACATACCCTACTGATGCTTTTGTGATAGTTTCAGGAAGTGCATGACTAGGAGTTCTACTAAGAACTTGATTCAACCATTCGAAGATCCTGAACGAGCCCTACATTCGCTTAAAAGGCTTTTCAATACAAAAAGCTTTGATATCTCAAGTTCATTCGAGCTTGATTATTTTTCTGAAGAGAAAGAGGAAGAAGAAACAGAAACAATGGCGGAAAACACAACAATGGAGGAATACATGAACAAAACCCGTGCTGATTATACTTCAGGTGTTGCTAGACCAAAGTTTGATGAAAAGTCAAAGTTTGAGTTAAAGGGTCAGTTTCTCAAGGAGCTAAGAGAAAATGCTTTCAGTGGATCGGAACATGAAGATGCTAATGAACATGTTGAAAAGGTCCTCGAGATTGCAGATTTGTTTACTACGGAAGGAGTCACTGACGATCAACTCATGCTAAGAATCTTTCCAATTTCGCTTAAAGGAGCTGCTAATAAGTGGCTAAGGAATGAACCTGCTAGTTCAATCACTACATGGGAAGATTTGAAGAGCAAATTCCTGAAAAGATATTGTCCACCTGCTAAAACCGCTAAAAAGATGGAGGCTATCAACAGTTTCAAGCAAGAGCCTGATGAAACTCTTTATCAAGCTTGGGAACGATTTAAAGACCTATTGATGAAGTGCCCTCAACATTATCTAAGTGAAATGCAGGAGATAATATTGTTTTATCAAGGATTGGACGTGCCTACTAGACAAATCTTGGATGCTAAGGGAGCTGTGCCTCAAATGAGTACAGCCAATGCTAGGAAAGCTATCCAAGAAGCTGCTGATCATTCTCAAAAATGGCACGATGGGACCTCTACTAGATCTAAGAGCAGCACTAATTTTGACAGGTTTGCTGCAATTCAAGCTCAAATGGATAAAATTAGTAGAGAGATGAAGAAGCGTGATGAGAAAGTGTATGATGCCCAAGTTGGATGTGAAAAATGCGAAGGACCTCACTACACTAAAGATTGCCCTAATAAGAATGAAAGTGAGACGTTTGAAGAAGCATACTACACACAATTTGGACAACCATTCCGACCTTCAGGAAGATTTAGGGAAGCTACTCCGGGATACTATCAAAAGAACAACTTTAATCCCACCTATCAAGAAAGGAGGCAAACTTTAGATGACACTCTAAAGCAAATTATGGCCGATGCTGCTAAAAGACATGAAGAGAACACTGCTATGATCAAGGAAATCCGAGCCTCAACGGACACTATTACAAGAAATCAAGGAGCTTCGATCAAAGCATTGGAACAACAAATTGGACAAATGAGCAAAGTTCTTCAAGAAAGGGGATACGGAAGTTTACCGAGCTCAACTGAAACCAACCAAGAGATCATGTCAAGGCCATAAGCACCACTGAAGAAGTCACACCTAACATTCCTAGAAGATTGATGAATGGTAATGATGGTGCAAGACCCGAATTTTTCTTTAATTCTTCAATCAGTTTAAGGAGGTTACTCAAAGAGAAGACGAAGATTGAAGAGGAGATCAAGGCTACAATGAAAGAAGAGAGCTCTGCAACCGACTTACATGCCTTGCCTCATAAAGAAAAGGACCCAGGAAGTTTTACTTTACCTTGTTCAATTAATGATATATCTTTCAATAATGTGTTAGCTGACTTAGGAGCTAGCGTTAGTGTAATGCCCCTTAAGACATTCACTACCCTAGGACTAGGAAAATTAGCACCAACTAAGTTGCTTATTGAATTGGCTGATAAAACGGTAAAACGACCTGAAGGGATTGCTAATAATGTTCTAGTCAAGATTGAGAAGTTTGTTTTCCCTGTAGACTTTGTTATATTAGATATGCCCGAGGATGTTAAGATTCCTTTAATCCTTGGAAGACCTTTCTTGTCTACCGCCCATGCTAAGATTGATGTGTTTAAAAGAAAAATCTCATTAAGGGTAGGGAATAATAAACTAGTCTATAAGTGCCAAGATCCTGTTAAAAGCATAATTAGAGGCGTCTATGTGCTAGGATTAAGAGAACGTATGGACCTCGATCTAGAAGCTAGTTTTATGGGAGAAACCTTGATAAATTACGAATCACTTGAGACCTATAGTGGAGACTACATTGAACTAAATGATCTTAATTTACCATTAGGAATCAATGATCAATTTATGGAGGATTTAGAACTTGAAATTGAAGAAGGAGAAATTATGGATATACCTAGAATCAATATGATCAACACTAAGAATTATGATGAATTTGAAGGATATCCAAGTTTCTGTGATTACGGTAGAAAGATCCATGTAGATTGTGCTTATAATTTACAATTCCCTTGCATGATAGGATTTAAACAGGTTAGTGCCAACTTTTTCCCTGTTTTACCAATTAATGTAATGTCAAAATATTTCTATAATTCTATAATGAAAAACAAAGTTGAGTATAGAGGGAAAAACGTAGTTGGAGTGTTCATGAATGTACCTATTTTTGTTGGGAATTTAACTATTGTTACAGATTTCACCGTGGTGGAAAACATGGATGCTTATCGTGATGTTGAGATGGGTGACGTGATCGTTGGGAAACCATTCTGTAAGGAGGTCGAAATCAACGCTAAAAGATTTGAAGGAAAGATCACCTTTAAAAGTGGAAGCAACGTTATCACTTACATGATGCCTCGTGCTCACCCAAGGTTTGAACATGCCCCTAACAAATTTTGTTACAGATATACACCATTTCTTTTTGTAGATGAAAATGACGCTGAGAAAGGGATCGAGTATCCGTACCAAAAGATGAAAGGATTCTACAAAGGTGTACTTGAATTAGGGCCGAAATATGTTCGTGACGAAGTAATTCGCAACTACATCGTGCACGGACATGTGGGGATCAATAGATCTAAATAAAGAGCTGAACGTGAGTCTAACTTGAAGACTCTGGAATAAAGACAAGTGCTGACCGGGAGACAACCCGGAAAATTTATACTATTCTGTTCTGTGTCGAGTCAGTCAGGCCGCAGAAGATACGGCGCATCTCAATTCTTAGATGCGACGCATCTCCTGCACTAGTCATATCTTACTTTATTTTCTGCATTTTTATTTTTGACTTTAAAACTTTCTGTCAGTTTATTTTAATTCGGCTCATCCTTGGTTAAGGATGCGACGCATCTTCTATTCTGATTCGTATTTATTCCAGGCTCGATACGGCGTATCTTCTGCCATAAGATACGGCGTATCAACTGACCTGATGATTTTCATTTTAATTTTTCAGTTTTATTTTTGCTAACTACTAATGTATTATGCAAGCTTGTACCTTCTTAACTCAGGTGTGTTAAAGTCTTGATGGTATTATAGATTCCTGCATTTCCTGTGGATACATCAATCATGAAGATTAAACGTTCTCATCCACAAGAAATGTTAGGAATATAAATATTCATATGAAGGTTCGGTCACCCCGAGCATCTAATTAGCATTTATATAGCTCGTAGGCTTATATATATTTGTTTAGTAGTATTAGTATTATCAGTATTATTAGTGTAGTAATATATATTCGTGGAGTGGGTCGGGGCTTTCCCCACTGTCAGCTCACTCCACAGCCCACTAGGGGCACAAATATTAGGACTATATATATAACCCTTCCCACACAAGGGAAGGGTGGAACTCTTGTCACAATTAATCTAATTCACAGATTTTCACATAGTTCCCTCTCTCTCTAAAACTTCTCTCTACCAACTAACTCAAATGGGTTTCTTGATCTTTCAAGATCCAAGGCCACCCGAATGGATCCACACAATCAAGAAGGTTAATTCCTACAATTGGTATCAAGAGCCATGGTTAGATCCGATTGATTGTGTGTTGGTTTAATTTTTTTTGGTTCGAATCATGGTGTATAAACTGCTACTGTTTTACAAATTTTTTTTGGTTCGAATCTTTAAAAAAAAAAAAAAAAAAAAAAAGTTTTGGTCACTATAATGTTCTTTGCTACTGTCCATGTGGTGTTCAACAAAATAGTTTGACTAAAATGGCTTTGCTACTGTCCATGTGGTGTGTTCTATTTTGGCTCGAATTCTTTTATACTAACTGCTCTATTTATTTTTTGGTTCGGTTGTTTGTGGGCCACTGTGTTTTAATGATCATTTGGATATCATTTGAAAGTATCATCTTGTCTTAATTGTTTTAGTCACATCACTTTATTATCACTTTTTTGCTCGAATAGGTAATCTCACAACCGCAAGAATCCAGTTTTGGTTAATTTGGTCTTAATATTCTAATGGGCCTTCAATTTGGGCTTCAAATGTTTTAATGTTTATGACCTTAATCTTATGAAACTCTCTGGTTTGTAATACCATTTCTCAAGATCTGGTATCTTGTCGGTTTTATTCGTTGGGATTTACATGGTTTCTACGTTGGTGTTGTGGCTTATTTGTGGCTGATAATACAAGTTCTTGGTTGCATCTCACCAGATTTGGCTGTTGTGATTAGTTGGGGTTGTGGCGTTATGTTCATAGTAACTGTTTGGTGACTTGTGGTGATATTTGGTGATTGTTGCTTCTGGGAGCAGCAGATGGGTGTTCTGGTTTGATACTTGGCCTTTTAGTTGTTCTTGGAGATGATGTTTTCTTGGATGCGGTTTGTGTCAAAAGTGGTGTTCTATAACTCGGTTTGTGTCTTCTTGGGAGTAAAGTTTGGACTATTACCAAAAATGGATAATGAGGACAAAAAGTACGAAAGTGACAGGTTTGACTGGTCAAAGACGCGGTTTGTCTATTGGCTTACAGACTCGGTTTGTCTGTTTAACCCTGGACTCGGTTTGTCCATACAGTCACGAACTCGGTTTGTCCATACTATCATGAACTCGGTTTGTCCATTTAAACACAAACTCGGTTTGTCCATTTAAACATCGACGCGGTTTGTCTGTGTGTTTGTCTACTTTGTCATGAACTCGGTTTGTCTCAATGTTCACAACAACTATTACTCAGTCAACCACTGATGTCACAGTCAACAACAAAAAGTTCTACCCGTAACATAATCTAATTCGAACCAGTAACCAACAAATCCACTTGAAATACTCAACAACTAATCTCATTCAATCCTAATCACTCGAAACATACACCTCAACAGAAACTCATTCAAAGTAAATCTCTCGAAGCAAATAATCATAATCAACGAAACTCATTCAAAGTAAACTACATCTACATAATCGTACCATTTTCAGAAAAAGTAAATATCACAACATCAACCTCATTAAGGGATGACTAATTACAAGACCTCAGTTCTTCTTTCGTAGGACTCAAGATACATCGCGACTTTCTAAGGTCTAACCCTCGAAAGTATGAGAAACCATCATTGATCATATTGAAGCTTCGCTTCATTTAAATATACGACACGAACAAGATAAAAGAACATAACAATTATGTTATTTCCTTTTTCTTTTGGTCGATCAAGATAAAAGAATATACAACTTTTTGAGATCAAGTGAAGGTCCAAGCCTCATGTTAATATCCGAACATTAAAAGAAAAATCAAAACAATCAAATGCTTTAATATTTTTTTTGATTCGGTTATTTAAATAAAAAGTACATCATAAACACCTACCCTTGAAGAAGTATATCTTGATCCGATTTGAGCATCGTAAGGAGATATGAGGTGTCGCCTATATTTGAAGATGATGAGAGGTTAAAGGTTGTGTTGTGGGCAATTTACTGATCGCTTATTCTTTGGATGAGCAGAGAGGCGGATTAGTTGGTAATGAAGATGGAGATTAGGGTTTGGGTGAGAGGATGTTGACAGTGAAAGGGGGCGTACTTTGTTAAGTGAGAGATTAGAGTTAATATTGAGTAGGGTGCACCTTTAATACCGGTTAATTAGGGTTGGGTATTTATTGGAGTGGGCTTGCACTAGATTCACATTGGGCCGAAGTTAATTTAATTGGGCTGACTTGGGCTGTGCAAGTAATTTTATTGTTATCAGGGACGATTGAGTGTAGTTGGTTTTGTTGTTGAATGTGGTTGGGTTAGTCTTCACAAGGACGAATTTGTTAAACATTGGTGATATGATTTTGGACGATATTTTTGATCATGCTTTGTTAACACAAGGACGTTATTTGTTGACGTGATTCTACATTCTAAGATACTAAAATGTGATTAGATTTGATAACTATCACAAGGACGAATTTCTGCTGGGTATAAATTTTTAGTGAATATTGAGTGGTGTGTAAGATTCTTCAAAGACTTCACGTGAAACACTTTTGACTTTGGCTGTTTCTCACGTCACGTGATACCACAAGGTGCCAGAAATGCGTTTTGTCTTCAGCAATGCAACGTGGTTTGTGTTATTTTTAATCCACATGTTTTTTTTTGGAATGATGGGCCGAGAACTATTTGCGGATTTAGATGGGCCGAGAATTATTAAAATTGGTGATCAATGTTTAAACATTAGGATACACAAATTTGGATAATGTTTGATAAAGGGTGTTGGTACATTTTGATGTTTCTATGTCACGGCTAGTATTTGGGTTTATGAATGTCATCGGGATTGCAGAGTAGCGGATTTGGCTGAGTAGTCCAAATAGAGCCTACCACTTGAGCCAGCATGCAATTTGATATTTACGATTTGAGTCATAGTTGTCGAATTACAATTTGTTTAATTGCTATTTGTCAAGTTGCGCTTTGAATTGTTGCGACTTGACGGATTGCGATTTAACCAGTTACGATACAACGTTGCGAATTGACACTTGCGATTTGACTTATTGTGACTTGGTTGATTGCAATCTGACTTGTTGCAATTTGACAATCTGTGACTCGACTTGTTGCGATTTGATCAAGCTGTGATTTGACTTCTGTGACTTGAATTTCGAAGATTGGTATTGCACCTCACTCTTGGGTATTCAGGTTGATTTCACGGTTTCTCCTGTAGATTTTAGAAAATCCCGCGAAAGATTCTATTTCTCGGTTTAAATCTCAAGAGCTGTAAAATCCCGTGAAATTAATTTTGGACAAATTGGCTGGACTTGGATTTAGACATAATGAAATTTACGGGGTGTGACTAATTTTTCGGGATAAGTTTGTGCTTCAAGATCAGCAGGAATTGGGAAATTATGGTAACTTGGTTGGTATGTTAATTCACGGGTTGGTGTACTTAGTGTCACAAGCATCTCGGGGGGGATGGATGCATGATGTTTGTTGACCCTTGCTCAAGCGTATTTAAGGTGATTAGACCTGGATGTTCAAGAAGTGAATATATACAATAAAGGATGGAAGGTTGGGTATATATCACTACCTATATTTAAAGGAGTTACGTTGTTGTGCTCAATATAGGTTCTAAATCACCATTTGCAATTTAAAGTGATTAGACTTGGATGTTCACGAAGTGGATATGTACAATTAAGGATGGAAGGTTGGGTATGTATCACTACCTATATTTAAAGGAGTTACGTTGTTGTGCTCAATATAGGTTCTAAATCATAATTTAGTGCAAGTTTAAGTCGCAGGCTTGTTCTTTATCATGCTTCATCAAGTGATTGTTGTTTCTCAAGCTTCTAATGAGATGGTTGTTCAAGATCTTCTCAAGAGGTAGTCAGGCTTTCAAACAAGAGGTGATTTGTTTGGAGACATGTTATAACCTTGTACTCACTTTAAGGTCGTATGCATTTCATCAAGTGGTTTTGGCATATTACGAGCTTCAATGAATTGTAAATCTACTAAACCATTGATGATGAGGAAAGCAAGGGGTTACTACAAGAGAGTCTGAATCACCTTCTTCGTTGCAGTTGTTTCGTTTGTCTCTTTCCATGTTTGGTGCCTGTCGAATTCACGATCATCACAAAATCTTAACTTTGGCAAAAAGGTCATTTCATACCCTTTTGAGGGGGAGAATTAGCGCGAGTCTCCTAGTGGTTCCGTCTCCAGCGATGTGAATTTTAGCGGTTCCAGTTTCAGTGGTTAAGGTCTTAGCTATTTGCCTAAGATTTCAGCAGTTTGACACTTACTGTTGTGCAGTTTGTTCTTGAATTTATTTCTGGATAAATCTCAAGAACTGTAAAATCCTGTACACAGTACGACAACTATTCCATGCACTGAATCGGACAACATCCAAGTAGCTGGGTCAGACAGCTTTGTTTGATATGACTGACTATGAGTCATGGGCACTGTTAAGAATTGGCGCTTGTTTCTTTTCCTTTTGACTAGTCAACAGCACAAGATGATCACGAAGTTCATTTGGTATTCCTTATTTGAGATTGAAGCTGAATTTCACGAAGGCGTCTACTTATTTTATCTTGAAGTCGGGGTTGGTTGGATGCATGACTTTCAATGATAACTTGCTCGTGCTTAAAATTTAAGTTGAAGACTTGGGTTATCTAGTTACCAGCAGTCGGGGTAACTATCACTTAAGAGTTATTGGAGTACTCAGTGTCACACGTCAATGACGATGTCGATAATCACAAGAGGTGTTAATGTCTCATACTTAGGTTGGGTATTGAGTACTTAGAGATCTGCTTGGAGCATTAATTCTCTACACCGTTCTTCCAACATTAATGCAAGCTTAAGTAACAAATTTGGAGACTTATTCTTCAATTTTCAGTATTGGTGTATCGGGTTTTCTTCATCAAGTGGTCACTAATCTGTGTTCAAGGTTGGTTAGTTGGCCAAAGGTCTTAAAAGTTGTGATATGATCTGTAATTCTCACGAAATATTCTTAACCCAAACTGATGTTCACCAAAACCAAATCAGTCACACCACATTCAATCGGTTACTGTCTCACGGTTTCTTCTTGGTTTTGTAAATTCCCGAGAAAGAACTTATTTCTCGGTGTAAATCACAGATTTGTAAAATCCCGTGATGATGGTCTATGCGCTCTTAACCATGATCGGGGTAAAACCATTATCAAAGTTCAGTCGATACATCATAAAGGGCTAGATTTGGGCATTAACCACAAGATGTGACTACGGCGTTAGTTCAGTATTATTTATTTGAGGCTGAAGTGAAATTTCATGGGTGCGTGTACTTAGCATCTGAAGATATCGGGGAGGTTGGATGAAGATTCTTCGAGATCCTTGTTCGAGCTTTCAATACAATGACAAGGACTTGGATATCTAGTTATTTTTTCTTTCTCCCTATTACAAAATAACTATCACTTTAAGGGGTCACGTTGTAGTGCTCAGTGTCACATGAAGTTGTGGATATCCAAGAGGTGATGTATTTCTTATACTTGATGGTTGGTTGGTTGAAGAGTATAGAGTACTTAGGGATTCGATGTTGCACGAAGTCTCTGCACCGCTCTTTGTCTCGCATTAGCACAAGTTTAAGTCACAAGTTCGGGTTATGTTACTTCAGTTTCAAGTTCATTATATTGGGCTTTCTCCATCTGTGGTCACGACATCAAGCCAACTAAATGATAATGGGGTTGATAAAGAGTTAGATGAGAGAAGTAGTAAAGAGAGAGATAATGACGTTTGAACACAGCAGTTCAAGCCTCGCTCTTCAACATTATGACGTTTGAACACAGCAGTTCAAGCCTCGCTCTTCAACATTATGACGTTTGAACACAGCAGTTCAAGCCTCGTTCTTCATCAAATGACGTCTGTACACTTCAGTACAGGCCTCGCTCTTCATCATATGACGTCTGAATACCTCAGTTCAGGCCTCGTTCTTCAAAGAAAAGGAAAGTGTACGCTTGAGTGCACTTTATCTTCAAAAGAAGAGGAGTCTTCTTATTAATGGCCATTCTCATCAACAAGATTCATGCTCTTTCCGTGCTTATTCAATCTTCAAGTGGATCGGCGCACACTGGAGTATATTCTTATTCACTTGTTCAACCAAAAATTGCAGTTGACAGGCATATGCAATTTTTGAGGGGGGGAAAGAGTGAATAAACAACGTGTTAGTCTTCAAGAACCGTCAAGCGGAGTTACTTATCGTTGATGGTATTCATATTCACTGGTTCAATCATCAAAAATTGCAGCTGCCAGGCATATGCAATTTTTGAGGGGGGGAAAGGGTGAATATTAGTCTACATGTTGGTTGATGATTGAGAAATGGTCATACGACTCCTGAATACGTCAGTTCAGGAGTCGTGCAAACCATGGTTCTCCAACACATCTTCTTCCTCTATCAAGGTGTTGAAGAACATGGTCATGGAATGCTAATCGAGTCTCACGGGTTGGTATAATCAGCAACAATGGGTTTCTAGTCAATGCTTCAAGTACACGTCATCAGGCTACATGTACACATCATGATGATGATTCCGATTAATCGTAACCATCATGGGGGAGAGAAATGTGTACACCAAGGACGCACAACAGGTTCACGTGATCAGGGCTTAATATCCAGAATGGATAAATACTGTAGATGATCAGTGGTTCAACTTGTTACCTGGGTATTATCGTTTCACTGCTACGTTATGTGCTGATTAATCGTAACCATCAGGGGAGAGAGAATGTGTACATCAAGGACGCACAACAGGTTCACGTGATCAGGGCTTAATATCCAAATATGGATACATTCTATAGATGATCAGTGGTTCAACTTGTTACTTTGGTGTTATACTAAAGACTGAAGAAGGTCGAGTCGTCAGTCTATTCTTCATTCTCTGTTGGGAGTTATCTTCTCATGTGTATGCTGCGGGCTGATGGGTTACATGTAAGGTTACTGGAAGGCATTGGGTGAGATGAAGATGATTGGTATTCTGTTCCTCCACATTGGGCAATCTTGAAGAAGGTCGAGTCTTCAGTCTTCTCTACATTCAAGAATGTTGAGCTCTTTTCTTACAACTTGATATTTAACTTAATCCCATGACAGTTCTTGTTTGATGAGTTGTGGAGTTAAGTTAGGTTCAAGTTGTTCCGTAGCTGAAGGTTAAGTCCAACTTGATGTTAACCTAACCTCATGACAGTTCTTGTTTGATGAGTTGTGAGGTTAAGCTAGATTTCAGTTGTGGCTCAACTTAAACTACCGAAAAGATGCATAAGGTTTTTGACGGCGTCACTCAAGGACGGGAGTGTTAGAAGATTAAAGACGACATGCATTTGGTTATCAAAAGACTTCTTCATATTTCGGGCGTTCATCCAAAGTCTTCTTCCTATTATGGGTGTTCATCAGAAAGGTTGTCAAATTGGGGGAGAGCACTAATTAGGGGAGAGTGTTGAGCCAGAATCATTCCCTGATTGAAAGTGCTCACATTGCTCTTCAGCAAGTCAAGTGATGAATGCGGAGAAGATTCAGAATGCTGAGGAGTAATGGTTTCTGGTTCGTATCCTTGTATATATATACTTGTTCATATCTTATACCATCTTGTAAATAGATATATAGGAAATCCTGCAAATTGTAAATAGAGAAACATAAAACCAGAAAAACCATAAAAATTGAAAAATAGAAAATACCAAAAATAGTTTCACCTAGGCATGTCTTCTGTTTATCGATAACATTTACGGACTTAGAAATGTCATTCAATAATGGCACGGGTCTTTAAATGAAGCTCGAGCAGAAGTTAAAATGGATTCTTAAAAGATGTCTAAAATGGCTTGCTATTACTTTAGATAGCAACCCGCGCTTCATACTGAGGAAAGCACGTCGCCAAAAAGACGGCTGTTCCTCCAACTGGGTGATGTTCACCTGGGCATGGATTACTTTATATCCATGTTTCTTCGATCTGATGTACGTTTCAGTGCATCATTTCTTGAAAAAGAAGAGAAGTCTTCTTTGCATACAAATAGTTTTCATTCTATGATTCTTCTGAAAATTATTTGTGAGACACTTGGTGAATATGTGTTGTATGAAATTTGTTTATACTTGGGTTATGCATAAAATTTGTCACTCAATCAACGACTACAAAACCTCATGACAGTTCTTGTTTGATGAGTTATGGGGTTAAGGGTGATTTTAGTTGAGGTTCAACTAGAATACGGGTCATTGATTGAGGGGGAGAGTGAATTCAAATTTTATATCATCAAACGGATTTATTGGTTAAATCATACTTGTTAGAAATGGTTTTGTAGTTAATGGGGAATTAGTTGAAGAGGATCTTGCTTAAATATATCAAATGACCAAGTGTGTTAATTGCTAGAAAGATTAGGACATTATGTGCAATTTGCTTATAGTTTCCTAGCTTTATGTATCTAGAAGGTTCATTTGTGTTACTTTGGTATCCTCGTATAATCCCCAAAATGCTTTAAGACTCAAAACCTAAAAGAAGTTAGAAAACCAGTTGTGTTTGATGTTTTTGAATACTCCACTGGCATTTGTATGATCTAAATGAATGAGTTTCAAATGTTGTTTGTCTATGCTGCTTAATGGTTGTTGATATTGTGCATATGTTCTCAGGATTCGCTTAGGTAGATTGCTATTATGTTAGAATCATGTTCCTAAGATCCTGAATTGAATATTGAAATTCGTGTGAATTGCCATGCTCATGATTGCTAATTGCTCTTCATGCTAGATAGTGGTTTGACGTAGTTCCTGATTGGGGTTTGATTATAAGATGAACTTGGTATTATAATGTGGCAAGCTGCTGAAGGGTAGCTATCTAGGAATAGTGTATCTGTATGTATGTATATCTGTGTTGATATTCTTATGCAGATTCCATAGCCAAAATGAATGTACCAGTTCCCATTCTAACCATCCGATCAGACGATCAAACTCTATTGATTGGCTCGAAATTCACCACGACAACAACATCGGCAACAACAACAACAACAACACCTTCACCTCCACCACCATCATTTCAACAAAGAAGTACTTACTCAGATCTCGCCAAGAGGGGATCGACAATACTTGAGAAGATTTGTTGGTGGATGGATGATTGATGTTGACCATTGACTCACTCAGAAAAGCGAGTGATTACATCATCTGCGCAAAAAGGTCAATATCACTTGTGTCATAAAAGTTATCTTGTGCAAAATGAGCAGTGAATCTCCCTCTTAGATTAAGGGGGAGCAAAGTATGTTTCATCATCAGAACATGTTAAACCTGACCACATTTTCTCCCATGTTTTCTAAATTATTTAAATCAATTGGGATCACAAATCTCAAAAGGTTTGAAATTTTTGATCGGGGGAGAGAATGTGATTTAAATATGAAACCTGATGAAAATGTGATGTTTTGGATTTAAGTGTGAGCTCTCCCATATGTGCTAAACTCTTTTGTATACCAAGGCACATATTGAGGGGGAGCAAAATGTTTTGGATGAGAAAGTAAGCTCTCCATAAGTGCTAAACTCTTTTGTATACCAATGCACTTATTGAGGGGGAGCAAAGGATTTGGCATGCATCTTGTGAGCAAGGCTCAGACTTCACCAATGAATTGACGATAGCTAAAGTCAGTAGTCGAAAGGACATGTCCTGGACGGGTAATAATTTCAAGCCAGTTTATCTGGTGATGTAAGCGTGTCTCGCAAAGGACGTGTCTGAGTAGAATGTACCGATTTCGAGCGACTTTCCTTGAATGTGATCTGGACGGGTAATAATTTCAAGCTAGTTTACTAGTGATGTAAGCGTGTCTCGCGATGATCATGTTCTTGGAAAATCAATCAATTCAAAAAGTGCGAGCTCTACCTAACATGTGCAAATTTATTAAAACAATCAACCGAGCACATGTTGAGGGGGAGCATTTGAAAAATATAAAACTCTCAAGTGTTTACAAAAATGTGTTTCAGAATCATGAACACTTTGAGAGATTTTTCAAAGATTTGGTTTGGCAATCGTGGATGAATACCAAAGACCTACCATTTTAACTAATGTATGGAGTTATAAGGATGGTTAGGTTAGGCTCAAGTTCCCACGATCCCGCCAGAGCCGGAGGGATCTACCCAGGGACAATCCACTAGTTAGTGTAGAAGTCCTTAGGTATGATTAAAAAGGAGAAAAGTGAATGAGGGAAGAGTGCCGACTGAGATGGAGCTAACACTGGAATAAACCAAACAAGGTGTTAGTTATGAAGTCTCGGTATGCACTGAAGGGGTTGAAGAATGAAAAAGAATTGTAAAGATAAAGGGTGAAAAGAAATAGCCCTCCTTACATCTTAGGCAGAAACCGGGTCAATACATATGCTGTCAGAATCACTTAGTTGATTGCTGGCATTGAAGACAAAGTATCATGGACCCAGTGATACGCTGCACAACCCTCCCTAGCCACTCAAGGTCCCTCAAAGGATTCTTGTTTCAATTGTCACGGAGTTTAATACATTCCTATCGTCTTTCTCACTGCGAGTTAGATGATATTGAAAAGGTGGCAGTCCTCTCCAGCCTCCGCTCACTAAATCAAAACGCACTATAGAGTCTAGAGCCACGAGATGCATAATAAGATCTCATAGGGACACAAATTACTTCTACACTGGGTGTTCAACATTAAGGACACCAGTTGTAATCTTAAGAGTCCTACGCAGATCTTAGCAATCTGCCAGAACATTTATGAGGGAATTTACAAATGTAATTCTCAATGATTGAATGGAAATTCCTGCCAGGGTCAACATCAAGCAGCCCTGAAAGCAGGTCACTTCGGTAATTCTTTATGGATTACGCTTAGTGGTCGCGGCGGTTTCAAACGGTCCACAGTCGTGGAGTGATCTCCAGCGACTCACCTAATCGTTGATGTGCTACGGTTCGATCTTAAAAAGCCCTCTGTGGGTTTTCGATTAGGAACGGTCTTGGTAAGAATTAGAGAGAGTTTACACACTATGCTGTTAACAATCTCGAAGTTCGAACCTGTAAGTACTGGACGTTTTATTGCTAACTGTCGTATGCAGGAACATCTGGCGGTTGTAGCTGATTGCTGTTGCAGCTGTTGGCGGTTGTAGCTGTGGAATGCTGTAGCTGGTTGCAGTTGTAGCTGGTTGCTGAAAAGATGCCAATCCTCTACCACATGTTCACACTACATCATCTTAATCAAAGAAGTCATGATCAACCTAAAGACCTTTAACACAGCTTCTGCAAACTCTGATGCTGAAGATCATGACACCAAATAGTGTGAGCATGTCGGCTCGAAGAATATCACATCACATGGAAACATACTCCTGAAAGATGACTTGGAAACAAATGTTGGATGATAAAGTCGAAGAATACTCAAAGATCATCCAAGACAAAGAAAGGTCATCACAAGATCACTGCTGAAAGCACAAAGATACAAGACTTTGAAGAATCAAAGACTACGAGCTATTAAGACAAGTTCAGAAGAAAGAATGCTAGAATTCGAATTATTATTTCCGGGGTGACCTCCCTTAGGGGGAGATTGTTAGGAATATAAATATTCATATGAAGGTTCGGTCACCCCGAGCATCTAATTAGCATTTATATAGCTCGTAGGCTTATATGTATTTGTTTAGTAGTATTAGTATTATCAGTATTATTAGTGTAGTAATATATATTCGTGGAGTGGGTCGGGGCTTTCCCCACTGTCAGCTCACTCCACAGCCCACTAGGGGCACAAATATTAGGACTATATATATAACCCTTCCCACACAAGGGAAGGGTGGAACTCTTGTCACAATTAATCTAATTCACAGATTTTCACATAGTTCCCTCTCTCTCTAAAACTTCTCTCTACCAACTAACTCAAATGGGTTTCTTGATCTTTCAAGATCCAAGGCCACCCGAATGGATCCACACAATCAAGAAGGTTAATTCCTACAAGAAAGATGATTTTTGCTCTTATACAAATAATGGAGGATCATACCGAGCAAATCTCAGGGGAGTTTTTCTGTTCTAATTCTTTTATTTTCCAGTTTTTAACCTTTGACACAAACAACGAGGACGTTGATTAACTTAAGTGGGGGGATTGGAGAATTAGAACACTTACTTGTCTTAAATTTTTTCAAAATATACTTAAAATGCGCTTAATATATCAAAATTTAAAATTTTTAGCATGTTTTTGTTTAAAGTCTAAATTACATAGCTGCACACATAACATTATTTTCAAAAATTGTGAACTTTTCAAAATTCACAAATCTATGAGTGTGCCGGTGACTTGTAAACTTTAGAACTTGGCTTGTATACTATTCGAGACCACCATAATAAGTATTATTTATATAATTGGAATGACTTGTCTAAATTGGTAAATTTCTAGGATTACACCCAAATAGCCTTTATATGTTATGTGATATTAACTAACTACACTGGTTAGTTAATCCCCGTATAAACCCTTTGTTACTCTCACTTTTAGAGTAAGATACCCCTAGAAAAACACTCAGAGCCATTCCTTTCGTTTCTTACACCTTTGTTATAATGTTTCGTTACACCCTTACTCCTTAGCCTACCCTGTAGATTAAAATCCGTGGTTGGTTAATTGCTTTAGGCAAAGTGTGTTTCCTTACATTACCTGTGTTCGCGTGCGTAATTCATTATCTATGGTTAGGTCGGGAAATTGCACAATGCAATAGGAGTGAAAGTAAATATTGTATATCTTTGAGTTTATTTTTCGTGTGTTTACCACTTTCACTATTACCGTTATTTCTGAAGTCATGAAAAGTATGGAAAAATTATTCAGAGTTATCGTTATAGTGATGTGGTGAAATTTTACACATCTATGTTTATGTTTCAAGTTCAAAAAAAAAAAAAAAAAAAAAAAAAAAAAAAAAAAAAAAAAAAAAAAAAAAAAAAAAAATCGAAAAAATGAGAAAAGAAAAAGAAAGAAAAGTTGGATGTTTGTTTAAACAACTTATGTAAAGTTTTGTATTAAGTGGTCGATATCACCACTAGTTGTTGTATATTATATTTATGGATTGAATGGGATTTGGTCGTTATGGGAACGCCAACTAAGGTTATTCTTTGATTGAGATCTTGTTGAGTATAATTCGTGTCTACCTAAAGCGTGTGTTTCAAGTGTTAAAGCGTGAGTTATTCAATGATATGAGTCTTATTCATGGGATGGTTGGGAAAGCAATTTACCACACTTAGGATTTTAATTTATCTGTTTTGTTTATTTTTCATTTTACACCAATTTGTATCCCAAATATTATCCATACCCTATATCATTCCTTATCCAAACCTTTGATTTATTGAGATTAGGGATTTGAGCAATCTTAAGTATCGTAGTCGTGGATTTGGCTATGTATTTATGATTTTGTCGCCCTTTTTGATATAATATTATTGGTAAAGATTACTTGGTCCTATCTTTAGCCTATTCGAGTTAAGGATTTGAGCAATTGCAAGTATCGTGTTCGTGGATTCGATCATGTATTTGTGATTTTGTCACCTTTTCTGGAATTTGAGATCGATAGAGATTAAGAAGAATGATTAACCCTTAACCAACAAACCCTTTTTACCGCTTTAGACTTGTTATTCCTTGGCTTTAGTGGGGGAGATGTGTATACTTGCCAAGCTTATGATAGAATATTCGTCACGACTGGACAGTTAAATGATTAGATTTGATTTTATCAATATATTTTATTTTACTTCTAATTCGTTAAGTGTTTGGTTGTGTGATTATGACAAAATGAATACATGCTTAAATATAAAAATAAATCCTAATATCTTTTAGGATACATTTTCATAAGAATTAATTCTAAGGTTTACTTGGGGACAAGTAAAGTTCAAGTGGGGGGATATTTGATGAACTCAAATAAGTACATTTTATTACCGTCATTTATCCTATTTATTTGACTTGTTTTATTATATTATCTGTAAGAATTGATATGTTAATGTTTACTTTTGTAATTCTCAGGTAAAAACAAGTACTATGTGAAACTTGGCGATTTTGGACTAATTATGGAGCAAAACAAGCAAGAAGTTAAGAGTCTACTGAAATGTACAAGATCAAGACCATTCTGCTCTAGATACGCCGCATCTTACTTATTATATACGGCACATCACTATCAAGATTTCACAAGATATTATCCAAGACGGCAAAGGATATGCGCCGCATACAAGAATGGAGTTACGCCGCATCTTCTAGCGGTATACGAATATTCCTGAATATATTAATCTTGGACCCCACGCGAAGTTAAGTCAATGCGCCGCATCTACTTATTCAATGCGCCGCATCTTACCCTCAGACAGAAACTATAAATACCCCAAGACCAGACAAATTTTGAGAGGCGAATAGAGAGAAGAAGACCGAAGACCACAAAACCCTAGGCCGAATTCAGACGTGTAGCAGCACAAGACACACCTTGAACGAAGATACAAGAGCTGTAAGAAGGTCCTGCATGTATTCAATTCATTAAGTAGTTTTGTTTTATTGTATTAGTACACTTTAATTGGTCAGGATTGATGGGCTTGTGTCATTGATTTAATCATGCACTTCAACTCCCCTTAAAATTGCTTTCCCATTAATTAAAGTTTATATGTTGATGTCTTTGGTGACTTTTATTAGTGCATTGATAACCTCTGTGTCTAGCTGAGCATTGCTTGGGTCGCCATGCCCCTTCCTCGCCTATTTATTCTATCAGGACAGGTCTTCTTATTGTCTCAAGTATTTATCTGTGTACGTGTGTGCTAATCGCTGATTCGTGCTTATTAGTTTAGTTTATATTTAATCATAATCAAACCGTGCCAGTCTCTCAGGCTGAAACCCCCTTGCGTTAGATTAGGTTGTATAGCTAACTTAAGATATTAAAATACTGATTAGAATAACTAGATAATACGTTCCACTCTTAGTGATCGACACTCTACTTACCATTATATTCATACTGACCGGGTACACTGCTCGTTAAAGTGTGTGTGTTATTGATAAGTCGGCTAAATATAAATTTAAAACTTGAATACTGCTAAAACCACAACGACATACCGTGGGTATTAATTAGAGCACAATACACATGCACATCAAATGCACTTGAACTTCACAGCAACAATGACATATTGTACATCAAAACATTTAAGTTTCATACTATTCTCATCACATCCAGGTGTGTAAACTCCTGTGAGAGGTGAATCATTGAAAATTAATGGATTTGATGTCTCTTTACCAATAGCCATCACTACTGGAGTAGCCAATGTTTAGGTGTGTAAGACCATGGTACATTGATAACCATATGATTTTTAGTAAATCATCAACTATAAACGGATTTGAGTTGTCTTTACCTGTAGCCGTTTGCTTAGGACTAGCCAATTCTGAGGTTGAAGATAACCTTTGGTGAATTGATTACCAAACATGGTTTTCCACTGCCTTTACCACAAGCCATATACTTGTGGGCTAGTCAATTCTTTGGAAACCCCAAAAGGAGTAAAATCCATGGTGAATTGAAAACCATTTCAACTCTCAGTAATGAAACATGGGTGAGTGGAGAACCCTATAGTTTTTAGCAAACTATTAAAGCTATCAACGGATTTGATGATCACACCTGAGCCGTACCCTCATGGTGAGTAAACTCTTTCTTGTCTGTTAGACATGGTGAGATGATCACCATTTGATGTGTGGCAAGAAACAAACACTGTACCTGCACAAAAGTTAGTATACAAGATACAAGGATTTTTTTTTTATTATTTATTTTTTTATTTTTTTTATCTAGAAAGAAAATAAAATAAACATAAAAGAAAAGAAAGAAAGAAAAATTAAAAATGAAAAATGTACAACAATACCATCAAGAATCAGAAGCCTGAGCAGCAGCAAGTTGAGTTCTGATAAACCCAACCAATTGCTCAGCAGTAGTCAAATCATTCCCTACCACAGTCTTGCCAATCACCAACTTATGCCTCAGCATCCTCTCCATTAGTTGAACTGAGAGGGGATAAGACACATCCACAAACATGTGAAATACTCTCCCTGGTTTCAAACAATTTATATCTTAAAAGGAATTCACAAAAGGGAAATAATGTGAAAACCCGGGGTTCGTTGTCCCGATGAAGATTGAATGGAATTTGTGATTTCAGGATCATGTAGTGAATAGTGATAAGAGAGAGAGAATGGGTATATAAACTAAAATAATGAAATATAAATGAAAAACGATGAATAACACAAGGGAAAATTCTATTCTAAGGCAAACGAATTAATAACGTAAAAGGAATCCTAAAACGCGTATTAACCGGGAATCCCGAACCTAAACGTCAAAATAGTGAAATTCTAATCCTACGGGCACCAAATTAATTTTCCTACACTCTAAATGATAAAAGAAAATTTTGAGAAAAAGAATTATACTTTTTTGATTTTTATTTTATTTATTATGAATTAAAAACTAAAATAAAGAAATTAAATGTTTAAAAATACTAAAACTATTTAGAAAAATCTAAAATTTTGCAGGAAAATACTTTAAACTATGATAAACCTAGGAAAAGTAAGAAGACGGGGAAAACAGTTCTAAATAAGCAGTTATAAGCTAATATATAAAAATAAGCTAAGACTAAAAACAAAGATTAAAAGGATTAAGAGTGGACCCTTGGGCATAGAAGACCCAAGGGCAGAGTTGGTGATATATGTTGTGTGTGGGGCTTGGTGAGGCTGAGGTCCCAGGTTCGAACCTGGACCTCAGCTTTTTGCTAAAAACATTTTTTTTTATTTTTCTTTTTTTGAAAACCTGAAAAGCACTTAAAGTTAAGCTACTTTTGTGAAAACAACTTTTTAGAAAACTAAATATAAGCAGAAGTTGAAGACAGTTTTGAAACAAAAAGCTAAAAAGGCAATATTGAAAACTGAAAAAGCTATATAAAAGCTAGTGACTACAAGCAATTGCCTAAATAAGCTATAGTGACATAATCCAATCTTAAATAAGCTAACTAAACTGCAAAAAGCTGTCCTAATAAGCAGAAAGGCGCACTAATAAGCTAAAAACCACACAAGGGCTGCTGATGCAACAACAGCCCTGACCCCTACTTGCAGCCCTAATAATAAGCTACTAGATAAGCTCTGGAACCTCAAAAATGCAAAACAGATAAAATTGATACTATAAACTATTAGTGTACCAAAAATTCAGACTTAATAGAGCTTATCAATAAGAAGAAAATAAGCTGAGAAAGTGGGAAATTGGTACAGAACTGGTGTGCAGGGCTGAAATTAAACTGATGCAGCAGTTGGGGTAATTTGACCTCAACTCTTTCCACACTCAATGAAATAATACCAAGTCATGGAATCTCATTTAAACAACTAAAATTCACCTAAAGTTGCCAAAAGTTGAACCTCATAAGCTTCAGCTTGTTGGGGGCTTAATATGAGCAGTTCTAGGTTCTTAAGTGCAATTATCAACCCAAAACCTTAAAATGAATCAAATCCACTTAATTCCTACTGAAATCTGCTTATACAACCTCAATAAAGCTAGATCAAATCTCACAAAATTGTAATAGAACAGTAGCTTGAAATTTTGACCAAAAGGTGGCTTATGCCAAACACTTTAGTTCAAACTGATTTTGCTATTTTAACTAGAAACTACTGAGTTAAGCTGATGATACTAATCCCTACTGATTATCTAACTTCTAAAACACCCAATAAGTAATTTCTAACTGTGAATAAGCACTATTAAGCTAAATCTATTTTATGCTAATTTTGACTGTTTAATGGTTTTTTTTTTGAGATTTTTAAGCTAAAAACAGAAATGAGATTATAACTCCTAACAAATTAAACTCAAACATCAATATAATGAACATCTAAGTAGCTAATAATCAAAATGAGCACTACATTAACAGTAATAAGCAGTTTGACTATTTGACTAATATGGAATTTTGAAACTCAAAAATTAATAAGCTAATTCTAACTTGGTGATCTATCATTATAAAAACATAATAAGATAAAATAAGCTAAGACAAAGGAGAGCAGTACCAATAATAAATCAATAAGCAGATGAACAGTGATTTTGACCAAAGTTTGACTTTCATTTAAACACTAAAATTTGAGTACAAATGATTAAGAACTGAAGAGAAAATACAAATAAGCAGAACAATAAGCATTAAAATCTACCTAAACTATCCTACTCCTAAAGCCTAACAGCCCCAATCTGTGTGAGAAGAGGGCTATTTATAGCCTGAAACTGAGAAAGCTAGGGTTCCATCAAACCAATCTTAGCCCTCCATTTAATCTTGCCCTCCAATCCATTAAATCACAGCCCTTGATTCATTGAGTGATGTGGCTTGACCAATAGCATTGCTCCATACTGCCACGTTGTCATTCCCCTTGTCAGCTCTTGTCAGACCTTCTAGAAGCAAGTATTAAGTACGTTTGTACCCTAAATTGCTGTAAATTTCTGGGATGGGTAATTAGGGTTCTAAGCATAGTAATATTTGGGGAAAGGGTTGGCGGGTAATTCTTTTGACTAGTAATAATTGTTAGGTTGTCCGGGTGATTTGTTTGACTAATGGGTTATATAAAAAAATTGATCGGGTTGGGTTAATATTTAAAGGGAAGCGGGCTAGTGTTGGGTTGGGCTAGGAAAAAGGGTTGGGTTTATTTTATTTTTAGTGATAAGTATTTAGGATTTAGGTTGAAATGGATTTAATTTTAAGGGACCAAAATTGCCAAGTTGGGAAAATATTTTCAGGGACTGATTTTGTAATTTGAAATGATCCAAGAGTTGTTTCTGAAATATTGAGCTCAATTATATTTTTCTTTGACGAATTATTCCCCGGCTTCGGCTCTTTAATCCTCTTTCCATATCTCGTGCTCGGGTTTTCCGGATTTTGCTTTGATTTTGTCCTTTTTCTTGATATCCGTACCTGCGTGTAAACAAACACAAAAACACAAATATCTTTGGCATTTTGGTTAGTTTTTGGTCATTTTGGTCAATAAAAGGTATGTGTTTAAGCACATACCACTCCCATCCATAGTTTCCAAGACATGAACATTTGAAGGTGTATACAACCTCCAACTCCTCACCTACCAATTCAGTTGATTATCCCAAACAGAATAAGCAACCCTTTCTTCCAGAGAATCCATCAACACTTTCAAATCACCCCAAAGAATAAGTCCAATTCCAGTAGCATCATGTGATGCATAATACTGATCCGCCATGCCATAGAGGTAACTCAGGTCTTGCCTATCCACCAAATGCAGAATTTCCCAAAGAAAGGTAAAATATTTAGTGACATTGTCAACTCTGTACAAAGCATGGAGTTCTCCTTGAGGCAAACTAAGAACTTCCCAACCAGCAATAGCAGCCCAAGGAAGAGGAGAATCTTCATCAGGTTCACTCTCTGAATCAAAGTGAATTAATTCCTGATCATCCAACTCTGTAAGTGGCCTAGAAGCACGCCTTTTAGCTCTACTCTTCTTTCTTGTGCCAGGAGTAGATGAAGATGTTGTACCAGTAGTATCATCAGGATAGGATGAAGAATGTGGTATCTCAGGAGAAATGGGTTGTGGAACATGATCAACTATAGCAGAAGGATTGGATGGGTTGGCATCAGCAGGAATAGTATGGGTAGCCTCTGCAGAAGCATCAGCAGAAGGAATAGAAGTAGCAGCAACCTTGGGTGTGGAATCTTGTGATTGATCAATATCAGCATCCTGCATTGTTGCAGCAGAAGACTTAAGCCTTTTGGAAGAAGGTTCTTCCAAAGCAGGTTTGGGTCTGGGTGCAATCTTTGCCATAATCTTGTTATAGTACCACATGAGTTCTTCATCAGAAAGGCTCTTAACTTGTGCCATAGTCCATGCAGTAGTGAAGAGAGCAGAACTCTGGTTCTTGACAACTTGTCTCATATAAGCTCTCTGTTGTGCCTGTGAAAGAGGCTTATCCCTCTTCTCCTTTGCTAACCTCTCAGCAATAGCTTGCCTTTTCTTCCTCATTAAAGCAACCATTTTAGCAGGAAAGTCATCATCTGTCACATCAACCCCTAAGAGATCTTTGGAAAGATCATGATTAGCAGCTACTTGAGTCTGAACATGCATCCAATCTGCCTCAGAAAAGTTGAAAGAAGCAGCATCTACCTCTTGCTGTCTTTGAGGAGGTAAAGTGGTAGAAAAGGGCACCTGTGGCCTTGCCATGTCTGCATCAATGTTTGCTTGGACCTTCTGTGCCATTTCGTCTCCTATCCTTTCATCCTCAAGATTCTTGAACAAGCGTGCTTGAGCAGCCTTCTCTTGATCAGATACAAGACCCCCAAGTTCATCCCCTAGTGGGGCATTACCTTTGTCAGACTGCTCGGGAACAGAAGAAACACAAGTAGTACCAGCAGAACTTAGAGCAGGAACACCATCAGTGGCAATGGTATCGCTACCAGCAGCAATAGATGTACCACCAGTAGGAATACTAGAAGGTTCAGGAGCAGTAGAAACATCCGCATTACCAGCAGAATCAAATGCACTATCTGCAGGAACAGCTCGAGCACCAGAACTATGAGCAGCAGGAATGAATGCACAACCAGTAACAACACCAGAACCACCAGCAACATTTGATTGAGACTTCTCAAATGCTGACATTCCTGAAGACCGCTTGATTCTTCTCCTTGTGTAAGCTTGAGTCGTGGTTGGTGTTGGATGCTCAGATATAACCCCCTCAGTGGTTGCACTAGCAACAGAAGCAGAAGCCAATACATTGAGTCCATCAAATTCCATATCAGCCTGATCATCTTCGGAATCAGAAAGCACAACCCTTCTTTTCTTTTGCTGAAGTTGAGCTTCCAAAGTGTTGACTCTTTCAGTTAGCTTTTGGATAGTCCCACCAAACTTCTCTTTAGTTTCTTTGAGCTCAGTCTCCAATGTATCCACCTTTTTACCAAGATTCCTTTTGGTGTCCTTTAGTTCAGACTCCAATGCTTCAGCTTTCTTCATATACCTGTCAAGTAAATTGGACATAGAAGTGAGATCAGCAGGATCCTCAGCTCCACCAGCAGGAATGCCTGAGGTGTTAGGAGCCTCATTGGATCTGGGTGGAGAAGCATGAAAATCTCCACCAATATGGGTGTCAAAACCAAAAGGCTGCATAGTAGGACTAGGAGTTGAAAGCCTTGAAAAAGAGGATGTTTCAAAGTTAGGCTCAACAGTGGTGGTTGCAGGCTCAACACTTGGTTCAACAGTAGAACTAGAAGGGACATCAGATGCATTTGGCCTAGGGGACGATGGTGTGGTAAGTCTAGAAGATGATGGTGGTGTTTGTTCAGCTGCAACTGATGCACTTGCACCAGCAGCATCAGATGCCTCAACACCAGCTGCAACTGATGCATCTGCACCAGCAACATCAGGTGTTGGTGGAATATTATCACCACCAGCAGCATCTGCACTAGCAGCAGCATTGACATTGGGCAACATAGCAGGTAACAAAGGCAAGTGATCTCCTGCAAAATTTATTCTCATTGTGGCAAAAAGCTTTCCAGTCATCCTACCTATGATTCTTGGTGTGGGGTCAGTGGTCTGTATACCTAAGACAATTTGCAAAAATCTAGGGTACACCAGGAATTTGTGTTTACCATGAACTATGTTCCCAACCATCCCATCAAAAATATACTTAGACCAATTATATACCCTCCCAGTAGACAAACAGATAAGACCAGAGGCAATAGGACTTGAGAATTGGTCCCAACCTCCTGTCTTAATGCTAATGCATTGAACAAGAGTGTGAATCAGAAACCTCCATTGAGGAGAAAACTTATTCTTATAAAAAGTAAAGGTACCAGTGATAGGATATCCAATAGCTCCCATTCCTTCCAAAATCTCTTGCTCAGTGAGGTTATACAACCCTTCTTCATCATTTAGTTAAAGATGAGTTCGAATGGACCCCTCAGTGATGATGACTACATTCCCATCAACTGTAGCAACTATCTCTTGTGGCCAACCCACAACTGTGCGTACAGCAGCAGTGGCCCAAAATTGCCTCACCAAAGAGTCATATACCACTATTGGACAATGAGTCAATGCAAACCGAATAGAGGACCCATTTAGGAAGGTGAGTACCTCATCATATCCTGTACTTCTTTTAGAAATTTCAAGATGTGCCACTTTGCTGTGATCTTCTTTGAACTGTAAGGCCGCTGATGAGTGCTCAAATACTCATCATTTTTATCATATCTGAACTGCCAAAACATCCAAAAACGCTCAAAAATGCATCAAAATACAGAAAATACCCAAAAATTGTGTTTTATATGATTCAGATGCAAAATAAGTGAAAACAGTTGAAAAACGAGCAAAGTTTATAAAATTGGCAGTTTCAGTCCCTCAACTTTCATAAAATGTCAAAACTAGTCCCTGAAATTTCAAAGATTGACAGAATTTACCCCTGGACATTTTAAATTGGAAAATTAATATTTTTGGTCCTTTGGTAAATTTAACTTGTCAAAAATTGGTCCTTATAATAATTTTTGGGAAAGTGCAGTTTTAGTCTCTTTATTTTGATTAAATTGCAAAAATGGTTCTTGTGATTAAAGCTACACCAAACCGGACCCTTAGTTTTATTTAACAAAAAACCCACCTAAACCCATTTCTTATCCTATCCTAACCCAGCCACAACCCATAGCCCAAATGAAATACCAAGCCCACAACAAAAACCCACCACCGGCCTTATTTTTGTTTTAGTTAAACCACAAAGATCAACCTCAGTCAAACCTTATCCCTTTTCCCCTAACCCGCCATTACCATAAAGAAATACCAGGATACCACTTATCCTCACCCTCTCCCCTGACACACACCAACTCACCCCATACCATTCTCTGATAACACTCAACCTCCCCCCTCCACTTAGCTAATCCCACCAACCAACCCACACGTGCAAGATAAAGCCAAAACCAGCTTGTCCTGTTTTCCCGCCATTTTGCTAATCAAGGGTCCAGATCAACTCTGCTAATCCAACGAGTGGGAATAAGTCAAGAAGGTCTCAGGAAGCTTATTGGAAGTATAAAAAGAAAAAGAAGACAGAAGAGGCAGTTGTCACTCGTTTTAGACCAAGTTTCTTAGTGTAATTTTTAAGCTTTAATTGTCATTTAAATTTCAGTTTAATTGTAATTTCTAATTCCAGTCAATGTAATTTCGAATTCAGCTAATTTCTTAAAAGATTGTACTTTTTATCTTGTAATTTAAATTTCAAGTTTAATTCGGTGTTTAAAGTTGTTGTTGTTTTAAGTTTCAAAAGCTCTTTTTCTGGTTCAAATAGCTTATATAAGCTAGTTTTTAGCTTATTGTAAGTTCCTTGGTTTAACTCAGTGTTAATTCACAAAGTCAAACAAAAGTCAACATAGGTCAACATTGGGTCAAAGAAGCAATTCTGGAAGAAAAGTTGTTCAGAGGAGCTTATTGGGGTTATAGTTGGCTTATTGGATAGCCTGGGTTGTTAGTTGTTCCTTGTATCATTCATGTTCAGCCAATCTCAGTTGTGAGTTCTAGTTTTTTTACTTTTATAGTTAGTTTCTGCATAATCATTAATCAGTCAGTTTTATTGTTATTTGCTTTTTAATTTTTGCTTATCAGTTGTTAATATACTTAGATAAACATAGTCTAGAATTAATCATTGCTTAAATCTGTGTGCTGTAGTGTAAAATTGCAAGATCAGCCCTGATAAGGGGTGTTTGGATTTGCAAGTTTAAATGTGATTTGGTTGTTGTTTGTTGTTGTTTTTGGTTTAGGCAAGTTACAATAGGTCCCAATAGGTTAGTCAAGTCATCAAAACTATGTGTCATATATAAAAAAGTCAAAATCACTCTTTATTCTATTGATATCAGTGGGCTGTTAGGATTTGTGTGATCAAAATCAGTGATTTAGTTGTTATAGTTGTTATTGTTGTTTGTTCTAGTCTAATCACAGCTTATTACATCCATTTCAATCAATTAGGAAGGATCAAAGTTCGAATAAGTCAACATAATCGAGAGTATTAAAAAGTCAAATTATATTTTGTATTTTCAGATTTTTGCAGACTTTCCACAATTTCTAGTGCCTTCGTTTTAAGCTAAAATAATTTGGTCTTTTGGATTATAAAAGTTCCCCAGCTCGTTTATTTGGTAAATTTTTCCTAGGATTTTAGAGGACGTTTTTGATAGCATATCGAGGGCTTGAAATCGGCTTTTTTGCCCTGCACATCGAGTAGAACAGCAGACCCTTGCGAATTTTACCACATTTAGAGCTTATTTTTGAGCTTATTTCGAGTTAGAAAAAGCTAAACATAATTGTATCAGCTTGTGTGATTAAGTGGTTAGCAGTTTTTAAAAGAAAAGTAAAAGAAAAAAAAATAGTTTTAATCAAGTGTAGTAAGCTAGGTTCGAACCTGGGCTGTTTGGTGTTTAAATTCGTTTTTAATTTTTAATTTTTACATGTCAGTCCACGAGTTTCAGTTTCATCCAAGTTAGTCCCTGTCTTTATTTTAAAACAGTTTTTAGTTATAAAACACGTTTCAAAAAGGTCAAATTCAGCCCCTGTCTTTGTTTTAGTATTTTAAATTTTAATTTTTACACTTTTAGCCCCTAAACTTTTGTAATTTTTTATTTTCTTTATAAAATTAGTTTTTATTGTATTTGTACCCATTTTTAGACTTTAAGAAAAACGAAAACATAAAAATAGTGATAGCTTCTATTTAATAGATTTTATCTTTTTAATTTTTCTTTCGCGTTTTTAAGTTTTTCTTTCACGTTTTTAATTCCATATCTTTTAGATAATCATTTTTATTCCCTTTTTCATTTTTATTTTACGTTCTTCAATCGTAGTTTAGAAATCAAAAAAAAAAAATCAAAACCCCTTTTCCATTCAATATTCACCCGATCACGAATTCGATCTATTTCAGAACGTCACATCTCGTTGGAAAAACGACCCAGGTTTGCAATCTCTTTTGCAATACTTGGAAAACTCTCTATACTACATTTGACGTATCGACCGCTCAAAAAGGTCGTTGTCAACTGAAAGGCCGCCATAGTGATGAATCAATGTAAGATTTGGGTGAATGAAATGGGTGTTAGAGGAAACTGATGATTTGAGGTGTGGGATGAACAATTTAGGTCAGTTATATGGTTACCAAATTTAGCAAATTAAATTGCAAGAATCACGCTCTATCCCAAAATAAAACCCCAATTATAATGATATCAGCAGCAACCACTGGTCAACCAGCTGGAATGGATGGTCAACCAGCAGGAATGAAGTGGTTTTGACCAATAGTTAAAATTATGTAGTGTATCCGGTCAATTCCTCAATCCCCATGATAATTAACCCCAAATCTGCCAAGAATTGATACTAAACACCAACCCAACATTCATGATCCTTAATTCGCCATTGTCTATAAAAGGCCTTGAGTAATCAACTTCACACATCACAAACTTGACCCCCTAAATCAAACAATTCTCACCCAATGAGTTCCCCCAAACAAGACATTGTAGATATCTCCTCTGATTCGTCATCCGAATCATCAGGGTGGGCGAATTATTTCCCACCCAGCTCCTCCACCCAGACCAGCACAACCAATAAAGGCAAAGCAAAGGTTGAGAAAGATTCCTCTGAAGACCTTCCAACTCCTCCATCTTCTGAATCCTCAGATGATGAGCCCTCATCCTGGCCAAAGTCTCTGACCTACTATCAAGGTTTTTGGGAAATAGATCCACCACATCATCCACTTTCAACCATGCTGACACGAGAGATGGAGAAGGCTGTGGCAGCCATGAGCCAAATTCCAGTTCCTTCAAAAAATCAGCCACTCCCACAGCCAAGGCAACAGGTGCTGGGTCTTGTGTGCAAGAGACTAAGTGAGGCCATTGAAGGAAGAGGAATCCACAAAACCATGCCAGATGTCAAGGGCAAGGGTAAAGGAAAGCTGGAGTAGGTGGCTGGCTGGGTGGTTGTCTGGGTCTGAGGAGTAGGTTGTTTAGTTGTTTAGGTTGTTTAGGTTGTTATCTGATGGTATTTGCTGTTTGACTGTTGTTATCTCATATGGTTTGATCGATCTTGTAATCCCAACTAATGAATAAAATTTTACTTTTCCTAGTTTTTCATGAGATTGTTGACTTAAAACCTGCAAAAAGATTAGAAGATACACAATACACAAAATATACATAATTTAAAAACAAAAGTTAGTAAATACACAAAATACAAGCATAAGCCTCCCCTTAGGCTTATGCCTCCCCTCAATCTTAGCAAGAACTAAACCAAGGAGACTGATATGATCCATTATAATTCCTGGATCCCTGTCTCAAATAATGCCCATTGTGTCTCCAAGTACCATCTGTAGAGTACTTAACATTAGATTGCCATCTTGTTCCCCCCAAATTACAAACAGGCCAATAGTCATACTGAAAGTAAGTGTTGGTAGGTCTGTTAATGTGTCTAGCATCATTCCTTTTCCAACCAGCAGAATTGGTTCTACCAGATGGAACTGGCTTACCAGCAGGAACAACTGCTGGTCTAAGAGGCCTACCAGCAGCAACAGGTGCTGGTCCCTTTGCAATATTAGCAGGAAATGCATTTGCCTTAGGGACAAATGAGGGAATCTCCTCAACATTTTTCCACATAGTTCTAGTTTGCTTTTGATTAACACAAACACCCATTTTATTCTCATAGAAATCACAGTCTTTGATGAGGTGAGAATAACTACCACATACAAAACATGATTTCCTTTTAAAAACTTTGTTCTTCTCATGTCTTCTTTTATTACACACAAAAGTATCACAACCAACACTTGAAGGAGAATTGATTTTAACAGAATTAAGAGAACTATTGTCAAAAGAAGCTGTTTTAGAAATAGAATCATCATCAGCCACTCTTGTGGATAAATCATCAGCCCTGTTTGTGACAGACTTATCACTTGAATCACATGAGGTATAGTCATCAGACTTGTATTCAGAAGACTTGTCACTGTAAACACAAGAGACAAAGCCATTAGATTCATTGTCTGAAGTAGGCAAGTCATTGGACTTTTTGCCATAGGACAGGTGTGATTCATCTAAGTCTATGTCAAGGTCTGAGTGGATAGGGACAGGCTTAAAAACTCCTCTGATAGGTGGAGGAACTGCATTCATTCCTCCTTCCTTTACAAACTTTACAGGGATTTGGTAATTAACCTCCTTAGGGGTAGGGTCAAACCATTTTGGCTTAATAGTGTCATCAGTTTTATGATACCCCAAACCTTTCTTATACTTTATAGACTGAGTGCTATTATTTATCTTATCTACAAGTTTAGATGATTCTTTCAAAGAATTACACTTAGTCTCCTCACTTTCTAACTTAGCCAGCAATTCCTGTTTTTCTAAAATCACCTTAGCATGTTCTCTCTCAGAATGTTTTAACTCATTAGTGGTGATTTGTAAATCTCTTTCCAAAACCCTAGTTTTCTCTTCATATGCTATCTGATTTGCTTGGTACCAAGCTTTTTGCTTTTCTAAAGTTTTAACAGCCTTTTCATAAGCTTGAACTTTAACAAACAATTCTTTATATTCAGGCTCTATTTCATCAAACTCTTTCTTAAGGTTGGAGTACATTTCATGACAACCAAAAGGACACTTTTGTACCTGAGATGAACATCCCATCAAGGCAAATTCTTTCACATCATCCTTTGCTTCATTAACCATACTGTGAGTTTGATTGACACATTCTTCATCAGATTTAGCATGTCCTGTCCAGTCTCTCATCGAGTCAAAAGGTAGCAAGGCTCTAATCTTCATGGCAAATGACTCAAATTCATCTGTTCTAGATGAAGTCATTGAATAAGGGTCTAAGAGATCAGTTAGAAAAGTTTTCTTCTTTGACAGAGATCCTCACCAGGCTCTGATACCACTTGTTGGATCGTGCCTTCCTGATAGATCTTTGAGCTTGGTTGACTGTCTATGTAATCACAAACAGCCTAAGAGAATCTCTATGAATGAAACTTATGCTTAGGCGGATTCTAAACACAAGAGTTAAGAAGAAAATAAACTATAAAACGTTGATCCTCTATGGATCTTTTATTCACTAAAGATATTAAGAATTCGTTTTTCAAGGCTTCCAAAACTCAATGCCGCATGTTTCTTTTATACTACAAGAAACCCTAATGCTGCATCACTAAGAAAACGTGTAAAGAGATACACACTATCTCTTCCTAAAATAACTCTAACAAACTTTCTAAACATACGGATTACCCGCAGCAATGACAACTAACAGCAGGAACAACCTGCACTAGTAGTAGGAACCAACACCAGCAGGAACTACATATCTGTCAGCAGGAACCGCTATAACTAACAGCAGGAATAAAATAAAACTAATTTCTAATAATTCCTAACATTAACCAATTTCCCGGCAACGGCGCCAAAAACTTGATGTGTCGCGTTGTGTGCATGTTTTAAAAATTTATAAACACGATTTATCCAATTCTCTAATCAACACATACCAGCAAGCATACTCGTCCGTGGTAGTAAAGGTGGGTAAGTCGAGATTGTCCCAAGGGAATTGTTGTTTGTATTTAGTAAAATAAGTTTTAACAAAAAGGGTTGTTGATGCGCGTGATGTGTCGTTGCGGTTTAGCAGTTTTAATGCCTACTCAAGTTTTAAATTTATATTTAGCCGACTTATCAATAACACACACACTTAACGAGCAGTGTACCCGGTCAGTATGAATATAATGGTAAGTAGAGTGTCGATCACTAAGAGTGGAACGTATTATCTCGTTATTCTAATCAGTATTTTAATATCCTAAAGCAAGGGGGTTTCAGCCTGAGAGACTGGCACGATTTGTTTGCAATTAAATAATAAAATAAACCAATAGGCACGAATCAGCAAGTAGCACACACGTACACAGATAAATACTCGAGACAATAAGAGGGCTGTCCTTATGATTAAGTAGATTGTCACTTGTTTTATTGATAGCTTTATATGAAGTGTATGTAGTTAACCCTTTCTCGTTGGTCCTATTCTTATCGGCGAGTAAACCCTTAATGATTACTTATGTCTAAAAGTTATTCCTAAGTGATCAATTTAGTAATAACCGTGGGAGCCACATTATTTTTCGCAGTCAAATGCCCGCAAGCCACTAATAAACACAAAGGTTATCAATGCACTAATAAGTAGTAACCAAAGACATCAACATATAAACTTTAATTGATGGGAAAGCAAGTATTAAAGGGAGTGCAATCTTTCGTTGTCACATTACACAAGCCACCAATCCTGATGAATTAAAGTTTGCTAACACAATAAAACAAAACTACTTAATGAATTAAACACATGCAGCACCTTCTTACAGCTCTTGTATCTTCGTTTGGTGTGTCTTGTGCTGCCTCCTTGACTGAATTCGTCCTAGGGTTTTGCTGCTTCGGTCTTCGAATCTAATATAATGCTCTGGAAATTCGTCTGGTCTTGGGGTATTTATAGTTTCTGTCTGAGGGAAGATGCGGCGCATCTAGTAAGTAGATGCGGCGCATTGACTTAACTTCGCGTGGGGTCCAAGATTATAATATTCAGGAATATTCGTACACTGCCAGAAGATGCGGCGTAACTCCATGATTAGATGCGGCGCATGTCCTCTTGTATCTTGGATCGTATCTGGTGATATCTTAATAGAGATGCGCCGTATGTAATGAGTGAGATGCGGCGCATCTGGAGCAGATTAGTCTTGATCTTCTTCATTTCAGTAGACTCTTAACTTCTTGCATGTTTTGCTCCATAATTAGTCCAAAATCGCTAAGTTTCACCAAATGCTTGTTTTTACCTGAGAATTACAAAAGTAAACGATTAAGTATCAATCCTCATACATAATATAATAAAACAAGTCAAATTAATAGGATAAATGATAGTAATAAAATGTACTTATTTGAGTTCATCAAATATCCCCCCACTTGAACTTTACTTGTCTCCAAGTAAACCTTAGAATTTCTCTTATGAAAATGTATCCTAAAAGATGTTAGGATTTATTTTTATATTTAAGCATGTATTCGTTTATTTCATAATCACACAACTAAACACTTAACGAATTAGAAGTAAAGTAAAATAAGTTGATAAAAGCAAATCTAATCGTTTAACTGTCCAGTCGTGACGAATATTCTATCATAAGCTTGGCAAGTATACACATCTCCTCCACTAAAGCTAAGGAATAACAAGTCTAAAGCGGTAAAAAGGGTTTTTAGGCTTAAGGGTTAATTATTCTCTTTCACTATCGATCTCAAATTCCAGAAAAGGAGACAAAATCACAAATACATGATCGAATCCACGAACACGATACTTGCAATTGCTCAAATCCTTAACTCGAATAGGCTAAAGATAGGTCCAAACTTCACCAATAATAATATATCAAAAAGGGCGACAAAATCATAAATACATAGCCGAATCCACGACTACGATACTTAAGATTGCTCAAATCCCTAATCTCAATAAATCAAAGGTTTGGTTGGATAAAGAATAATAAAGGGCATGGATAACATTTGGGATATAAATTGGTGTAAAATAAAAAATAAACAAAACAAATAAATTAAAATCCTAAGTGTGGTTAATCACTATCCCAACCATCCCATGAATAAGACTCATATCATTGAATAACTCACGCTTTAACACTTGAAACACACGCTTTAGGTAGACACGAATTATACTCAACAAGATCTTAATCAAAGAATAAACCTTAATTGGCGTTCCCATAACTGCCAATTCCCATTCAATCCATAGATATAATATATAACAAATAGTGGTGATATCGACCACTTAATACAAAACTTTACATAAGTTGGTTAAAACAAACATCCAACTTTTCTTTCTTTCTTTTTCTTTTCTTATTTTTTTTTTTATTTTTTTTTTTTTTTTATTTTTTAAACATAAACATAGATGTGTAAAATTTCACCACATCACTATAATGATAATTCTGGATAATTTTTCCATTCTTTTCATACTTCAGAAATAACGGTAATAGTGAAAGTAGTAAACACACGAAAAATAAACTCAAAGATATACAATATTTACTTTCACTCCAATTGCATTGTGCAATTTCCCGACCTAACCAAAGATAATGAATTACACACGCGAACACAGGTAATGTAAGGAAACACACTTTGCCTATAGCAATTAACCAACCACGGATTCTAATCTACAGGGTAGGCTAAGGTGTAAGGGTGTAACGAAACATTTTAAACATAGGTGTAAGAAATGAAAGGAATGGCTCTGAGTGTTTTTCTAGGGGTATCTTACTCTAAAAATGAGAGTAACAAAAGGGTTTATACGGGGGTTAACTAACCAGTGTAGTTAGTTAATAACACATAACATATAATAGGCTATTTGGGTGTAATCCTAGAATTTTACCAATTTAGACAAGTCATTCCAATTATATAAATATAATACTTATTATGGTGGTCTCGAATAGTATACAAGCCAAGTTCTAAAGTTTACAAGTCACCGGCACACTCATAGATTTGTGAATTTTGAAAAATCACAATTTTTGAAAATAACGTCATGTGTGCAGCTATGCAACTTAGATCTTAAACAAAAACATGCTAAAATTTTTTAAGTTTGATATATTAAGTACATTTTAAGCATAATTTTTGAAAAAGTTTAGGACAAGTAATTGTTAAGTGTTCTAATTCTCCAATCCCCCCACTTAAGTTAAACAACGTCCTCGTTGTTTGTATAAAAGGTTAAAAACTGGAAAATAAAAGAATTAGAACAGGAAAACTCCCCTGAGATTTGCTCGGTATGATCCTCCATTTGATAAGAGCAAAAATCATCTTTCTTGTGGATGAGAACGTTAAAGCTTCATACTTGGTGTATCCACAGGAAATCCAGGAAACTATAATACCACCAACACTTTAAAACACACCTAAGATAAGAAAGGTTCAAACTTGCATAATACATTAGTAGTTAGGAAAAATAAAACTTAAAAATTAAAACTGAAAATCATCAGGTCAGTCGATGCGCCGTATCTTATGGAAGAAGATACGCCGTATCGAGCCTGGAATTAATACGGATCAGAATAAAGATGCGCCGCATCCTTAACCAGGGATGCGCCGCATTAAAATAAACTGATAAATAGTTTTAAAGTCGAAAATAAAAATGCAGAAAAATTAAAATAAGATATGACCATTGCAGGAGATGCGTCGCATCTCAGAATTGAGATGCGCCGTATCCTCATGCGGGCCTGACTGACTCGACACAGAAAACAGAATAATAAAAATTCTCCGGGTTGTCTCCCGGCCAGCACTTGTCTTTATTCCAGAGTCTTCAAGTTAGACTCACGTTCAGCTCTTCATTTAGTTCTTGTCACGGTCCATCCTTCTTCCTTCATCCGAAAGATTTTCCCGTATATTTCTGCGACGTTTTCTTCCGTTCGTCTTAATCTAATATAACTCTTTGTCTTCGCCGCAGTATACTCTTCATCAGGACCTAAAGAATATTTGATGATTTTAAATTTTTCAGAAATAATCATGGGTGGCTCATTGTAAGGAATCCCAAGTAGTCGACACTTCCTTTTGGTAAACTCTTCATTGTCTTTATCAACGAACTCGAAATAAGGATCCTTAATCAAATAATCATCTAGTTCTTCAATTAATGACTTATTGTCTTGAATCGCCTCCCACTCTCTTTCCAAATCATATTGTAACCGTCGACTAAGCTTCGTGAAATCATCAAATTGTTTATGCACCCATTCCCAGAAAGTAGTATCCGATGTTCCCTTAAGTCCTTTCAAGCGTTCAATTCCACCCTTTTCTTGCAAAGCCTCCGCCTTTTGTGGGCAGTCTTCAACATTATCGTACCACTCATAATCTTCAAAGGTTACATCGTTTCCAACCCGTTTCATCCCAATTATACTTCCCCCATTACAGGTTCCGTCATTTTTATAATCACAGGTCGGCCAAACACTACTTCCGTCCTTGAAAACGAAGGGTGTACAGCTGTGATTAATGTGCTCAAATTCCCATGGTTTATCCCAAACCCATGGTACTTGGTCATTCCATTCATAGTACCAGGTGTTTTTGAAATCGTCATAAGTCTTAAATCCTGGTAGATCTCCAGTAAGCACATCATCGTCGACTTGAAGAAGGTAGTTAAATTCCTTGAACTGCTTGCACAAGGGTGTCTCATAATCGAACACATCAATGTCAATTCTGAAAAGTTCTTCAATGCCCTCATTGATTGTTGAATCATGAAGTGACGACCCATAATCGCTTTCTACTTCTTCGTCTTCTCCTCTCATCCAATATACCCATAATGCATCCTTAGTAGCTCGATCCATGCTCTTATGGTTATTAAACTTACTAGCCAACCATTCTGAAAAATCAACATCGTTAGGATCGTGGTTAACGTCAAAGCAAGCCTTTCCAATCATATTCTTTTTTATCTCCATGAACTCGTTAAATTGCTTCTTAAAACTCCGAGTCAACCATGAAGTCATAATCTGCTTGACTTCATTTGCAGGGGAAAATTCCGGACTACCATATTTGAGTTCTAGCCAATCATTGAGGGAGAGGTCTATCAATCTTACCAATCTGCCATGAAATAGTAATTCCGCCAAAGCATAATTTCTGTCATTATCCAGATAGTTCTCATTTAATCCCCAGTACTGTTCGGAATAAGGCATGTAAGAGATTTGGGTGTTGCCTCCACCACAGCTGTTGTTGCTTGAGTCCATGTATGCAAGATAGAATTTCCCATCATCTTCTTCGATAGTAGTCCAGTTCAATCCTTCGGCTTCAATGATAGGCCATAAGAGCGACAATTCTTCTCCAGTGTACCTCACAAATACATCATAAGAGAATACCTCTTTGTCAATGTTGCATAAACGCATGAATTCCTTAAAAGCAGCTTCAAGAGGAGTCTCCCAAGAGAATAAATCTGCATCGATCATGAGCACATTGAATGAATCTGAAAACAAGCATTCCTTAGCAAGATATCCGTTAACTGACATGTCTTCCATAGCAAAATCTGTCATCCAAGGTAAAATCATCAGTAGGATTTGTTCGCTAGAAGAGAAATTAATGAATATAGAAACGGATATAAATAAAAATAGCTGATATCTGCAGACGATGCGCCGTATCCAAAAAGTTGGATACGCCGTATCTTATAATCGTTAAAATTTAATCAGACTTTATCCAGAAAATAGATACGCCGCTTAGAATTTATGAATGCGCCGTATCGAATTAATTAATCAAAAATCGATATTTATTTAAAATTAAATACGTCGTATTAACGAAAGTTAATGCGCCGTACTTTCGTTATGTTTAAAAATACGAGATTTTTGATTCAGAGGATACGCCGTATCGATAGAGATCGATGCGCCGTATCTGTTTAATAATTCGAAAACTGTTTTTAATTAAAATAATAGATACGCCGTTTCTGCGAAAGCAGATGCGTCGTATGGCGTTAATGTTTAGAAATTTTTTTTTTATCAAAAACAGATACGCCGTATCTGCAAAAGCAGATGCGTCGTATTACTTTATCGCTTAGAAAAAAAAATTCTTATTAAAAACAGATACGCCGTATCTTGGGGAAAAGATGCGTCGTATCAAATTAATTAAACGCGTTGTATTTAAAAAAAATTAAACGCAATACGCCGTATCTGAGAGATCAGATGCGCCGTATCGTTTGATTTAGCACAGTACAAGGATAGCAGAACAGAAAAAATACGAAAAATAGAAACAAAAATTAAAACACACAAACAAAAATAAACACAAAAACAAAAATAAAGGCAAACAAATAACACACAAAACAACAAATATGCAAAATAATACAATGATGCAATTAATCTAATAAAAAGAAAAACCTAATTAAAATACTAATCAAATTAACAGATAATAACAATTCACTCCCCGGCAACGGCGCCAAAAACTTGATGCGCGTGATGTGTCGTTGCGGTTTAGCAGTTTTAATGCCTACTCAAGTTTTAAATTTATATTTAGCCGACTTATCAATAACACACACACTTAACGAGCAGTGTACCCGGTCAGTATGAATATAATGGTAAGTAGAGTGTCGATCACTAAGAGTGGAACGTATTATCTCGTTATTCTAATCAGTATTTTAATATCCTAAAGCAAGGGGGTTTCAGCCTGAGAGACTGGCACGATTTGTTTGCAATTAAATAATAAAATAAACCAATAGGCACGAATCAGCAAGTAGCACACACGTACACAGATAAATACTCGAGACAATAAGAGGGCTGTCCTTATGATTAAGTAGATTGTCACTTGTTTTATTGATAGCTTTATATGAAGTGTATGTAGTTAACCCTTTCTCGTTGGTCCTATTCTTATCGGCGAGTAAACCCTTAATGATTACTCATGTCTAAAAGTTATTCCTAAGTGATCAATTTAGTAATAACCGTGGGAGCCACATTATTTTCCGCAGTCAAATGCCCGCAAGCCACTAATAAACACAGAGGTTATCAATGCACTAATAAGTAGTAACCAAAGACATCAACATATAAACTTTAATTGATGGGAAAGCAAGTATTAAAGGGAGTGCAATCTTTCGTTGTCACATTACACAAGCCACCAATCCTGATGAATTAAAGTTTGCTAACACAATAAAACAAAACTACTTAATGAATTAAACACATGCAGCACCTTCTTACAGCTCTTGTATCTTCGTTTGGTGTGTCTTGTGCTGCCTCCTTGACTGAATTCGTCCTAGGGTTCTGCTGCTTCGGTCTTCGAATCTAATATATTGCTCTCGAAATTCGTCTGGTCTTGGGGTATTTATAGTTTCTGTCTGAGGGAAGATGCGGCGCATCTAGTAAGTAGATGCGGCGCATTGACTTAACTTCGCGTGGGGTCCAAGATTATAATATTCAGGAATATTCGTACACCGCCAGAAGATGCGGCGTAACTCCATGATTAGATGCGGCGCATGTCCTCTTGTATCTTGGATCGTATCTGGTGATATCTTGATAGAGATGCGGCGCATGTAATGAGTGAGATGCGGCGCATCTGGAGCAGATTAGTCTTGATCTTCTTCATTTCAGTAGACTCTTAACTTCTTGCATGTTTTGCTCCATAATTAGTCCAAAATCGCTAAGTTTCACCAAATGCTTGTTTTTACCTGAGAATTACAAAAGTAAACGATTAAGTATCAATCCTCATACATAATATAATAAAACAAGTCAAATTAATAGGATAAATGATAGTAATAAAATGTACTTATTTGAGTTCATCAGTTGTCAATCCAATTTGGTGTAAATTCTAAAGCAAGTAAAATCCAATTAATAAAAAACAAATATACTTGTGTGTAATACCTTGACTAATAGCATAGAGTAATCTACCAAGTTGGGTGTAACTTGTAGTGATGCACAACTTAATATGAATGATTCACAATCAATGGTTTTTATCATGAAAAATCATCTCTAAGAATTCAATCTCCTAGTTTATTCCTTTCGGCCTTTTAAACTATTACGACAATTCTATTAGACTCATTGTTGTTTGAAAAGCATTTCTTATCTTAAGAATTCTTACGAATCCTTTCGGCCTTTTCTCGTGATGAATTCGTGTCCAAATCCATTTTAATGAGTTAATATGGTGCTTGTCACACACCGTATCCCATACTAATTCGTGCACTAACTTTTTGGAATAAAAACATAAAGAAAATCCTTTCGGCCTTTTTTATTCTTTAGAACTGTTTTTACCAACTAATTAAGCAAGATTAGATTGTATTTCAACAAACTCATAAAACAAGACATGTTTTCATGCATCACTATAAAATAAGAATACTCCAACAAGTGTCACATCATACACACAAGTATACCAAAAATCACTCCATAACAATTATAATCAAACACAAGTAACAAACCATTCTTTCATTCAACTTAAAGTAAAAGTAGTTCATAGTAATTTTAAACAAAAGATACATAGTTTTGGAATTACAAGAACTAGAATTGTGAAACTATAGCAACCACGCTCCTCCAATCGCCTATGATTACACGTAAACAACTCCACACTCGAACACAACTCTTGAGACTCTAACTCAAAGTTCCCTGGACGTTTTCACAACAATTACAAGCTTTCGGGCAATGATAATAAGTTAGCAAGGACTTGGTGTAAGCCTTTACTAAGTTTTGGGGTGTCACACTTTGTATCTAGCTTTGGATTCTATATATAAGTGAAAGAATCCCTCCTCTTCAAGTAAACACGTCCCTTAGTGGTAAATAAGCAGGAAATGATAAGCCACCATGATTATGGGGCTTAAATTCGTCAATAAATGCAACTTTGTAACAGCAGTTTCTCCCAACCGATCGGTATTGGGGTCCAGCCGTTTGGTTGGATCTCTCGGTAAATTCATCTCCTCCCATCCGAATCAGATGCGGGCACCATCCGATCGGATGGGGCCTTCATGCACACACATTTTTTATTTTTCTTTTCTTTTCTCGTTGTGTGCTTGTTCCTTTGTTGTAGCACTAATTCCTTTCATAGAACTTGATCTTTTCTTGATATTTGAACGTAGAAATCTCGAAATTATCAAATCCTTGAGTTCTCGGGTGGTTTCTCTCTCGTTTTCCTCTCAGGAATCTTCAAATGTGCGTAATCACTTCAATTCTTCATCTTTTTATCATTTTTTCCTGTACTTGGCTATATTTACTTGCATATATACTTTTTCACAATTTAGTAACAAATACACACAAATATTACCAAATATGATGCACAAAACTAACGATAACGCGATTAAAAACATGTTCAATTTGAGAGTTATCAGCTAAGATGGGATGTGAATTTCGTTTCATTGTGAAAAGCACGTTGTCAACAATTTTCATGGTATATTAATATTTATATAAGAGGGCCTTTAATATGCCGTACCAAGCTTAGGAAGCTTGTTTAAGATCATAGAGAGCTTTCTTGAGTTTATAAACATGATATGGTTTTTATGGATCAACAAATCCTGGAGGTTGTACTACATATACCTCCTTGTTGACAAAACCATTTGGGGATGCACTTTTCACGTCCATTATGTTAGTGCTTACTAAGTTAGATTCTAAGAACACTACATGCTCAATATATCTACTAGCAAGAGGGTTTTAAGAAAGCGTACCTTAGCCTGAGGTGTTGCCTTTAAAACTAGGAGACGTGACTACCTTTGTTGAAAGCTAAGTAAAAAGAGACAAGACTTGATTATTCGTCATGAGATTAGTGCAATAACTAATCATACTCCATTCATCGAACTTCAAGTTGATTCACAACCATATCTATCTAGCAAGACAGAAGCTCAAAGATTTGGTCCCCAATATCTCATGGGTCCAAAGTTGTTAGTGTTAAACATCCCATGCATTTGTTGCATTTGGTTAGGATGTTGGAATGGATGACACATTTCTCATGGTAAGTAACTTTGTAGTTGATGGTTATTCCAAGTTACGGGATAGTTACTTAGATAACTTTGTCTTCTAAAGTTACCTCTAGGTAGAGGAGTTCTTGACCGAGGTTTAGGAACATTTGTTCTTCTAGGTGAAGGAGTCTTTGATCTAATATCAGGTTTTACAAAACCAAGCTCGGGGGTTGACAAAGGTTTGTAAAAACTTTTGACTTCCTTTTTACTAGCAATAGGTACTTTGACATTATTAACTACTATGTAACTCGGTTTAGGACTTAAGTTATTTTTTTAAATTGACCCAGATCTGACTTTAGCACCAGACGGTACCACGGTACCATTAAATTTAATGGTGCCGTCTGTACCTTTAGTGGTACCGTCCGTTGTAATTTCAGATTCTCCAGACTTTACAAATTTTGACCGGATCTACACACACTCCTTGTGTTAGATGTGATACTAAGAATTATACGTAGTCTAGCACGCGGAATTTACTAGCTAGCACTTAGAAGACTTTATGTGTTTTGTATGATTTGAATGAAACAACGAATGAACACAGAATGGTAACCTTCAACGATTCAATATTATTAGAATAATAATACGAGTGATCTCCTATCACTAGGGTTTACAACCTTGAATCTCTATGAATTAATTCGTACTTCTATATCTCTGTATGTTAACCTAGGCAATCCTTTTATAGACTAAGGATTCCTTTACAAGATAACTATCAACTAAACTTATACGATATACACAATATCTTTTCCATATTTATCTATTACATAAATCATAAACCGTACTAACTTCTTCACTCAGCAGTCCTAACTGCTTATGTCTTCAAAACTCTTCAGCAGTCTTAACTTCCATCTTCAACAGTCTTAACTGTTCAAGCTTAATTTCCTAACAATCCTCCCCTAAACTTATGATTTCTATCCAAATCACTAAGTTTCTTCAAATTAAGCTTCTTCTTCTTAATGCTGAAAATTCTTTCAAACACCTATCAAGCAAATCTCTTAGATCTAGCTTTCACTTCTTGTGCAAGGTTGAATATCTTTGTCACTAGCATATCAGCCATCTCAAATTCTTCATTAGCTTCTAGTTTAGCATATGTCAGCATTGTCAAAACACCTGGTCTGAGTGGATAATCTTTTTCAACCAGCATATAGATATCTCTATTCCATCCTTGGTAGACACTCTGTGTACTCCACACGTTCCAAATAACTTCCAAGTGATGTTCTTGACTTGTGCTTGAAATCTCCATATTGACTCTCCACCATCTGGTTCATAAATTCTCTTCAATTGAACCCATAGTTCTTTATCTTTATCTTCAATAGGATCAATATCTCTGAATTTCTCTTTCACAAAGCTCTATAGTTGATTTAGATCTTCTCTGTCAAAGCCTTTGAGTAAATCTTCAAACAACTTGTACCTTTCAGAAATATCTCCAAGTCTGATAATCTTCCATCCTTTCATTCTTCCATCAGTGAACACTTCCTAGTCAATGATTGGATGTTTTACCTGCAAAGGTTTAATATAAGAAGATTGTGGAACAATCATCATCATACTTCTGATCTTCTCATTTGTTAACCCTTCTTCTTCAGACTTTTGTTTCTTAGCAACTTCTGATTCCATAGTTTCTGCTTCCGTCTTCTTACCTGTTTTGAAACTTCTTCTTGGAGTATTCAAAATAGCATAAGTTTCATAAAATTCCTTTTCAATTATGGCATAAGATTTTCCCTTGAAGTCATTCATAGTGTAATTTGTTGAGTTCTTCAAATAATGCTTCATAGACTCAACAAGTTCCTTCTTTGTTGGCAACTTTCTCTTGTATCCTGACTTCTGTCTTTCTCTTATCCTTTGAATCAGATCTTCCCATGTTGCAACTCCATTCTTTTTTAGTATGAATTCTTTAAGCTCCTCTGTCTTTTCTTCTTCATTCAACTCTTTATCTTTAAGAACCATTGAAGCTTGAGCTCTTACAATCACATCAGAATCTAGCAAATATTGTAACTGATCATTGAACTCCTCTTGATTTACTTCTTTTGATCTTTTTCTTTCCATAAATTCAGCTATGTTTCGTATATCATCAGCAGCCATTTTTCTTGCAAATTCCTCATCATGAGCAATCTGAGCGTGTTTAGCTTCTTCACTAGCCAAATCTTCTTCTACCATTTTCCTTTGCAACTTCTGCATCATGATCTATCTGTTCTTGAGTTTTTGGTTTTAATCTTTTAAGTCTTTCAAGTTCTTGAGCAGTAGCAACTTCTTCAGATGTCATTGGCTTCTTTCCTTTATCTGCTCTTCTTCTTTCATAAACTTGTTCAGCATAAGTTTCAATCTCAGCAGTTTGAACTATTTCTTGCTCTGTCTCAGCAGTCTGAACTGCTTCAACATTTAGAACTGCTTGATGTGTCTCAGCTGTTTCTTCTTGAACATAACCAGAACCTGAACCAATATCAAAACCTTCATCTTGTTGTGAATCTTTATCATGCCTCCCCTGAGAATCTGATCTATCCATGTCTTCACTAAATTTCCTCCCCTGTTTGGAAGAATTTTCATCATCCCCTTCTGAACCATCAGAATCATCATCATCAGAATCATCATCCAATATCACTTTTGCCCTTTTCTTCTTTAACTGATCTTCAAGCTTCTTCACCCTTTTTGTTAGCTTGGTGTAGACTTTGGAAAACATTTCTTTATGAGATTTCATCTCCTCATTGCTCTTCTTAAGCTCCTCCTCCAAGGTCTTTACTCTGTCAACTAACTTGGTACATATTTCCATCAATTCAGTTTGTGAAGAACTACCCTCATCACTTCTAGCTGTGTTACCTGCTAGGAAAGGTGAATCTTTGGGCAAGGATCTAGTCACAACCCTAGTTAGACTAGGTTTAGACCTTCTCCTATAAGTGATAGGTGGTTGTTGGGTTGTTTCAAGTTCTTGAGTGGATGTGTGATGGGGATCAGTTGGAACTGCTGAACCTTCACCCAACTCAGTTTGAAGTATTTGAGGAAACAATGGAACTGGTTCCCCTTGAAAAAGCCTACTAGCCATAGCCATATTTTGAAAAACCTTTGATTGTAGACTAGGCGTAGCAAAAGTTTCAGTTGGTTTTGTAAGCAGGTATATCTTTTTATTTAAAATTGTTTGAACAAACCTGGGATACATTAAAAACTTTGTTTTACTGTCAACATTTGATGCCATACCCTCAAAAATATATTTTGAAAAGTTAAAAACTCTGTTTGTAGACAAGAAAATGAGAGCAATAGCAATATTGCTACTGAACTGCTCCCAAGCAGTCTTTTTAGGACTTAAACAACATAGAAGAGTATGTATCAAAAATCTCCATTGAGGTGAAAAACATCCGTTTTGAAAAGTCAATTTATGTTCAGATGTATTATACCCCATTTTTGTAAGTTCTTCCCAAATTTCAGTATTTAGCATAGTGTGGATACCATCTGAGTCATTTAATTTAAGATGTCTCCTAAGTATAGACTCGGTAACAACAAACTTAATGCCATCTACTTCAGTATGAATTTCTAAGTCTCCGTCATCACTTGTCAAGACAGATGAATTCTGCCAGAACTGTGTGATGTGCGAGACATAAAGAGTAGGAGAAACAGTTAGAGCATACCTTATGTGAGAGTGGTTGAGAAAGTCCACAATCTCATAAAACTTTGGCCCATCTCCTTGCTCTGTTTTCTCTAAAAACGCAACCTGGTTGTGACGCTTAACAAATTCCAATTCAGCCATTCTTAATGATGAAAAATGAAAGATTTTAGCAATACAATGATCTTGTAAATTGGAATTGAGTTTTTTGCAGTCGCTTGGGGTTTATAGATACTGTTTAGAGTTTTGCAAAATATGCGAATGAGATAAATTATCTTTAGAAAGAGAATAAATGAATTTATGATAAAAAGATAATTATCGTCTATAAAAATCCCTATAAGTATCTTAAGAATAACGGTTTTACCCCAACGGCTAGAAAATTAATTACTGTCAGATTTTTACAACGGCTAGTTGAGCCGTCCTAACTTTGTACTAACCGTACCAACTGTTGCAAAAATTTTGTTGAGCCGTACGAACTTTTTGAAATAAATTTTAAAATACCATGGCTCAAACATAGTTTTTAGCAAACTATCAGCTATCAACGGATTTGATATGTCTTTACCAATAGCCATTTGCTTTGGAGTAGCCAACTCTTCAAACTTAGATATGGTGAGCTGATAACCATACAATTTTTGGTAAATTGTCAACCATCAATGGATTTGATTAGTCTTTACCAGAAACCGTTTGCTCTGGACTAGTTGGTTCTTATGTGGATAAGACATGGTGAACCAATTACCATTTGTTGTATGCAAAGATCACATACTAATCTCCAGAACACCATTTAGTCCAAAACATCAAGCATTCATAATCCCTTGGTGTTTTCTCTCCAATCCTGCAATTGTTAGTCCAAAAACAAAGAAACAAGATACAAGCATATGACTAACAATTCATATTACAAAGAAAATTAATTTCCTTGTGGAACCCAAGCCAAAACAGACTTAGGCTTTCCTCTAGCATCAACATAATTCATTCTTTTCAAAACATTCTTAGCACCATTGGGTTTAATTGGTCTCCATACCCAACATGCTGAAGCATTCACTCCATTACCCATGTTTCCCTTAGCAGTGTTCTTATGCACACCAGTACCAATTACCCTGCTAGCAGTTGGAACTGCTGGCTTGGTAGTTGTTACCTTAGGTTTCCAAACTTGATTTTTTACAACTGCTTTGTGATGAAAGGGTCTATTAACAGTTTTTGGTGCTGATTTGGAAAACATTTTTGCACCTTGAACTGTTGGCCTTGGGTGAATTGGTCTCATAGGTCTGACAGTCTGAACTGCTGGTCTAGCAGTTTGAACTGCTTTAGGTCCAGACCTTAAAAGAACTGATCTAGGTATCATCTTATCATTCCTAAGAAAAGATTGAGGTCTTGCAATGCTCAAACTATGTTTTGTATATCCAGATACCCATTTATCACAATAATCTGCAAGATGATCAAAGCTACCACAAGAGTAACAAGCTTTCCTATAGCAAACAAAATCCTTCCTTAATTGGTGAGATTTGAGGTCATTCCAATTCCTTTGGTTACCTCTTGGCTTGTTTGTGGTTCTATACATCTCTGCATACCTAACTGTTGGTCTAAAAGGTTTGGCATTTGATCTAGGCCTAACAGTCTCAGGTTTAACCATCTTTCGAATTTTTGGTTCCTCCACTTTAGCACTAACAGGCTTAACCACAGTCTGATCATCCTCATCATCAGAAGTCCATTCCTCAATAGTAGGAGCATCTGAGTCCTTAGGTGAGGACCTATCAGAAGAAATCTTGTCCTCGGATAGTGATTTATCACTTGCACTTTCAAACACATGTTTATTAACTACATCCTTCTTGGGTTGAGGACCATAGTTAAGCACAGGTAATTGAAATTCAGGTAGTCCTGTGTGTTCTAAGTCTATACCTTTGGGTGATGGAATTCCTCTATAAGGAGGTGGAACTGACTTATATCCTAGGCCTGACTTAGCTTTATTAAGAATCTGAGTCTCAATTATCTTTTGAACACCTTTTGATGTGTATTCTAGTGTGTCTACACTCATCTGAATGTTCTCCTTAGCTTTCTTAACCTGTTCTAGCTCATGTTTTAACACAGTAATCTCATTCTCTCTAAACATTAAGTCTCTCTTAACAATAATCATATCATCAGAAAACTTAGACTCATTACTTTGATAGTGAACAATTTTTTCTTCTAACACAGCTAAAGCTCTCTTATGATTTGTTAAGCTAAAAGCAGTTTCAACTAGTTCTTTTCTCTGATTCTCATATCTTGTTTTAAGTGTTTCTAGATCTTTTAAAGCTTCACAAGATTTAGAACATTTTGAAACTTGTACCTCAGAATCTGAAAATGCCATGAGAGCAACCTCTGTAGATGCTTCTGCTTCCTCCTCTACAATATAGCTCCAGTCAAATCCTAAGCCATCAATGGCAACCATGGCTTTCGAGCTTGAATCAGCAACCTCCACAACTCTTGACTTGTTACCATAACCTCTGCTCTTTCCATCTTGTTGACTTGGCAATCTGCACTCCCTTGAATAATGACCTTTCTTGTGGCAGTTGAAGCACTCAATCTTGGACTTGTCATACCCTGCAACATCATTACTGTTTATGACAATCTTCTTGCCAGTCTTCTTCAAGAATCTCCTAGCTCTCAAACTGAGAAGAGAGAGCTGCCACTTAATATCCATCTCTTCAATATCAACTTCATCAATCTCTTGAAGATCTGAATGAGTCAACATACTTCCATTGTGCTAAGTAGTTAGGAAAGCACAATAAGTATCATCATTCAAAAGTCCACTAGTACTGCTTGAGGTGCTAGCAGTACCAAGGTTTGCACTAGCAGTACCAACTGCTCCAGCAACTTGCACTTCTTCATCTGGACTTGAGGAACTGGGAGTTGATACAAAGGCCAAATTCCCTGAGCTTAAACTTGAACTTGATCCAGCAGACTTCTTAATCTCATGTTCAACTATCTTGAAGTTGCTATAGAGATCCATTAAGCTCATGGAATCTATATCAGGCTTGTTTTTCCATACTACCACATGCATAGCCCATTCAGCTGGTAGACTCCTCAGAAATTTGGAGTTGAGATCTTCCTGAGGCATCTCAATTCCTAGAACAGCCAATTGACTCACCAACTTTTGAAGCCTATTGAACATATGATCCAACGATTCATTGCTTGTTGCAGTAAAGTTCTCAAACTGATGCTTGAGAAGGGTCTTCTAGGTTTTCTTGGTGGCTTCATTCCCACCATATCTTGCAACAATAGCTTCAAAAAGAGATTTGGCACACTTGAACTTACTAAAATTCAGCAACTGATCATTGGGAATAGTCATTAGAAGCAAACTTCTAGCCTTAACATCATTCTTGTACCTTGCCTTCTCTTCATTAGTGGTTGGCTTTGTCTGCACATTTGTCTCAGATTTACCATCAACAACAGTTGTTGTTGTTACAGGTGTGAAAGAGTTTCCATCTTCAATGATCTCCCATAGTGCATAGTCTTGCACTTGGAAAAACTGCTCAATACGAAGTCTCCACATGTCGAACTCATTAGGTTTAAGCATAGGAAGCTTAGCAGCAATGTTGGTTGTGGATGGTGTTGTTTCCATGTCCATCTTTGTTCTTCTCGGATCTTCTAAATCTAAGTATCAGCAACCTGGCTCTGATACCACTTGACCGGATCTACACACACTCCTTGTGTTAGATGTGATACTAAGAATTATACGTAGTCTAGCACGCGGAATTTACTAGCTAGCACTTAGAAGACTTTATGTGTTTTGTATGATTTGAATGAAACAACGAATGAACACAGAATGATAACCTTCAACGATTCAATATTATTAGAATAATAATACGAGTGATCTCCTATCACTAGGGTTTACAACCTTGAATCTCTATGAATTAATTCGTACTTCTATATCTCTGTATGTTAACCTAGGCAATCCTTTTATAGACAAAGGATTCCTTTACAAGATAACTATCAACTAAAATTATACGATATACACAATATCTTTTCCATATTTATCTATTACATAAATCACAAACCGTACTAACTTCTTCACTCAGCAGTCTTAACTGCTCATATCTTCAAAACTCTTCAGCAGTCTTAATTTCCATCTTCAACAGTCTTAACTGTTCAAGCTTAATTTCCTAACAAATTTTACTTGTTTAGTATCACTTGTAGAAGCTTTGTTTGGGTTAAATCCAAAGCCCGCTCCGGCATTGATATCGGTCGAGGTCGAATTCGGGTCAAAGTAATCACAAGTCAAACCTCTCACGAAGAAAAGTCAACTTGAAACCATTAACGCAAAATCAACCAATTGTAATAACCGGGCAAGCGTATACCCGGGTCGTTCTCCCTGCGAGGCGTGAAATTGAGAATATCGTTTGGGGTTTGTAATTAAAGTGCTTGAAAAGACGAGAGTTTGTGATTTTTAAAACTAATTAAAGTAAATAACAAAGCAAATACGCAAAAATCTAATTAACTAAAAACACGTAACGAAAATCTAAAAAACACGAACTAAAATATAAATAGCGAGCATAAACGTGAAAATCTACGAAAAATAAACCTACGGGTGCAAAATTAATTTTCTTACGTCCTAAATGATAAAAGAAAATTTTAGAAAAAAGAAAAATATTTTTTTTACTTTTGAATTATTTATTACGCATTAAAAACTAATTAAACTAAATTAATTTATAAAAAATACTAAACCTTAAAATAAAAATCTGAAAATTTTTGAGTAACTACTTTGAAGTAAAAGGAAACTATGAAAAATAATCTCAGAATAAGGTGCTTAAAATGGACAGTTGGCTTTTTAAAGAAAACAAGCTAAAGTTGGTTTTTAACAGACAACTTAAGCTACACAAAAGCTAAAATGAAACTGATAAGGAACAAAATATATGCAAATAAGCTTAAAAGAGAATTGAAAAAGCTACAACCACAAACAAATAAGCTAAGAAGATGAATCAAAAAGCAAAAACAAGAAGTCTGCTGTTATATCTAAGTGTGCAGGGGAAATGTGCCTACTTTCAAGCTTGGGAAAAGCTGTCTAAAGCTTAATCTAAAATCCTCAGAAAATTACACTAGGCAGGTGAGCTGGGAGGCTAACACAATCCAGAAAATTAGCTTATTCCAAGCTAAGGTGAGATCACTAGAAAATATCAAAAATCTGCAAAAAGCATGAAATACCAAAAAAGAACTGATGTGCTATAATTACTGCAAACTTAAGCTGGGCTTCAAGGCAGTAAACAAGGCACTTGGGATAAACTAATCTGACCTAATGGAGTCTAAGAGTGCCAAAAACAAGACCTTAAAAGAAGAAAAACTACTTCTAAACTAAATTCCAACCTAACAAGCAAATCTAACAAGCAAATATCAAAGTGCAGCTAATTCCAACCTATAAAATGAAGAAGCTAAAAATCCTCAAAGTTGACTGAAGCAAGTCTAACAAGCAAATAAGCCCCTAATCTAAATTCCAACCTAGGCTGCTATAAGGAATTTTAAAGCAACAACTAACACAACAAGCTCTAAACTACTTTTGAAATAACAAGAAACAATAAAAAGCAGTAACAAGCAAGAAAAAAGGAAAATAAGCAGAACAATAAGCTGGTTGACCAGAGTTGACCAACAAGAAAAAAAAACAGGAAAACTTGAAACCAAGAACAAGAAAACTAGAATTTCATTAAAAATCGAGCAGAAAGTAAATTACAACTTTTAATTAAACATTACACTAAAAAAAACATTAAATCAGACAATAATGAAAATGGTCAAACTTTTCTAAAACATGAAAAGTGGACAAAAATTTATCTATGAAAAATCTGCTATATATATAGGCGAGGTTATCTTCTGGGTTGTGTTTTTCCTGTGAGAGAGAACTCCCTTGTGCTACTTGTGCTTCTTCTTGACCCTTGGATTATACTTGTTGCCCACTTCTTTGATTGACAGCCGTAGATGAATATTAGTCCCACGGATTGCCATCGTGGCAAGGATGAGGGGGAAACAAACCCATGTGACTTCTTTGTCTGGTTGTGGTGATGAAAGGGACGGTATGGTGATTAGGGATTAATGGCGGGTTAGGGTTCTTAGGAAGAAGGTGGAATGGATAATCTGGGTTTGTAATTGGGATATTGACCAAAGATTGGGGGTTTGACCAATTGATTATCCGGTTTTAGTATTTAACAAAAAGAGTGGGTCGGTCTTGGTTTATAGGTGTGGATCGGGTATAGTTAAGGGTGTGCTTGGGTTGTTTAATGAATGGGGGAGTGGGCCGGTTGAGAGTTAATGGGATGGTTAATATGGGCTGTGATGGTGAATGGGTCTTTTGGTTTGTGTAATTTTGATCCGGATATAGATAGTTAATAGTTAGTTTAGGATAAAAACCAAGGACCAAATGTTGTAATTTATGTAAAGCTGAGGGACCCAATCTGCCATTTCTTCAAAGTTAATCCAAGAGTAATTTTTGCCAAGTAAAAATAATCCAAGGGCCGTTTGGGATTTTCCGAGCTCGAATTATATCCAAATAAATAATGTCTTTTCCGTCTTCGATTTCCGGCTCTTTTCCAAATCAAGCTCGGTTTTGTCCGTGTTTGCCCCGTTTTCAATCCTTTTGTACCTGAAACACACAAAACACAATCCAAGGATATTCGTAACATTATATGGTCTATTTGGGTGTTTTTGGTCGTTTTTGTGGGGTTTTTCGGGTATAAAATGATGAGTAAAAGGCCACTCATCAGCATGTTCACTATACCTAACGTTTTCATGCATATCATTAAATGTCTTTGTTTCTTTTTCAAACTTAATGATCCCTAACGCAATTTCTTTGAGTTTTTCATTTTCTACTCGAAGACACATGCATGACCTACATCCTACATTTATTTCTTTATTTTTCTCAAGTCTTTTTACTTGATCTTTTAGTTCTAAAATTTGCACTTCGAGTTCATGTAATGTTCCTTTTAGTGTTTTGTTTCTACTTATGATTTTAGAACATACTTCACATAGTTTATTATATTCATCATATTGTCTATTATCATCTATTGACGAATTATCATTACTATAATAAGAAGAGTCGGAATGTACCTCATTTGAAGCTTGAGCCATAACACATGTTTCATCGTTGGGCTTCTTCTCTTCTTCTTCACCGCTATCACTCCAAGAGCCTCCAATGAAAGCTCTTTGGTTGTTGGTTCTCGGTGGTTTAGGACATTCTCCTATGAGATGATTAGGATCTCCGCATCTAAAACATTTCCTATCACTCTTTTCTTTCTTCTCATCTCGGTTCTTTTGTGATGACTTCTTTTCATCACGAGGTTGTCTAACGAACCTACCTCTTCTCCTAAAGAACTTCTTAAAGTCTCTAACGGCTAACGCATAATCTTCGTCTTCACTATCAGAATCCGAACAATCCTCATCACTAGACTCCTTTTTGGCTTTCAATGCTAGAGATCTAACTCTCTCGCTTTTGCCTTTGACAATGTTGGAGTCTTTCTTGATTATCATTTCATGAACCTTCAAGTTTCCTATAAGTTCATCAAGTGATAATGTCGCCAAGTTCTTTGACTCTTCAATGGCGGTGACCTTTGCTCTCCATTTGGGATGTAGAGCCCTAAGAAACTTCCTAACATAATTCTTGCTCGAATAACCTTCATCAAGAGCTTTAAGACTAGTAATAATAGTATTAAATCTAGCAAAAACATTATCAATAGATTCATCTTCCAGAATGGAAAATTGTTCATATTGTTGCACAAGAAGATCTATCTTGTTCTCTTTGACTTGATTATTACCTTGGTGAGTGACTAACAAAGTTTTTCAAATATCTTTTGCCGTGTTACACATAAAAATTCTTTCAAATTCCTTTTTCGGCAAAGCATTATAAATCATCATTTTAGCCTCATCATTTTTGGCTAATTTTCTTTTAAGGTTATCACTTTGTTTATTATATGGAACTATTTCATCCCTTTTAGTTTCTGGATTCATTTCAATCGGTTGAAAGTCACCCTCGGTAATAATATGCCAAAGATCAATGTCTTTTGAATTCACATACGTTTCGAATCTTGTTTTCCAATATATAAAACAATCGGTTTCAAAAAGTGGTGGTCTTTGCATAGATTGCCCTTTTTGATATTTGTCGGAATCCATTGATCGATATAAGTTTTAAAGTACAATTTATTTTAAAATCTTGCCTGAAGTGGCTCTGGTACCAATTGTGG